>JAPCYP010000149.1:0-362500 GCA_035048595.1 Echinosophora koreensis | reverse complement strand
GTGCAAGCGTTGGTTAGCCAGATAAGTATTTGGTGCTCTTACAAGAAGGTATAATTTTTTTATGTCCGGTTGAACCCTTAACATCTTCTCCACAAAAACTGCTCAAAAGAATGCCAAAACACGTTAATTAATTGAACTAATCTTCACCTACACAAAAGTCGAAGAAATCAGGGTATAGAGGGAGACAGAATGTTACTCTTCGCAAGGAATCCCGTTGCACCGGTAACTAAAATGGTCTTTCCCCTGAGAAAGTCACGAACAGTACTTCCCAACTCCATCGCAGGTGAAGTATACGTGTTAATGATCGCAGTAGTTGAACAGATGAACTTTAGTTTGGCACATTGCGATTGAATGATTCTATAATCTATATATATAGAGGGAGCGAGCATGCACGTACTTTTATCCTAGTGGATACTTCCTTGGTTGCTTTGGTGTTTTAGTGCATACATTCCGGGGGAATCTCCTTTTCAATAAGGTTTTTTTCCCCTGGTGAATGAAAGTTTAGGTGAATTGGATCCTGGGGGTTCACAAGGATTAGGGCATGTCTCACGGCATAAAGAACGCTTACAAAAGCACTTACAGATTACCCATCAATGAGGTCTTCACATCGACAGTGGGATTCGAACTCACGACCTTGTGGGTTATGAGCTGTATCCTTAATAACTGGATCAACCTTCAATAATGTTTCTTTACTACCTTCGAACATAAAGAATGGAATTTTCCACTTTTGCTCATTAATTGTATTCCTATACATTTTTTTATGCTAGTAAATTGTTTTTTTTAAAACTTATATTAAATATGAGAAAACTTTTATTCTCATGTTCACTTTTTGAAAATATTAAAATATAAATTATACCAAATGTGGTCAGAAGAACGAAAAGAGTGGTCACAATTTAGAGGTAAATTGTGGTTCTATGATATACTATGGGAAAATAATAGGTCGATATTTTCATCATTTCCACGTGATAATCCAAATTGCTTGACTAATGCATATGGCCAAAAACTATGGACTTTTTGACGAGATTTTTGTAAGCTATGTAAGCAAATTCTTAGAAAAACTATATTTCTGACAATCTCATTCTCAATAATGTTTCTTTACTACCTTCATGCTTAAGAATAGAATTTTCCACTTTTACTCATTAATTGTATTTCTTTTACTCATTAATTGTATTCCTAGACATCTTTTATGTTCGTAAATAGTTTTTTAAAACTTGTATCGAATATAAGAAAACTTTTATTCTAATGTTCACATTTTTTGAAATTTTAAATAAAACTTTATATCAAACGAATAAAGAAAAAGAGTGGTCACAATTATTTAGAGACTGGTGATATACTTTGGGAAAATAATGGGTCGATATTTTCATCATTTCCACATGATAATCCAAATTGCTTGACTAATGCATATAAGGCCCAAAGCTATGGACTTTGACAAGACTTTTGTAACCCACGGGAGCAAACTCTCTACAATTGTCAAGAGTGGTCACAATTAGGGCTTGCTACCTACACTCCCCATATTTGGCATCCACCCCTACTCTGAATCCGATATTTTCATCATTTCCACATGATAATCCAAATTGCTTGACTAATGCATATAAGGCCCAAAGCAATGGACTTTTGACAAGACTTTTGTAACCCACGGGAGCAAATTTTATAAAATTGTCAAGAGTGGTCACAATTAGGGCCTTGCTACCTACACTCCTCATATTTGGCATCCACCCCTAAATGTCGGATTCATAAAATGCTTCCACCCCCTACACACCTTAATGCCGGATTCAAAAACTATGTTTCCGACATCTAATTGTCAGATACCTTCCGGTATTTAAATGCCGGATTCAGAGTTTCTGAATCCGGCATCTAATTGCTGGAAACACTTTTTTTTTAAATTTCAAAGAATTTTCCGGCAATTAAATGCCGGAAACATAATTTCTGAATCCGACATTTAAATGCCGGGAGACGTCTGGGGGTATATGCCAAATTGTAGGGGTGTAGGTAGCAAGGCTCTCACAATTATTTAGAGGCTGGTGATATACTTTGGGAAAATAATGGGTCGATATTTTCATCATTTCCACATGATAATCCAAATTGCTTGACTAATGCATATAAGGCCCAAAGCTATGGACTTTGACAATACTTTTGTAACCCACGGGAGCAAATTCTCTAAAATTGTCAAGAGTGGTGGGAAAATAATGGGTCGATATTTTCATCATTTCCACATGATAATCCAAATTGCTTGACTAATGCATATAAGGCCCAAAGCTATGGACTTTGACAAGAATTTTGTAACCCATGGGAGCAAATTCTCTAAAATTGTCAAGAATGGTCACAATTAGGGCCTTGCTACCTACACTCCCCATATTTGGCATCCACCCCCACTCTGAATCCGGCATTTAAATGCCGGATTCAGAAAATGCATCCACCCCCTACACACCTTAACGCTGGATTCAGAAACTATGTTTCCGGCATCTAATTGCCAGACACCTTCCCGCATTTAAATGCCGGATTTAGAGTTTCTGAATCCGGCATCTAATTGCCGGAAACACTTTTTTTCAAATTCTAAGAATTTCCCGGCAATTAAATGCCGGAAACATAGTTTCTGAATCCGACATTTAAATGCCGGGAGACGTGTGGGGATGTATGCCAAATTGTAGGGGTGGAGGTAGCAAGGCCCTCACAATTATTTAGAGGCCGGTGATATACTTTGGGAAAATAATGGGTCGATATTTTCATCATTTCCACATGATAATCCAAATTGCTTGACTAATGCATATAAGGCCCAAAGCTATGGACTTTGACAAGACTTTTGTAACCCACGGGAGCAAATTCTCTAAAATTGTCAAGAGTGGTGAGAAAATAATGGGTCGATATTTTCATCATTTCCACGTGATAATCCAAATTGCTTGACTAATGCATATAAGGCCCAAAGCTATGGACTTTGACAAAACTTTTATAACGGGAGCAAATTCTCTAAAATTGTCAAGAGTGGTCACAATTATTTAGAGGCTGGTTGTATACTTAGGGAAAATAATGTGGGTCGATATTTTCATCATTTCCACATGATAATCCAAATTGCTTGACTAATGCATATAAGGCCCAATGCAGTAGAGAACTTGGCGAACCACTGTCTCGAAGCATGTCTTAAACCATATATTGATTTGTTCCATTTGCACACAATATTTTGATTTGGAACCTTATAACCAAGAGGAAGGTCCATGTTGACCATATCACAAAGAATTGAATGTAAATGATGTAAGCTGTGGATTTATATAGTTCACAATAACTAATACAGGGTCAGCTTCTTGAAATTTCACAATTCTCACAAGTTTTAAAGGGGAAAACCAATTTCTACTCCTTCACTTGCACTTCCTCCTATTATCTGGGATAAGACATGTTTAATGTTTTATTAGGATTACCCCTTTACAACTGTTAACTTTATAAAATTGTCTCTCTTTTATTCAATTATAATTTAATCCTTTATTATTTAATTATTTACCCAGCTTCAAAATATTTGAAAAAAAAGGGATAAATATAATCTACGACACAAAACCATTAGTTTATTGCCTTCCTAATTTATCATAAAAATCATTTATTATTTTTTATTCAATTTAATTTTGAAGATTGAATGGTAGGCTGATCCCTGATGATGTTTTCAGTCGAGCAAATGTAAAAGTTTGTTCCTAGCTATATATATATATATATATATATATATATATATATATATATATATATATATATATATATATATATATATATATATATATATATATATATACTTGAAAACAAAGTATTTTGTGATTAATCATTAATGCGAGTTTGCCTCTTCTTATGTTATCTTCAACTTTAAATAATGTTTGTGTTTGCCCAATGCAGACCCACTTGAGCAGAAAATCCTAGAATGGAGAAGATGTTTTAGCATCATAAAAGGAATAACTCGAGGGTTGCTTTTAGAAATGTTCATCAACCAATTCAAAGCAATTCAAATAAAAAAAAATCGAACAAATTGAAAATCGAAAATCGAAAAAACAGCAAAAAATAACATGTTTTTCATTGGATTGAATTGGTTTTTGATTACCCTAGTAAAAACTGATCTAATCCAATCTAAACCGACAATTTATATATATATATACTATTATTTTTGAAATTATAATATCACTCATATTTAAACATTGTTTTTATACTTTGATGAACAAACAACCTAACTCTCTTTAATATTTTGATTGTGTTATGTGGATTATATATGGTATTCGAAATGCTTTTCAATTTTTTTTTTATAAGCAAACACACTTCATATATTATTCGAGGACCAAATTTCACAAACTTGTATTGTATTGTTTACCTTTGTTCTACTTAGCTATGGGTTAATTTGTTTACGTAAATGTTGAATAAGTTAATTGTATGGACCGAAATTATATATTTTATTCAAAATCAAAAGGATCAATTTTATAAAAGATGATAGACATGAAAATAGTAGACGAAGGACATAGTTAATACTTTATAGCTTCTTTAGAAAAACCAAAAACCACTCCTATCCAAATTATAATAAATTGAATCGGATGAGATTAAATTTTAAAATCAAGTCGGTCGGATGATCAAAGAACAAAAACGAAGAGAATGGATCGAATATATTTTTTCCCTCAAAATCAATTCAATTCAATCTACCAACACCCTCAATTGCCTTATCTTCCTTGAGATTCTTGACTAAGAATCATACATAGAAATACGAAACCAATTAATATCTTGCAGCATGATGAGCTTAAGCTGAATCAAAAAATATTTGGTAATATCTGTCTAATGCAAGAAGGATTGTACGGACATCGTAAGTAAGGATGTAATATTTTAACTGTGCCCGTAATATCTGCAATGGGTAGAAAATATATATATCTTAATGGGTATCCGCAGATAAAATAAAATGGATATTTTCTCTATCCGCTTATTAATGGGGTGGGGATGGATGTTATAATATTCATATCTGCGGGTACCCGCTAAGGTGAAATTACTTAAATACGTCTTTACATATCTACACCGAATGCCCTATTTTTTTTTCACTACCCTTATTTTGTTTCTAAAAATTGGCAGTCTTAACACCCAAATCCTATCATTCTCGAGCTGTATGGATCATTGTGTTAAATATTATTTCTTTTATTCAATTATTGAGTTATGGATTAATGCTCATGGATTATTGCTTCTTCTTTTTTTTTTTGACGTAATGGATAATTACTTCTAGATTAATGCTTATGTGTGAATGATGTCGAAACAGGGGTGTTTGAATAAAAAATTTAGTCTAATACTCAATAATTTTGTGAGGTGTTTGAATATTCATGGATATCTATGGATACCCACAAATATTAATAAATTTGTTTAAAATCCGCAATATAAATACCCGTATAGATATGGGGCAGGGATGGGTATGAAATTCATCAAATGGGGCGGGTAGTGGGGGGCTACTACCCATACCCACCCCGCCTCATTTACATCTCTAATCGTAAGTATGACTTTTCTGATTTGTAGTTTAAGAATTCTTTGAGAAAGAATTGTCTCTTAATATATATTTTATTTTAGTGGAAGAAGAAACTCTACCTGTTACAACTATGAGCGGCCTCTGAGTCTTTTATATAGTGTTTGGTTGGGGAAAAATCTAGGAGAGGGGACGTATTTAAAATATTTTGAATACATTAACTAAAAGACTCTTACTTATAATCAGGGTTAGTTTAAAAATCATTCCTCTCCCCTCTTGATTCTCGAATCAAATAATAGGGATGTCCCTCTCATCTCCTCCTTTAAAATCCATCATCTCCTCTCCTTTGAACCAAAAACATAACTTTTGGAGTTGTAGCTTTCTACAATTTACTGCTTGCCTTGATTAAAAAAACTCCATTATTTTTTTTGTTTATTTGATTTAACTAACAATTTCCAAATTTTAATATCTTTTTTCGTAATTCTTTAATATTTTTACGCATGGAAACTATGCAATGAAGACAAAATTGTATCTTCAATAGATCAAGGCATATGTGACCGAGTCCATGAGAAGGATATTTTGAGGGGTGTACACATTGGACTTCTTTGTCTATGAAGTGCAAGAGACAAGTCCATTATGACTACGGTAATTTCTATGTTTAACAGTGAAATTGTGAATCTTTCTCCACCAAGACAATTTATTTTTGATAGACAAATATTAATATGTTAGTAATTATGTTAGTTTTTCTCCTTTGCCAGAAATTGAATCCCGGACTTTCAACTCCCTCAACTCCTAATGTTATTTGAAAATTCTCAATGACGGCCCTGCGTTTGGGATGAGATGAGCACCAGTATCTGACAACAATTCTTTATTGGAAGTACTTACAAAATACCTCGATTTCCCCCATTCGTATTTACTATTTATAATACAACATATAAATGTAAAGGCAGTCAGCTAAAGTGTATAAAATTTGATGGTCATAATTTTTCTTTTGTTTTGTAAGGTAATTTGAAGCCAACGATTTTATAAGGTCATTATCCTATGCATTTTGCAAGCTCTCCACCCTGGCCTGCATCATTCATATCTAGTTCCAGTAGTATAATAGAAATAGTTTGAAGGAGTAATGGTGCTTGAAGGGCAGGTCACGTTAGAGGTATTTGGTCGTGGATTATATTTTTCGAGTTATGAAGTTCAACAATTTTAGGTGAAGAACGAAAGAGAGCCTGTAAAGAGGAACGAATATGCTGCTGGTCCCAATTTAGAGGCAGATTGTGGTGATGTGATATACCTTTGTTTTTGTTTTTTCCCTAAAAGAAAGCGAGTTGCTGTGACATTCTCCGGGAAAAGAATGGGTCAATATTTTCATCATTTCCAAATGATAATCCAAACTGCTTGATTAATGCATATGGCCAAAAGCTATGGACTTTTTGACGAGAATTTTGTAAGCTATGTAAGCAAATTCTCAGAAAAAATATTTCCGACAATCAATTCTCAATAATGTTTCTTTATTACCTTCATACTTAGAGAGTGTTTGGGACAGCTGAAATTATCCCATTTCAGCTGTTTCTAGAACAAAAAGCTGTTTTGTAATCATAACTTGATGTTTGGGTTAACAAATCAAATTTCAAAAAAGCTGAATATAGTTGAAAAATGCTGTAAACAAATAAGCTCTGGTCCAGGACTGTTTTCGGGACAAAACAACTGTTTTGTTCAAAGTATAAACACTTTCCCATAATTTAATATGCACAAGTGATTATTTTTACATCACCCAAATGAAATAGATTATCTTAAAATAGTTTTTCAGTAAACATACCCAAACAAAAACTGATTTTGATTATAATCGATTATTTGAAAACAAATTATCAGCATAATTTTTTTTTTCCAGATTTCCCAAACACACTCTTAAAGAATAGAATTTTCTATTTTTACTCATTAATTGTATTCCTAGACATTTTTTATGTCTGTGAATAGCTTTTCAAAACTTGTATCGAATATAAGAAAACTTTTATTATTATATTGACGTTCTTGAAAATATTAAAATAAAAGCTATATCAAACGCAGCCGAATAACGAAAAAGAGTGGTCGCAATTATTTAGAGGCTGATTGTGATGGTATGATATACTTTGGGAAAATAATGGGTTGATATTTTTATCATTTCCACATCATAATCCAAATTGCTTGACTAATGCATATAAGGCCCAAAGCCATGGACTTTGACAAGACTTTTGTAACCCACGTAAGCGAATTCTCTAAAATTGTCACTCATGAGATGAGATCTAAAAGATTACTAAAACCGCCCTTACGATAACAAGAAGCAAGCATATGAGGTTGTTAGCAATAATGGGATTCATCAACCATAGAA
Organism: Echinosophora koreensis; assembly: GCA_035048595.1. Lineage (NCBI taxonomy): Eukaryota > Viridiplantae > Streptophyta > Magnoliopsida > Fabales > Fabaceae > Echinosophora > Echinosophora koreensis. Next base: position 354,686 of record JAPCYP010000149.1, on the reverse strand, counting down.
ATTTGTTATTTGTTTGGGTTGCATTTTGTTGCCTATATTTAGATTTTGGTACTGCCATAGACACCATCACTTCATCTGAACTCATCAAGGACCTGAAAACAGAGTATTTTGTGATTAATCATTAATGCGAGTTTGCCTCTTCTCATGTTATCTTCAACTTTAAATAATGTTTGTGTTTGCCCAATGCAGACCCACTTGAGCAGAAAATCCTAGAATGGAGAAGACATTTTAGCATCCTAAAAGGAATAACTCGAGGGTTAGTGTTCATCAACCAATTCAAAGTAATTCAAATAAAAAAAAAATCGAACAAATCGAATATCAAAAAAAAAAAAAACAACAAAAAATAACTTTTTTTTTATTGGATTGAATTGGTTTTTGATTACCCTAATAAAAACTGATCCAATCCAATCTAAACCGACATATTATATATATATACTATTATTTTTGAAATTATAACATTACTCATATTTAAACATTGTTTTTATACTTTTATGAACAAACAACCTAACCCTCTTTAATATTTTGATTGTGTTATGTGGATTATATATGGTATTCGAATTGCTTTTCATTTATTTTTTTTTATAAGCAAACACACTTCATTTATTATTCGAGGACCAAATTTCACAAACTTGTATTGTATTCTTTACCTTTGTTCCAGTTAGCTAAGGTTAATTTGTTTACGTAAATGTTGAAAAAGTTAATCGTATGGACCGAAATTATATATTTTATTCAAAATCAAAAGGATCAATTTTATAAAAGTTGATAGACATGAAAATAGTGGCGAAGGACAAACTTAATACTTTATATCTTCTTTAGAAAAACCAAAAACCACTCCTATCCAAATTATAATAAATTGAATCGGATGAGATTGAATTTTAAAATCAAATCAGTCGGATGATCAAAGAACAAAAACAAGAGAATGGATCGAATAATTTTCCCCCTCAAAATCAATTCAATTCAATCTACGAACACCCTCAATTGCATTATCTTCCTTGAGATTCTTGACTAAGAATCATACATAGAAATACGAAACCAAGCAATATCTTGCAGCATGATGAGCTAAATCCAAAAATATTTGGTAATATCCGTCTAATGCAAGAAGGATTGTACGGACATCGTAGATTCGTAAGTATGACTTTTCTAATTTGTAGTTTAAGAATTCTTTGAGAAAGAATTGTCTCTTAATATATATTTTATTTTAGTGGAAGAAGAAACTCTACCTGTTACAACTATGAGCGGCCTCTGAGTCTTTTTTATAGTGTTTGGTGGGAAAAATCTAGGAGAGGGGACGTGTTTAAAACATTTTGAATCCATTAACTAAAAGACTCTTACTTATGATCAGGGCTTGTTTAGAAATCATTCCTCTCCCCTCTTGATTCTCGAATCAAATAATAGGGATCTCTCTCTCATCTCCTCTCCTTTGAACCAAACATAACTTTTGGAGTTGTAGCTTTCTACAATTTACTGCTTGCCTTGATTAAAAAAACTCCATTATTTTTTAGTTTAATTGATTTAACTAATAATTTCCAGATTTTAATATTATTTTTCGTAATTCTTTAATATTTTTACGCATGGAAACTATGCAAATGAAGACATAATTGTATCTTCAATAGATCAAGGCATATGTGACCGAGTCCATGAGAAGGATATTTTGAGGGGTGTACACATTGGACTTCTTTGTCTATGAGAAAGTGCAAGAGACAAGTCCATTATGATCATGGTAATTCCTATGTTTAACAGTGAAATTGTGAATCTTTCTCTACCAAGACAATTTATTTTTGATAGACAAATGTTAATATATTATTAATTATGTTAGTTTTTCTCCTTTGCCAGGAATTGAACCCCGGACCTTCAACTCCTTCAACTCCTAATGTTATTTGAAAATTCTCAACGACGGCCCTGCGTTTGGGATGAGATGAGCACCAGTATCCGACAACAATTCTTTATTGGAAGTACTTACAAAATACCTCGATTTCCCCCTTTCGTATTTACTATTTATAATACAACATATAATGTAAAGGCAGTCAGCTAAAGTGTATAAAATTTGATGGTCATAATTTTTCTTTTGTTTTGTAAGGTAATTTGAAGCCAACGATTTTATAAGGTCATTATCCTATGCATTTTGCAAGCTCTCCACCCTGGCCTGCAACATTCATATCTAGTTCCAGTAGTATAATAGAAATAGTTTGAAGGAGTAATGGTGCTTGAAGGGCAGGTCACGTTAGAGGTATTCGGTCGTGGATTATATTTTTCGAGTTATGAAGTTCAACAATTTTAGGTGAAGAACCAAAGAGAGCCTGTAAAGAGGAACGAATATGCTGCTGGTCCCAATTTAGAGGCAGATTGTGGTGATGTGATATACCTTTGTTTTTGTTTTTGGAAAAGAATGGGTCAATATTTTCATCATTTCCAAATGATAATCCAAACTGCTTGATTAATGCATATGGCCAAAAGCTATGGACTTTTTGACGAGATTTTTGTAAGCTATGTAAGCAAATTCTCTGAAAAACTATATTTCCGACAATCCCATTCTCAATAATGTTTCTTTATTACCTTCATACTTAGAGGATGTTTGGGACAGCTGAAATTATCCTATTTCAACTGTTTTTTTTTTTCCGATTTCTCAAACACACTCTTAAAGAATACAATTTTCTATTTTTACTCACTAATTGTATTTCTAGACATTTTTTATGTTTATGAATAGTTTTTCGAAACTTGTATTGAATATAAGAAAACTTTTATTATCATGTTCACATTCTGGAAAATATTAAAATAAAATTTATATCAAACGCGGCCAAATAACGAAAAAGAGTGGTCGTAGACTCGCAATTATTTAGAGGCTGATTGTGATGGTATGATATACTTTGGGAAAATAATGGGTTGATATTTTTATCATTTCCGCATCATAATCCAAATTGCTTGACTAATGCATATAAGGCCCAAAGCCATGGACTTTGACAGGACTTTTGTCACCCACGTAAGCGAATTCTCTAAAATTGTCACTCATGAGATGAGATCTAAAAGATTACTAAAACCGCCCTTACGATAACAAGAAGCAAGCATATGAGGTTGTTAGCAATAATGGGATTCATCAACCACAGAAATTTGTTATTTGTTTGGGTTGCATTTTGTTGCCTATATTTAGATTTTGGTACCGCCATAGACACCATCACTTCATCTGAACTCATCAAGGACCCTGAAACCTTAAGCTCCAGTAGTGGTACGTTCGCTTTGGGATTCTTCAGTCCTGAAAATTCGACAAACCGCTATGTGGGAATATGGTACGTCTCTAAATCCAATATCATGATATGGGTAGCTAACAGAAACCAGCCACTACCATTGAATTCTTCTGGGATAGTTACAATTTCTGTGGATGGCAATCTTGTGGTATTAAACAATGAGAACAAGGCTGTTTGGTCATCAAATGTGACACATATTGCAAGCAATTCAACTGCCAAACTTCTAGAGTCTGGAAATCTAGTTTTACTAGATGGCACCACAGGAGAAGTTATGTGGGAGAGTTTCAAACATCCTTCTAATGTTTTCCCGCCAAAGATGAAAATGAGTCATAACAGAATAACAGGTGAGAAAGTGGTCTTTACATCATGGAAGAGCCCTTCTGATCCATCTGATGGGTACTATTCTTGTACTCTTGAACGCCTCAGTGCTCCAGAATTGATTTTCTGGGTTAATGGAACTCATCCATATTACCGGTCTGGTCCATGGAATGGTCGGGTTTTTATTGGATCTCCCTTGCCAAGTGAATATCTAGATGGATGGAGTGTGAGAAATGAAGATGATGGAACTGTTTATCTCTCTTATGATTTCGCAAATAAATCTGACTTTGGAGTAGTGGCCTTGACTCCACAAGGTCTACTAAAACTCGTAGGGTGGACCAACAAAATGGAAACAGGGAGTAAGGAGTTGCAAGGAACTTATTGTGATGTTTATGGTATATGTGGGCCATTTGGAAGCTGTAATACGCAAACCTCACCAATATGCAGCTGTTTGAGTGGCTATCAACCCAAAAATATAGAGGAGTGGAATAGTAAAAACTGGACTAGTGGATGTGTGAGGAAGGAGCCTCTGCAGTGTGGAAGTGAAGTCAGCAGGGATGGGTTTTTGAAACTTGAGAATGCGAAAGTGCCAGACTATGCAGAGAGGTCAGCTTCTTTGGAAGATGAATGCAGAGCACGGTGCTTGGACAATTGCTCTTGTGTTGCATACGCGCACGAGAGCTTCATTGGATGCATGTTTTGGAGTGTACACTTGATAGACACACAAAGATTCTCATCTGGAGGACTTGATCTTTACATTCGCGTGGCACCTTCAGAACTTGGTACCTTACTTTTTTCAGTATTTTGTTTCCCTTGCAACGTTAATATAATATTTCAGCTAATATACACACACACACACTATAGGAGCGAGTATCGACCTTGTTTGACTTGTATTTTAAGATGCAGAAAAACAATATTCAGATAAAATAAGAGACAAGAGATTAATCACTGCTGTTGGAGTGACTATAGGAATTATTGCCTTAGCTGGCTGTGCTTATCTCTCATGGAAATTATGGACGGCTAAATATACAGGTATTTGTGTTAAATTACAATTTGTTATTTTGATTCAAGAACACTGTTTCAGGGTGGCTTTTATGGTGCACCTTGATAAAAAGAGGTGGACCCATGCACCTTGAGATCAAACAATCTACACCATCCATATATCATGTTATCATTTTTCACTACATTTGGGTGCATGTAAATAGTTGTTTGTGTTCTCTTTTATGTTAATAATAAATTATCATTCTCAAACTTGTTCCTTTCAAGATATTTTCAAGTCTCTCTTATATCCTGCTAAATTATCTATATTTTAACGAAGCAGCTAGTACAAGGAGCAGAGAAGCATCCTCTCGGTTCAATAGAGGTGAAGCACCAACTGTAAATAAAACTGACAAGAAAATTGGAGAACTGTCAAAAGTTGAACTTCAGGAACTATTGTTGTTTGATATCAATGAACTCGCAGTTGCCACGAACGACTTTGACTCGTCCAACAAACTTGGGCAGGGTGGTTTTGGTCCAGTATACAAGGTACAATTAGTCCTTGAATATGCTCATGTAAAGCCATTGTTTATAATGTTGTTTCTCAATATCATCTTCTAGGGAAAGTTAAAAGACGGCCAAGAAATAGCAGTTAAAAGACTTTCTAGAGCATCTGGACAGGGACAAGAGGAATTCATGAATGAGGTAGTGGTGATCTCTAAGCTTCAACATCGCAATCTAGTAAGACTTCTTGGCTGTTGTAGAGAAGGAGATGAACAGATGTTGATCTATGAGTACATGCCAAATAAAAGTTTGGATACATTTGTCTTTGGTTAGTTATTTCAATTCTCTGTTTCTTACTCGTGTACTATGTGTTTCAAAAAGTTTAAGGTTGTCTTTATAACATGCATGATTGGAAGAGATGAAAAAATTGGTTCCAAACTTTCATTATTTCTTGAAAACAAATAGTAATTTTGTGATTTATGTGAGTTTGCCTCCACTTATTATGTTAGGTTCAAGTATAAATATTGTAGTCCTTTACCTGCAGGTTCACTCGAGGCAAAATTTCTTGACTGGGGAAAACTCTTCAACATAATAGAAGGAATAGCTCGAGGTTTGCTCTATCTTCATAGAGATTCTAGGCTAAGAATCATTCATAGGGATTTGAAAGCAAGTAATATCTTGCTGGATAAGGAGCTGAATCCAAAAATATCAGACTTTGGTTTGGCTAGAATATTTGGAGGGCATGGAGATGAGGCTAATACTAGAAGAATTGTTGGAACCTAGTAAGTATTCATTCGCATTTGAGGCTTTGACCATATTTTTTGATGTTTGAAATTATCCTAGATAATAGATTGTCTCACATTTTAGGCTTGGCTGTTATTAAAAAAAAAATGTTTCATATTTCATTACAGTGGCTATATGGCCCCTGAATATGCAATGGAAGGATTATTTTCAGAGAAATCAGATGTCTTTAGTTTTGGAGTTTTGCTACTAGAGATTATCAGCGGAAGAAAAAACTCCAGCTTTTACAGCAACGAGCAATCTCTAATAGGATTTGTAAGTTACTAGATTTGTCGCCTTCCTCAATTATAACAACTTCATTGCTTACAGATACTACTCTTAACTCAAATTTAATCACTATATATGTTTTTGTTTTTTTTGTTAAAAATTTTTTAGGCATGGAAGCTATGGAATGAAGATAATATTGTTTCTTTAATATATCCAGCCATATTTGACCCTTTCCACGAGAAGGATATTTTGAGGTGTGTACACATAGGACTTCTGTGTGTGCAAGAAAGTGCAAGAGATAGGCCCAATATGGCCACTACGATTTCAATGCTTAGCAGTGAAATTGTGAATATTCCTCCACCAAAGCATCCTGCATTCATCCCGAGGCAAAATATTTTTAATTCATTGTCTTCTTTGGAATGTCCAGGATTACTTTCAAACAACATTGTTAGTATTACAGATATCCAAGGCAGATAGAAAAATTGAGAGATCTCAAAAAGGTTTCTCGAGGCATCGAAGATGAAGTCAATAATGGAATGGTGGATATGGAAGATTTTAAGCGTTTATTTCTATGTAAACAACTACTGTAGCAAGCTATAATAGTTAGGTTTAAGAAGTTACTCGTGGGTCTGTAATATTAAGGCATTCACTTTATATCTCATATTATGTCATTGATGGGCTATGTGCAAAGAAGTTGATCTGTTAATGTTAGCTCAAAATATATTTTAATAAATACTGAGTGTTTGTTAAGATTTTTTTAGAATGGACTTTTTTTTTTTTTGGAAAAAATAAACTTTTGGTAATTTCATAAGGGATGACAATTTCTACTCGTCTTCGAATCTCCGACTTGTAAAACCATGCTCTTTTGAGGTTTTGATGTATGACAAACAATGTGAATTTTATATGAGTTTTTCAATTTGATTATACACAAATAAAGTGTTCAAATGTTTGCATGTTTACTCATGAAGGGGAAAGTCAAAGGATCAAAGGATGAAATGACAAAGTTCAAAGAAGATCATGAGTTTCAAAGATTCAAAGGATAACATGGAACAAAGGATCAAGACCAAGTTGATTGAAGATCTTAAGTTCTTAGATGCTATTGTAAGAATAGCACACTTGATCTCTTAGCGAAGCTCTTGGGAAACAAGGGAAAACCTAAGTTTTTAAAAGACTAATCAATTAGGTTTTTCATTAAAAAGGATTTTCAAAATATGTTAAAAGAAAAAGGAAATTAATTGGAGTAGTACATATGTGTGTTACACATGTGTATCTTCAGTTAGTTTGCTAAGTGTAAATGAAAATCTTGCAGTACACCTGTGTACGCGAGTTGTACGCATGTGTATTAAAGCTGATTCGTGAGGAAAATGATACATCGATGTACAAAACCATACACATGTGCATGGTTCAAACCAGCTGAAGCTTCAAGATTTGATTTTGTGAACTCAACCTGTGTACACAATATATGTATGAGGTTCTAGGTTGAATGTTCTAATATACATCGATGTACACAAGATGATAATCTGTGTATTCAAGAATAAAGCAAGAGATATACAGATGTACACAATATGGTAATCTGTGTACTGAACAACAAAGCAAGAGAGACACAAATTTCAAAATTTGATTCTGTTACACTTCAAACTAATTCTATAACTTGTCTAATGGATCTATTTCTTCGAATTACTATAAAAGGACATTATATAACCACTTTTCAACAATTATTCATTCAAAAATCATAATCACGAATTATAAGTTTTCATTGAGCTTCATCTTTGAGAGAAGAGTGTGATATTCACTAAGTGCTTCAATTTGTAATATCTGATTTCTAGATTCATATTCTTTTATTCAAGTTTCGATTTGTTGATTAGAGAGAGGGTACCTCTCAGGAGTTTTACAAGGATAGAATGGAATCCTTGGGTTGAAAAGTAAGTGTGCTTTTGGTGAAGTTTTTCAAGGTAGTGAAGCCTTGATGATTTAAGAGAGGGTATCTCTTAGGTTTTTCACAGGGATAGAAGGGATCCTTGGGTAGAAAAAGCTAGTGTGCTTTTTTATGAGTTTTATGCAAGGTAGTGAAGCCTTGTGATGATTGTAATCGGATATTATAATTTCTGATTATAGTGGAGAAAACCACAGAGGAGTGGGACTGGATGTAGGTTACCAGGTGGAGGTAGCTGAACCAGGATAAATCGGTTTGCACATTCTTCTTACCCTTAAACTTCATATACTTGTCATATGTATGTTTTCTTGGTTGGATATGTTTGAATGTGTGTTGTAGTTGAGTCTTTATACTGAAATCATTTGTTAAACATTGTTAGAACTATTTGTGCATTACTTCAATAATCATTAAACAAGTTTTAACTTGAATCTTGAAAGATAAAATCTGAAATTGGGTGAAACCATTTTTGCAAGAAAACTCTGTTTTTGTACTAAGTGCTGGAAATTTTTAAGTACTCAATTCACCCCCTTCTCGAGTGTGTAGCCACAACCAACACGACTGGCTCATTCGGGGTCCCAAAGTCGAGAAGTTTTCCCTGCAAGGACCATAGTCCCCATCTCGCGGGGTCTCCATCCTCACTAATATTACCCATATACTCTTTGCCTCGTTGCTATCAATTTTAATGCTTATTTGGTTAGAAAATCCCTAATTTAACATACGAGGACATTGTAGACGCTGCCACCGATGATGAGGACGAGTTCCCGCCTCGGCCTCCGCCTCAATTTTGACTTTTCATACTACATTTACATTTTATAGAGTTTACACATTTTTATTGTTGACATTGATGTGTATCGCGATTTTGTATGATATATTTATATGATGAGAGTAATTAATATTTGAAATTTTTTTTAAACATAATTTATAATAAAAAATTGAAAAACGTTATATTGAAGTCTAACTATCTATTACCATAATAATCTGTTAAAAATAGATCCCAAAAAAAAATTTAAAAACCTAGTGACCGAAATAGTCACCACTGTTTTGATCGCTAGGTGTAAATCATAATTCATTTTTAATTAAATACTTAATTAGAACCGAATATTCAGTCTCTAAATTGGTTAATATAGTACCAAAATTAGTGACCGATTTGGCGACCACCTTTTCATTCACCATTTTTGGTTAACTAAAGCAGGTGGTACCAATCTACCAGCGACCGAATTCTAAATTCTCAACTAAAGTCTCACCATTTTCGGTCGCTGAATCTATTAATTTGGTCGTTGGTAGACTGGTTGCCTGCTTTAGTTAACCAAAAATGGTGATTGAAAAGGTGGTCTCCAAATCGGTTGCTAATTAAGTATTTAATTTAATATATTATTAAAAATGAATACTTATCTACACCTAGCCACCGAAACAGTGGTGGCTATTTCGGTCGCTAGGTTTTTTATTTTTTTATTTCTTTTATTTTTGGGATTTATTTTTATCAGGTTATTATGGTAATAGATAGTTAGACTTCAATATAACTTTTTCAATTTATTATTATAAATTACGATTAAAACATTTTAATTATTAATTACTCTTATCATATAAATATATCGTACAAAGTCGCAATACACATCAATGTCAACAATAAAAATGTGTAAACTTTATAAAATGTAAATGTAGTATGAAAAGTAAAAAATGAGGTAGAGGCGGAGGCAGGAACTCGTCCTCATCGTCGGTGGCGGCGTCTGCAATGTCCTCGTCCTCAGGAGCACAATCACTAGTAGGAGGCGGCGACACTGGAGGAGTTGCAGGTGGCGCAACTGGAGGAGCATCACCCTGAGTGATTGGAGGCTGGATCCTCATCCGCTCCAACACCAACCACAGAGTCTGGCCTAGCTCCGCCATCAACCACTCCATCACAGTCTTCTCCCCAAGCTCTGCATTAAGTCGTGTGATGGTGTCTTGCATATGGGAGAATTGCTCCGGAGGGACAGTAGCAGCGTAGGAAGGAGCATGGTAGCCGGACGATGAGGCGAGAAACTCATCGCCCAAGTGTCTGAGGCCATACACATGCTCTTTCTTGTTCCTACCCCAGACGACCTCCAAATATATGGCGTTGTCGTCGACGGAGGCAAGAGAGTGGGGGGCCTCATCAGTCAAAGCCTCATCCTGTGAGGCACTTGATACGACATCGTCCTTCTTCTAGTTAAAGTTGACTTGCAAAGTACAGTTGAAGAGATTTAGTTACACATATAATTAATATTAACAAATAATAATAAATCTCCTTCTTATTACAAGGTATGAACCTATCCCATTCGAGAAGAAACCTTTACGACACTAGGTTAATACTAGTTATTCCCTTATTTAAATGCCTTTACTTAACGAAATTTCGGCAGCACACGACTTGAGTGTGGTGAGATCCACTACAATCAAGTATGTACCCGGAGAACAAAAGGAAATGTATCAGACTGAAATTTCATCAAGTTTTTTAAGACATTTAAACATGGAAATGACTATTATACGAGTGTCGAAAAGGTTTTTTCCTCCCTAATTGTCCCACTTGGACAACTCAAGATTCAATATAATGAGCAGTACCTTGAGGAGGTACGCATGCTCATTAATATTGAATTATAAACGGGAAACTAAGGCTTTTGTAAATAATTAATTGTAAGATAAAATAAAACCATGATTATGTTTTCACTTTCTGACAATATAAAAACAGATTAATTATTAGGGGTACTACACAAACTTGAATAAAATTTACCAGCATAACCCCGGAATCACACAACCTATGAGCTCCGGTCTCTACTAATAAACAACACATATTTGACAAAAACATGCATCATTTCTAAATTATCAGCACACCACCTATTAAACTCCACTCTCCACTAACAAACAACACATAATTGGCAAACACATACATCATTTCTAAGTTGTCAGCACACAACAAGCATCCCGCCTTTCGAATATGATCACATCCTAGTGAGCTCCGCTCTCCACTACAAAACAACACATAATTGGCAAACACATGCATAAACTATAAATTATCAGCACACAACCAGCACCATGCGTTTCGGACAAGATCATATTCTATTAAGCTCAGCTCTCCGCCAACAAAAAATAGAGTAATTCACACAACATGTTACATGGATCACATAATCAGAAGCTATTAGACAATGCACAAGCAAATTAATAGAGTATTGAGACAACTTACCTGAGAGAGAAAACACAGAACCGAGTAAGGATAACAGGAGGAGCAGGAGACAATAAAGAGCAGAAGAATATGATCACAAGCACACACCATTGCCATTAAGAATGCAAGATAAAGCTACAACTCAAAACCAATGTTCACTACTCCTTGCACATGATTCATAAAATCGTAAAAAGGGACTAATTTCATGGGAAACCATATTTACACAAAACCTATTTCAGAACATTCATGACATAAATTAATACACTGACAAATTACCCTTGAATATGTTATACATACATATAGAGCATTTTTCTCTAATTACAAACTTCAACCAGAACTTTGGGTCCATAAGAAAATAAAAGCATAAATGTTTCGTCATTGTAATATCCAGTAATTTTAATAATTTTAATTATAAGATTTAAATGATGTCATGTTCGATAATTTAAAACTTTTCTCGTTTAAAGGTTACATGAATTTTTTTTTTATAATTAATTATGTTTTAAATTAGAGTTTTATTGGCATTAATGAATTAAATAAATACTGTATGAGAATAATATGATAGTTCATAACTTTCTTTTTTTTTTGAAAGGTGATAGTTCATGACTTGACATATCCTTAATAATTATAATTAAAAAAAAATTAATTATGCAAGGTGACAAGTCACCATAAATTTATTAAAAAAAGAAAAAAAGAAAACAAGAACATGGTGGGACATAAACCAAAACCCATGCAAATAAACGAGAATCAAGCATACCTAGAATTAGGTTTTTTATTCAGTCTCAGGTTATACTTCTTCTGAGATTTGGACGTAACTACCGTGAAACCATCATCAGCAACATTATCATTATTCTGCTCTCCTTCCTTAGCAGGATTTGCATCTTTTTGCTTTTCCAACCAAGCAGATAAAACCTTAAAATCATTCTGAACAACAGTTGGAAAAACGCTAAGATCTTGAACATAAACTGGGCTTGAGAAAATCTCAGGAGTCTCAAGATTCTTACCACTAACTGTTAAATCACAGGTAGCCTTGGAATGCACGGACACTGGAGTCGGAGTACTCTTCGAAATGGAATGCTTGGGCACCGAAGTATCCTTGACTGCAGAGTCCACATTAGTCTCAGCAGAAGTTGAGAACTTCTCTATGGAGCCATTGGCAGCATTTGTTCCAACCGAAGGTGAGTTCTGTGGAATGGAATTTGAGACATGATCAGGGGATGAAGGTTCCTCATAAACTGTCTCAACCGATTCACTATCACTCAAATTTTCTCCCGGTGATGTATCATTCTGGAACCTTAGGGACATAAGCTAGCTTGGTCTTCTGCACCAAAGGCGGATCATTTTGCACCACGTTCTCCTTGGCAATTTGTTTACAAGTCGTAACCAAATGCCCAATTGAATTACAATGAGAGCAAAACGAAGGAAGCTTCTCATATTCGATACCGACAGGAAATGTAAAACCTTCACGTTCTACCACAATCTCCTTGAGCAACTTCCCTGTTAAATCAACATCCACTAAGACTCGAGAATAGTGACCATATGCCCGAGTACGGGTAGCTTCATCCAAACTTATTGGAGTACCTAGCCCGCCTGCAATTTCAAATAACAATTTTGAGCGCCAATATTCCTGCGGCAAGTCATGAATTCTAACCCAGCATTGAGCATGAGACTGTTTCTGCTTAGCAGGAATAAAATCAGGAGACCACTGAAAAAGACGCAATAGCCCTGGTTGAAGGTTCCAAGCCCCAACAGCCAAGACACTACCCAAATCCTTTTGACAAGCAAAACTGAATTCATAGAATCCCTTTCCTAACGAATCATCCTCCATTGACCCAAAGGCTTCCATAGTTTTGAAAGTTTGTCACGTAATTCAGAAATCTTTACAGGGATATCACCTTTCAACAACAACAAGCCGGCCATGAAGGTTGTTTTTGCAACCTTCCAACCTCCTTTGATATTCATCCTCGGATATTTTGATAGAGACAGAGTCTCCATTCACGCACGGCCGAGGAAGGTGACTAACTGGGATGTCAAACGAACCATTCAAAGCCTGAGCAAAAGATTTTTGCTGTGGAAAAGGCGAGACAGAAGGAGATTCCAGATTGAGAAATGCCCAAGGACAAGCCATGAGACAATTGTTACACGTGAACCTGTAGAGGCAGAGCTCCGTCGGATCCGTTGCAGTGCTGAGAGATCCGTCACAAGGCTGGACGGAAAAGTGCACCTCGTCCCAGATCCATCGCAGAGCTGGAAGAGATGGACCGTCGCAGTGCTTAAAGGATGCACGCAGAACAGAGTCGCGGTGAAGCAACGTCGGAGAGTCACACGCGTGAACACGAGAAGCAGATCCAGAAACAGGACGCTCGAGTGAGAAGGAGAGCAAGGCCGTCCGGGAACAAGAGCACAGGGACGGCCGGAGCCGTGCCGGAATGGCGGCGGCTGCCTGTCTAGGGTTCGGTCACCATGAGGGAGACGACCCTTTCAGGAAAAAGGTATGGGTGGAGACAGTAGAAATTACTGAGAAATGAAATATGGGCTTTTTTCCTATGTCAGCTTTAAGGCCCAATGAGATTTTGTCATAATCTATCTATTTATATTATATTAATCCTGAAGCGCGCAATGTAGCGTCGCCACTTCAACATTCTAAAAACTCTTCATTCTTTCCGATTTGCTGACATGTAAAAACACGAAGCTCTCAACTTTTCTCATTCAATCCAATCATCATCTTCATCATTCCCCATCAGTTTGGACCCAACTATGTGCAACTCCAAGAATGCCACTGCAGGAGGGTGTCTCAATGCCATCTTGCACAGGATCCTTTGTTCTGGTGGCCTCCCAACACACCCATCAGATCAAATTAGAAAACTTGAATGTTCAAATTCAAGTTGTGAATGGCAAAGATCAAACCTTTAAGCTTAGCAAAATATTGAGGCTACTACTACTACTACCACTACTCCTGGCATAGTGGCAAGGTTAATGGGCTTGGAAACAATGGGAGAATCAACACCAAGTTCACTTTCAAGTAGAAAATCAATGAATTCTGTTGATTACTTGGGAGAATGCAATAGAATGCAGAGTCTGCATAAGAGGGTAAAGTCCACATTGCCCTTTACGGAGGTGCCAACTTTCCTTTTACTTGAAAATGAGAACTTTTGGGTGCTGAGCTTTGAAAATGAAGGTGAGAACAAAGAATTCAAATCCAATGTGATAAAAAGAGAAATAGGTTCTGCAGAATTGAAGCAGAAAGTAGGAAAAGAAGGAGGTTAGGTGAGAAGATTTTGATTGAGAAAGGGAAATTGAGCAAAAGGGTGTCTAATATATCTTGTGGAAATGATGGAAATGATTACAAACTTAAAGAAATTACACACACATGGCCTCTCTTCAAGGCTTCTTCTGATAAGAAGTGTTTTGCTTCATAAGCAGTAAAATTATCACAGCCCATGAACACCAAGGAAAATCTAGTTAGTGAAAAACTGAAGACGAGGAAGAAAATAAATTCATGCATAGAAAATAAGAGAGAAATGCAAATAGGAAGATTCAAACTCAGTTTTTGTCCCTGATTTTGAGCGTCAAGCTTGTGGTTGTTTCTTTAATCTAAGTTCAACTTTTTTCTATGCTGGCAAAAGTAATTGTTTATTTGGCTTTATACATTGACATAAATCATGTATCATATCAAGAAAGTGTGCCCATACTGATGGATTTTCTAACTGATCGTACATAATTTGATTGCAGAGGTAGATTATATTCTTTAGCACTTGGCTTGAGTTCAAGAAAAAAATTGTCACCAGAGCTTGAAAATGATCAGCACTTTCTTTTGCATTCTGATGGCAACTTGATGATTGAAGAAAGGAATGCTAAGGCAATAGAGAACAACAAATATGAAGGATATAAAGGAAAAAAGAGAGAGAGAGAGAGAGAGAGAGAGAGAGAGAGAGAGAGAGAGAGAGAGAGAAGAATAGCAAGGAGTTTATAGATATTAGGGGTGAAGTTTGCAGGCTAGCTGAAGATGAATGGGCTGGATGAAATTGGATACATGCATTGATGAATAAACAAAGTGAATTTGGAAGTATAAGTGCAGATTTTAAGTCATATATTTGACATCAACCATGCTTTCTTTTCCTTTTCTTTAGTCTTGGGACATGTTGGTTTAGTCTGTTGACTTAACACTAAGGCTATACACCATGTGAAATAGTAAAGCCAAACAATCCCCACATGGATCTTAGCCTCTCTTTTGGTTCTTCTATAAATTATCGGGGTTTGTACAAAATAATTTTTTTTTCTGTTATATTTTCTTTTCATTTATTGTGAGGTAAATTTTTTAGTGTGATGGTTGATGTTGTTTCAAAGTATTGATGTTGACTTATTGAGCTTATGAATTATGAAATTAGGGGTGGATGGGGAGTTGATGATCATTTTGAAGAACTTGATGTTTGAATTATCGATGAACATGATTGAATTGAATTGCCACCTTTAGTATATGATATTTGTGATTGATGCCATGAGGCTCATAAAACAATGATGGAAATGGTTGAGTCTATTGATAATATATAAAAGCTAAGTGTGGACTATGGAACCACCATACCATCTATGTCTATTTCTCTAAATTTGCCACTATAGCACATTTGCAAGATTCTTGGCTCCTCATTGAATATGTTTTTCAGTTTCTCATACTAAGGTTGCCTGCTGTTGTCCAAAAAGTTGTGATGTGCAAGTATACATAATCGTAACAAGTAATAAAGTGTGAATAAAGATCGTTCCCACGAGGATTTAAATGAATTGAATATAAATTCTAGTTTTAACTTTTTCTACTTAGCTTAATAAAAATAAAGAGAAATTTCAAGCAATATAACATAAATGGAATGATTGGAGGACAGAGCAGTAATTAATAAATGTAAGGAATTAATAAAGACAATAATTGGGTGCTTAAAAATAGAGATGGAAACAGCTAGGATTCTAATCCTTTGTAATATTCACTTCAGGGTAATTATGCTTCGAAATGCTACAGCATTTAGTCCAGGAATTTGAGATTTGCTTTCCAGCAGTAAAACTGAGTTCATTAAAAGCTTCTTATTCCTAAGTTCAAATTAATTTCCCTCAGCTGTCAGATAAAACGTCCAGCTACTTAAAGACTTGAAGGCTATTCCTAGCTCATTCAACACAATTAATTTTCCAATTAATTGCTCTATCTTTATCTTCTAAACAAGTCCACTAACTTGGTTTTTCCAAACTTTGTCAGCTGATATTTCAGATCAGTTGATCAGGCTAATACCAAAATTAAACATTAATGCAGAAAAGAAGAAAATGCATAACATCCATTGCATTGAATTACCCATCAGTTTAATTACAAATTCATAGAATCCTAACTTAAGAGAATTAGCTCATAATGAGCTTAAGGATAAAACAAGTCAGGAAAATGGAAAATAAAGACATAAAGTATAAAATGAATTACAGAGAGGACAAAGGGAGCTGATGGCTGCTGTACAGTACAGGTTGCTACAGTACCAGCTGATCTAAAAGCAAGGTCACTCTTACTATTTGTACTACTCCCCAAAAAATAGGGCTACACTCTCTCTCATGCCTCACTTTTTGGGCTATTACACAATTCAAGTACTAAATAATCCTTGGCCCAATTCCCAAGTACACTCAGCTGCTGCCTTATATTCTCTCTCTTCCACATTTGCACAGCACAACAGGTATTTTGTCTTCTAGTGAGCATTAGTTTGAAAAATGATTTTAGCTCGTAATGATCTGCTCTCCCGATGCTGCGACATTCCGAAACATCCCAGAGCATTTCCTTCAGCAATTTACACTTCTAAATCGTGCTCAAGCTCAAACAAACTTTTTAGCAATAACAATTCATTAATTCAAGTTTTTTCTGCGGTTAATAAAATCAACTCTAATATTTTCTCAATCAAACAAAACTTGAGTTCTTTTCCCAAAATTTATCAAAACAAGCACAATGATTAAGCTAAAAGAATAGTAATAACTCTTATTTCTAAGAGTTATCACCTGCTCCTTTTTGTCCTTTTAATATTCAATAATCACTCAACATTCTTGCTTTCACATATGAGTGACTTGATTTCTCACCCTATTTGTTTTTCAATAACCTATAGGTTTACACTAAGAAATTGACAATCAAAATGTTGTCTATGTATTCATCGATAACTCACATAGTATAATTTTCCATTATACCCATTCATCCAAGGATGTTTTCTTTCCTAAATCCTAGACCTACAAAAGATGGAACATGGTGTGGAGACACTCCAATGAAGATATAAAAGATAATTATTATTCAGTAGAAATTCAAGTAAATAGTATATTTTAAATTATGATAGTTTCAATGGTATAATCTCCATCAGAAGTGTATGAAATAATTATTATCAAAGAAATAAAGAGAGAATGAGAGAAAGTTATATGTATTGTTATTATCATCAAAAGTTCAAAACTATTCAGATCCTCTAGAAAATTTATTTTTTTAAAAAATTGTAAAATAAGCAACAGATCTATTTGCTATTCAATCACCAAGGAGTTTACAAAATTATAGGGTTAAATATGTTTTTGTCCCTGCAAAATGAGCGAGTTTTGGTTTTGGTCTCTATAAAAAAATTTCTTTGAGTTTGGTCCCTGTAGAATCTAAAATAACTATTTTTGGTCCCTACTGTCATGTGACATCTATTAAGTATTTATATGTCTGACATAAAGTCACATGATCATCCCAAGTGACACAATAACCTCTATAATGTCAAGTTAGCATATGATTCCCCTGAAATTTACCTTGAATCCTGAAATGAATTATATGTATCTTTCCTAAAATGGATGATAGGGACTAAAGCAGTGATATCAAATTTTAGAGGGATTAAAATCAAAGAAAAACAATTTATAGGGATCAAAACCAAAATTTGCTCATTTGATAGGGAACAAAATTAGTGATTTCATATTTTAGAGGGATGAAAATCAAATAAATATTTTTATAGGGATCAACACCAAAATCTACTCATTTTCTAGGTACTAAAAACATATTTAACCCTTTTATTAAATAAAATTTGAAAGCATATTTAGTTTATTCACCCGTGCAACGCATGGGTTTACATCTAGTTTGAAGCTTAAAGAGGAAGCTAATCTCCTCCTTCCTTCACTTTTTCAAAATAAAAATAAAAATTCAGAAACCCTAAGGGTATGTTTGGAGGATGGATGAGTAGAGTGGTTAAAGAACATTAACCCGTTGTTTGGGATTTCATTGATTAATGGAGTGTGATGGTTTAGGATGGTAACCCAAACTACTCCATCCCATCCAAACCCCCAAATTTTATACCCTCCAAATTGGGGGGTTTGGGATTTCCTCCTTAAACTTCCAAACAATTGAGTAGTATACTTTTACCCTTCCACTCCACTCTATTGCAAACTACTCCATTACTAACTACTCCACTCCATCCCTTTCTTCCTCTATTTCGTTTTTTTACCTTAAGGGCTCGAGAACTCCACCTCAAGGTGAGGGATTTTTGTTTATATTTTCTTGAACTGATTTTGTAGTTCTGTTGTGATATATATGGTATTAAAAAATGTATGAATTTTGTTTTATTCTATGGGTTGTATGGTATGTAGATCTTCTGTCCCACTTTCCTATTACATTTCCTGTACCAATTACAATTTGTCACTTAATAAAATAAAATCTCAACTCATTAACACTTATACACATTCTCACTTTTTGATTAGTTGGGGACACCGAGATACCATTTTTTGGGACAGCAGATTTGTATCATGTTGTATGAGTGATTATTGTGTATGGTTCATTCAAGATTTGTTTATCATGTTTATGGTGATTTATAATATGATTAAGTTATTATTATTCGAATGAATGATGAGAAATATTGAAGAATTGTTGGGATAGACACAGACGTTGAAGTAGTATGGGATTTGTTCATGAAATTTGTGTCGTGAAAGGTAAAAAGTTTTGCTGCACCTTGTGCATTTAAGTGAATGGATGGAGACATTGATTTTCTCCTCTGTACCCAAGCACTATGGTTTCTTTTGGAATCGATTGCTTGAGTTGCAATTTGCTTTAATGTTATTAATTATGAGTGGACTTGATATTATTGCATTATAAATTTGGCAAGTTAGAACAAAAATATTGTATATTGCTGGAGTATCATTGAAAGAGGAATGTTGTTAGTAACTTAAATTAGGATGGATTGACAGGAGCCCCAGAAGAAAATGAACCTTTTATAAGTATGAAAATGATGCTCATGCTATGATGAAAATGCATGAAATGGTTAAAGTAATGGGTTTTTGGTGTGATTCTAATGAATCCTTCTTATTGAAACATTTGTAACTATGCTTTCCTTTTCTCCAGCTATTTTATATTGTATTATGTATTACTAATTGTGATTCTTACAATTCAGGCAAAAAATTTTTTTTTTGATTCAATGTTCAAACAAAATTAGATTTGTGTGTAGCCTATTAACTTTGTTCATTGTTGTTGTGCTGATTTATTTTTGATAAGAAGTGTGGTGTTGGACCAATTTAAATATTTCAAACTCCCTGTGTTTGGCATTTTTATTTGCTAGATTACCTCTACATTCTTTTCTGCTTGTCAGCCAATCAAACATTTTATTTTGCACCCTATCACTATTTAAAACATAATGAGATGTATGTAAGCAACTTTTCTAGATAGCCTTTTGGCAGGACATTAAATGTTTGTTATAACTATTCCCTTGTCATGTCCTTGTGAAGAAGTTTTGGACAGTTCAAAATGATTAAAGTTCCTGAAATTGTCTTACTGGAATCATAAACTTATGTGCTGGTTCTGAAAAAAAAAAATGGTTTTGTAGCAGCTTTGACACAGAACACTTATCTTCATTGCGTATTCATATCATATTAGCAATTTGGATTCTTGCATAATTGATTGATCACAGCAGCATTGCATTTGGATTTATAAAAGATATTTACATACACTGACAGTTTTTATTTTGATTATTTTACAAAAAAAAAAAAGAAGAAGAAGAAGAGAGAATTGAGATTATGGAGCGTTTTAGCTTTTTTTAATGAATAGGGAAGTGTCCTATAGGTTAGGTTCTTTTGAATTACATTGTAAAAGAAATGATGTTTAAATAATAATAAAAAAAAATCATTATATACTTGTCCTCATTATTGATGTGTGCGCTTTGTTTAATTTTTTTTTTTTATTGCCCTCTCGTGGGCTAGAGTAAGATTAAGTTGAGATGATAATATTGTTCTTTTGCCCGTTCTGGAGCATAATTTAAGAGCTTGTATTTATGGTTGCTTTGTCTGAGTTAGATTGCAAAGTGTTCCAAGACTAGTATTGGTTTCACTGGATTATACATCTTCCTTTGATACTTAACAAAATAATATTATTATTACTATGTTTTTCAAATTGTGTGGATGCTTAACTGTACTTAAGTAAGTTATGTTGATTTGATTTGATTGTCTTTATTGTGAATGTTTATAATGCTGTGATGCAAGTGATGCTAGTATATGCATTTTGTGTTTGTAAATATGCATTGTTAAGGTGGAATCAAGAGGACAATAAGTAAGAATGGCGTATGAGAATGGACAAATACGCTAAAGTGAAACTACATGTAAAATAAAATTGTTTGGGATTGAAGTACGAAAATTTGTGATATTTTATTGTCAAAGCATGATATAGGAATTGTAGTCATGCATGGTGTCTTGAGGGCATGATGGCCGACGACCCTGTGTTAATGAACGCCTTATGACGGCTTTTTTACGCGAGTAGTGCAATTTGTTTCGACAATTACGTGTATGGTGTGGTTTTTAAAATATTTACGCTAGTAGGGTAAGTCGTAACTCACAGTTACGAAACCAAATATAAAGTCGCATCCCCCACTTACGACTCATTTTTATATTTGTAAAATAAGAAAAAAATTAAGGGGTCGTATACATCACATACGACTTATGTTATTTATTATTATTTTTTTATTACAAATCGTTTCTAGCAAATACGACTTTGTTATTTTAATATTTTTTTTAAAAAAATTGTCCATCAAGTGATATCCATGGATCACGACTTCGTTATTTTATTTTAATTTAAAACAAGTCGTATCCATGGATCACGACTTCAGTATTTTAATTTTTTTTTTAAATAAAATTTTGCTTTGTGTTGCGTCCATGTAGTATACGTAACGCCTTGCATGTGAAAAAATTAGGGTTTAGGGCAAGTCGTATACCAAACTTACGACTTGCCCATAATTAATTAAAAAAATATTATATTCACTTGAGTCGTATATATGGCATACGACTTGGCCATTTAAAAAATAAATAATAATAATAATAATAATAATAATAATAATAATAATAATAATAAATAAGTCGTATGTTTTAGATACGACTAGCATGAAAATTTAAAAAATAAAATAAAAAAGATTGAAGTCGTTACTACTAAACACGACTTGCAAAAAAAATATAATAAAAAATATAAGTCGTAAGTTATATATACGACTCCCTCACTTTTTTTATTTATTTTACGAATATAAAAGTGATTCGTGAGCAGTGTTTACGACTTTTATATTGATTTCGTAACTCCCTCTTACGACTTACCCTAGTTCCGTAATTATTTTAAAATCTACACCATTCACATAATTGTACTACCAAATTACATCAGTTAAGTAAAAAAGCCCCTTATGACAAAGAGTCAATTACAGTTACTAGTCGGTGTCCTTGGAATTCGAGGATGAATTCTTTTTTAGGGGGGTAGAATGTAATACCTGTGATTTTTTTATTAAATTAATTATAAGTTTTGATAAATGTGATATACATACAAAATATATTTTTTTGATGGATGTATATAGATTTTTTTCCTTAAAAAATTATTTAAATAATTAATTATGTTATACATTAGAGTTTTATTGGCATTAATGAATTAAATAAATATTGTATGAGAATAATAGTTCATAACTTTTTTTTTTGAAAGGTGATAGTTCATAACTTGACATATCCTTAATAATTAGAGTTTTTCTATCATGTGCAACTTTGCACATGTTAAGAAACCTAAAAGAAACAATTATTTATTGGAAAACTAAACATTTCAGTTTTGAAAGTATAAAATAAACAAGTTCCTATATAAATTTACTATTTTAAGATCCTTAACATGTACAAAATTACACAGGTTAAAAAAATCCTAATAATTATAATAAGTTTTAGTAGTAAATTAAAATATGGGCTTTTTCCTATGTCACCTTTAAGGCCCAATGAGATTTTGTCATAATTTGGAGCTTAAAGAGGAAGCTAATCTCCTCCTCCCTTCACTTTTTCCAAAAAAAAAATTCAGAAACCAGACAGTAAGAGAGAGAGACGGGGAGACAGAGCTAATTGGAGGAGAAGGCTAAAGAGTGGAGTTTGACATGCTTCATCATCATCCTTTCCTCTTTTTCGTTTTTAACCTTAAGGGCTGGAGAACTCTACCTCAAGGTGAGGGATTTTTGTTTATGTTTTCTTGAACTGATTTTGTAGTTCTGTTGTGATATATATGGTATTACAATTACAAAATGTATGAATTTTGTTTTATTCTATGGGTTGTATGAGTGATTATTGTGTATGGTTCATTCAAGATTTGTTTATCATGTTTATGGTGATTTATAATATGATTAAGTTATTATTATTCGAATGAATGATGAGAAATATTGAAGAATTGTTGGGATAGACACAGACGTTGAAGTAGTATGGGATTTGTTCATGAAATTTGTGTCGTGAAAGGTAAAAAGTTTTGCTGCACCTTGTGCATTTAAGTGAATGGATGGAGACATTGATTTTCTCCTCTGTACCCAAGCACTATGGTTTCTTTTCTATTAACTTGTATATATATACATTAGGTTCCTTGACATGTAGTTATGACACTTCAATTTTAATTTTAATTTTTTTATATGTAAATTGGATTTTTTTCTATATGGTGGGATTAAAAAGAATACCCACCTCGTGGTATTCTAGTAGGGGTGACTTTGGCTGCCCCTATATTGAAAAATAAATAAACAATGATAAAAAATAAATAAATAAATGTTCTTTATGGTCTTTAAATCATGAATATAATGATAAATGGCTTTTTTGACATGATATGACGTTGCACCATTGTAAATTATATATATATATATATCTTTGTGTGTATTATAATAATGTTATACTTTTTTTTTATAGACATATAGTATTATGATTGTTTATTACATATTGATATTATGTTTAAGATTGTAATGACTGTGATGATGGTTACATTGTGTGCATGTGAAATACCCCGGACGTTGAGGAAGGATGTTGATGTTTGCCGGAGGATGCGGTATCTCTGGGATACTAAATTAAAACCGTCGGGATAGGAGGTCCTTAGAGAACCTACCTCCTAGGATACCCAAAGACTCGATGATATTATGATATGTAATATTTACACATGAGAAAGTGTATTGATCCCTTGCAAGGGACTTGAGTTATAAGAAATAAATGAAGCGAAAGACATTCCACAAGTACTCGAGGAACGGACGAGATGTCATTTTGAGCTGTATTCATTATAGATATGTTGTTGTCTATTACTGTTGTGGTACTTATTTGAGATGAGCATGGATATGAGTGTGTGCTTGCATGGTTGTGTGCTATTGTTATTCTTAACTTGCATATCTGCATGTGCTTGGGGGAAATTCTCTCACCGAGTCAGTGAACTCACCTCACGTTTAACATTTCAGCTGCAGGTATCTACGAAGCCACCAGAAGCCTTGAATGTCATGTGGATAGCTTGAGGGGTTGCACCCTTATTTTTTTTTTAATTTATTTAATAAGGACTTTGTAATTCCTTATGTAAGTAAAGAATGTACTTTTAACTTTGGATGAGACGAATATATGTATGCTTGTGAGGCTGCAAAGGGGAAAGATAGGATTTCCCTTTCGGCCGGTTATGGCTATGAAATTCGGGTCATAACATTAATTTATGATATTAGGACATCAATAGGATAGTGCATAACTCAACATACCTTTGACAAGTTAATTAAAATTTAACTATTAAGGTAATGTTATTTTTGGGTCTTGTCCATATTTTTTTTTTGTTGGAAAAATCAATTCAAATTTCCAAATATTAATTCAAGTGGATGGAAATTAAAGTGGCACAATTCAAGAGGAAGTGAAGTTCAATGTTTTGACTCATGGGGAGTCTACATTCATCTTTGGAGGAAGGAGTGGATATTAATGGTTTTGAAAATGTGAGAAGCAATTAATATCCACTATACCATGTGCATGAATGAAGTCATATCCCTTCACTATATAAAGGGTGATAATGTGAAGAGTTGAGGCATCCCCTATTATGTCCTACAGAGGAGGACTAGTATGAGTGATCATGGGAAGAGTGAAAGCATCCCCAAGTGTGGGTGATCATTTGTAGTGAGAAGAGTGGGTGTCTATCATTCCTTGTAACTCTTGGGTGGGGTACTCGGGTTTGTAGGGGGATACACAAAATGGGGTGGGTTACAATCTTGTAATCTTATTTGAGATAGTGAATACATTTGTTGATGTGTTTCCGTGGACGTAGGCAAGAGGTGCCGAACCACGTTAATTCTTGTGTGTTCTCTATTGTTCTCTTTGTGGTGTGCTTGTGTTTGTGTTTGTGTTTGTGTTCTCATCGAAGATCCTTGGGCGTGTGGGTAATTCCGTTGGCGTGTGTGATTTTACCCAACAGTGGTATCAAAGCCGATGGTTCAGTTGGGACACTTATTGAAGAGAAGGCGGTAGTCGTTGGATCCATGTTGGGTCCTTTGTGTTGAAAGTCTTCCTAGCAAAGTTGAAGCTAGGCGGCGTGTTCTGTGGTGGATGATAGACAACGACGGTACAAGTATAACGAAGAGGCCAAGCCATGAGAAGGGCAAGCAGTGGTAAAAAAAAAATATGAATGGAAGATTAAATTTTGAGAAGTTGTCGAAATTTGGAAATTTTAATTGAGGGAGGAATTGTTGGAAAAATCAATTCAAATTTCCAAATATTAATTCAAGTGGATGGAAATTAAAGTGGCACAATTCAAGAGGAAGTAAAGTTCAATGTTTTGACTCATGGGGAGTCTACATTCATCTTTGGAGGAAGGAGTGGATATTAATGGTTTTGAAAATGTGAGAAGCAATTAATATCCACTATGCCATGTGCATGAATGAAGCCATATCCCTTCACTATATAAAGGGTGATAATGTGAAGAGTTGAGGCATCCCCTATCATGTCCTAGAGAGGAGGACTAGTATGAGTGATCATGGGAAGAGTGAAAGCATCCCCAAGTGTGGATGATCATTTGTAGTGAGATGAGTGGGTGTCTATCATTCCTTGTAACTCTTGGGTGGGGTACTCGGGTTTGTAGGGTGATACACAAAATGGGGTGGGTTACAATCTTGTAATCTTATTTGAGATAGTGAACTCATATTCCCTGATTTAGAGTCAAGGTGGAGATTGTGAGATATGTCTCAAAATCAGCAATATGAAGTTGAAGTTGCAGAGGCATAATCGATTATGGTAATGACGTAATCGATTATATGTTTGACAGAAACATAGTAATCGATTATGGCTAGTATCAGAAAAGGTGTCCGAGACAGAGATAGCATAATCGATTATAGTCAATCGGATAATCGATTATGGAGCGACTGTTTGCAATCTGTTTAGAAGATGGTTAGTTAGTTGGTGTCATGACTAACTTGGATCAAGCTTCACAAGGGTTGGTTACTTCATATGGATGACTCACATAAGTCTATAAATAGATATCATGTATAGGATGATACGTAACAACTTAGACACAACAGATAGAGGTGTGTGTGGGAAAAGAAGAAAAGGGATTATGAGTGAGAGGCATTTGTATCTTTAGAGGAAAAATCATAGAGTGATTGTAAGTTGGGGATCAAGGGTTGAGAGAATAGAGAGAAAAGCTTGGGTTTTGCCATGGTTCATCAAGAGGATGAAAAGGGGCAAGAACACAAGGAGTTTTCTATTGTAACCAAGGTCCATACTCATTGCTCAAGATAGTAAAGGTGGAGATGGAGACTTGTTGTGCTCTCTCCCGTGGACGTAGGCCACAATGGCCGAACCACTAAAATCTTGGCGTTCATCTTCTTTTACCTTTTTTATCTTCTTTAGTTTCGATTAGTTCTTGTTATGGTTGATTGCATTAATGATCTTGTATGTTTGTTTTCATGGTGCTTGGTGTTTTGTGACCCCCAAAAACCCAACATTTACCAAACCTCGAGATTCAATGAATTTTGTCTTCAAAATACCAACATGCCCTACAACTGATCATGGTCGTGTATCCCTTTTCAGGGGGCAACTATTTGAAGAACCCTTACCACTCGGTCACGATTTGCTCCCAACACATTAGAACTATTAATTTCATTTTTACTGAAATCACGTTTGACAATGACAAAATCTATTTTAGAGGTTTCCAACATAAAACCAAACACACATAATACTTCATTGAGAAAACACTATATTTTCTTACCGTTTAACTTTTAATAGCAGTTCTTTGAAAAAGCTCTATATTTTCTTCCGTGTCTTTTTTAATAGTGTTTCTACGTAGAAACACTATTAAAGGTACGTCATATAATGTGTAATTTGTTATAGTGAAGTGATCGATACATGAGGACATGGGGGCTTCACGGTCAAACACATCGGATCCTGATTTATGTTGTGCATAAGTAATCCCATGGACGTTGGTTATCTCATCGAGCTGAGTCCATACGACTTGGACTAGCTAGCCCTTGATATTCATAATGCTGTGCGTCTCCGTCAATGTATTGGTGACTGCGCTTGGCACGATTAATAAAAAAAAAGTCAAAGATAATGAACTAACTAAAATAGTAAAAAGATTCGCAAGTGACAATCTCATGTGATAATCTAGTCTAGTCCTTAAAATAATAGAAATTCAGATTAGTCCTTTATAATTTTTCCTTGACGCAGTTACAGGCTTACAGCAAAGGCAAAACAAGCCAATTGAATTGACTTGTCCATATATTTAGGGTGGAATTGACTTCACCGTCCACGGTTTCAGATTATGGAGAAGCTGGCTGTTGAAAGTAAATAATGAACTGGGCATTTAGGTCATCAGCATAATGTCCTCCATAGTGAGGGTCAATTATATACAAACAGTACCAACAAAGGGTTAATGCAAGAGAGTTAGTGCTAATATGAAAATTAGTCTCATGGAGGATTCAAATAATTAAATCGAACATCTGAAAATAGTCAAAATATCTTATAATCTTGATTTTTTATACATATAATGAGGGATTATAAATAAATTTACACTTTCATATTTGATATGGATAAAACTATAGAAGTATTTTGGTTTAAAAAACTTACATAAGTTAACTATTGATTTTAGAATAATTTTATCTAGAACAATATCAAGTGCAAGTGGATGAGGTAGTTTGAAAAGCATGAACACAGATATGACACGACCCAGGTGCATTGATACGACGAATAATTAGAAAATAATTAGAAGATATATATATAAATGAAAAGTATTTGTAAGCATGAAATATCAAATATCTGACGTCGGTAATCGCTACAGCCAACCATTTTGAATTTTTGTCGTTACATAGTATACTATTGTTTCTATGAATTGGAGAATAATTCAAGACAACAAACACTCCAACCTCGTTGATTATAAATAGTTGGAAGGAGTAATGGTGCTTGAAGGTCAGGTCACTTTAGAGGTATTTGATCAAACGTGGAGTATTGTTTTCGAGTTATGAAGTTCAACAATTTTAGGTGAAGAACGAAAGGGAGCCTGCGAAGAGAGGAATGAATGCTGGTGGTCCCTATTTAGAGGCAGATTGTGGTGCTGTGATAAATACTAGAATGGGTCAATATTTTCATCATATCCACATGATAATCCAAATTGCTTAATTAATGCATAAAGCCAAAAGCTACGGACTTCGACAAGATTTTTGTAACAAATGTAAGCAAATTCTATAAAATTGTAACTCATGAGATGAGATTTACAAGAGTAAAACCACCATTACAATAACAAGAAGCAAGCATATCAGGTTGTTAGCAATAATGGGATTCATCAACCACAGAAATTTGGTATCTGTTTGGGTTGTATTTTGTTGCCTATGTTTAGATTTTGGTACTGCCATAGACACCATCACTTCATCTGAACTCATCAAGGACCCTGAGACCTTAAGCTCCAATAGTGGTACGTTCACTCTAGGATTCTTCAGTCCTGGAAATTCTAGAAACCGTTATGTGGGAATCTGGTACCTCTCTGAATCCAATATCATATGGGTAGCAAACAGAAACCAGCCACTCACATTGAATTCTTCTGGGATTGTTACAGTTTCTGTGGATGGCAATCTTGTGGTATTAAACAATGAGAACAAGGCTGTTTGGTCATCAAATGTGACTCATATTGCAAGCAATTCAACTGCCAAACTTTTAGAGACTGGAAATCTAGTGTTATTAGATGACACCACAGGAGAAGTTATGTGGGAGAGTTTCAAACACCCTTGTGATGTTTTCGTGCCAAAAATGAGAGTGAGTCATAACAAAATAACTGGTGAGAAAGTGTACTTTACATCATGGAAGAGCCCTTCTGATCCATCTGTTGGGTACTATTCTTTTACTCTTGAACGCCTTGATGCTCCAGAGTTGTTTTACTGGGTTAATGGAACTCACCCATATTACCGGACAGGTCCATGGAATGGTCAGGTTTTTATTGGATATCCACCGATGTCAAGTGGATATCTAGATGGCTGGAGTGTGAGAGATGAAGATGATGGAACTGTTTATCTATCTTTTGATTTTGCAAATAAATCTTACTTTGGACTCATGTCCTTGACTCCACAAGGCCTACTTAAATTCGTAGGGTGGAACAACAAAAAGGAAATACTGAGTAATGAGTTGCATTTCCTAGGAACCTATTGCGATGTTTATGGTATGTGTGGGGCATTCGGAAGCTGTAACTCGAAAACCTCACCAATATGCAGCTGTTTGAGTGGCTATCAACCCAAAAATCTAGAGGAGTGGAATAGGAAAAATTGGACTAGTGGGTGTGTGAGGAAGGTGCCGCTGCAATGTGGAAGTGAAGTCAGCAGAGACGGGTTTTTGAAACTTGAGAATACGAAAGTGCCAGACTATGCTGAGAGGTCAGCTTCTATGGAAGATGAATGCAGACCACAATGCTTGAAGAATTGCTCTTGTGTGGCGTATGCATATGACAGTGGCATTGGATGCATGTTTTGGAGTGGAAACTTGATAGACATACAAAGATTCTCATCTGGAGGAGTTGATCTTTATATTCGCGTGGCACCTTCAGAACTTGGTAGTTGCTACCTTACTTTTTTGTTTCCCTTGCAACTTTGATATAATAATATTTCAAATATGACTCTATGAGCGACAACCAGAATTGTTTCGAAATGCAGAAAAACAATATTCAGATAAAAGACGAGAGAAGAGATTAATCATTGCAGTTGGAGTGACGATAGGAATTATTACCTTAGCTGGATGTGCTTATCTCTCATGGAAATGGACTGCTAAATATACAGGTATTTCATATTTGTGTTAAATTACAATTTGTTATTTTGATTCAAGAATATTTACAGTTTCAGATTGCAATTATAAAAGATGGGAAATGCTTTCTGCAATTTAAAACAGCAACCTACCTTTCCTCGAATTTCATTTGCATGGAACATGTCCATATCTCTCTAGAAATACAAAATGGAAGGTCACCTCACCTGTGCATATTTGTTGTGAATATTTATCAAAATTAATTTTAATAGTAATAGGAACAATCGTAATTGTCACCTTTGCATATTTCTTGTGGAAATACTTGAATAATATGTTATCAGCTATGCTAATAAGTGTTAATTAGTTATTGACGAAATTTTATCAAAGATGGAATGCATGTAGATCTTGCTAATGATCAGTGCTATGAATATATTGGTTAGGGGATCAAAATTAAGAAATTTTGTATTGAAAAGTATCACTTTTGAACTTTTAATCTATTGAATGTATCATTTTTCAATACAAAATTTTCATCTTTGATTCTTTAATTAACTCTTGTATGGCAATTATTTGTGTTCTCTTTTATGTTAAAAAATTATCATTATCAAACTTGTTGCTACTTTTGAGATATTTCCAAGTCTAAATTATCCATACTTTAATTAAGTAGCTAGTAAAAGGAAGAGAGAAGCGGTCGCTTGGTTCAACAGAGGTGAAGCACTGACTGTAAATAAAATTGACAAGAAAAATGGAGAACTGTCAGATGTTGAACTTCAGCAACTATTGTTGTATGATATCGAACAACTTGCAGTTGCCACAAACAACTTCGACTCGTCCAACAAACTTGGGCAGGGTGGTTTTGGTCTAGTATACAAGGTACAATTAGTCCTTGAATATTATTCATATACAAAGCCATTGTTTACAATGTTGTTTCTTAATATCATCTTCTAGGGAAAGTTGAAAAATGGCCAGGAAATAGCAGTAAAAAGACTTTCTAGAGCATCTGGACAAGGACAAGAGGAATTCATGAACGAGGTGGTGGTGATCTCTAAGCTTCAACATCGCAATCTAGTAAGACTTCTTGGCTGCTGTAGAGAAGGAGATGAAAAGATGTTGATCTATGAGTACATGCCAAATAAAAGTTTGGACACATTTGTCTTTGGTTAGTTCTTTCAATTCTCTATTTATTACTCTCGTGTAGTATTTGTTTCAAAAAAATTAAGGTTGTTTTTACAACATCCATGATTGGAAATAGGGGTGTAAACGAGTCGAGCCAAGTCTAGTAGTTGAAACTTGAGCTTGACTTGTGAAAAAAATAAGTTACACAGGCTTGGCTCACTAAAAGTTTGAGCTTAGCTTGTTAAAAAAAAAATTTAATTTGAGTTTGATTCGTTTAACTCATTTATAACTTAATTATTTTTTTATTTACAAAAAATTCTTAAATTATTTTTTAAGTTTATCAATTTAGTATTTAATAAAAAAAAATTAATATTATATGATAATGTACAAATGAAAATGCGTGCTTAACATGAGAAAAATAACTTTGGAGGTTGAAACTTGATTTGGGAATGAAGGAACAAGATACGAGGCAAAGGAAAAGGAAAATTGAGTGGGAAAGTGAAAACAATTGAAACACTAATTTTTCACTTTATTTTTCACTCTAAAAACAAATTTATAACCATAAGTTTTAACTCCCAAATAAAAAACATTTTTAATAAAAATTTATCATTAGAAAACTATACAAAAGTGTTTTTATACAAAAAATAGTATGTATGTATATATATATATATATATATATATATATATATATATATATATATATATATATGAGCTATTCACGAGCCGTCAATGTCGAGCCTTTATGACTTGAGCTTGACTCATTTAAATAATCGAGCTCAATTTCAACATTAAGTTTGTTTATTTAATTAAGCAAATGAACTTGATCGAGCATTTAATGAGTCTAGCCTGAATAGTTTAGGAATAGCTATGCTCATTTACATCTCTAACTGGAAGACATAGTAATTTTGAGATTTATATGAGTTTGCCTCCACTTATTATGTTAGGCTCAAATATTAAATATTGCAGTCGTTCACCTCCACAGATCCACCTGAGCACGAATTTCTTGATTGGGGAAAACGCTTCAACATAATAGAAGGAATAGCTCGAGGTTTGCTTTATCTTCATAGAGATTCTAGGTTAAGGATCATTCATAGAAATTTAAAAGCAAGTAATATCTTGTTGGACAAGGAGCTAAATCCAAAAATATCAGATTTTGGTTTGGCTAGAATATTTGGAGGGCATGGAGATGAGGTTAATACTAAAAGAGTTGTTGGAACCTAGTAAGTATCCTTTGCCTTTGAGACTTTGACCATGATTTTTGAAGTTTAAAATTATCCTGGATAATATATATATTGTCTCGCATTTTAGACTTGGTTGTTATAAAAAAAATTGTGACATATTTCATTGCAGTGGCTATATGGCCCCCGAATATGCAATGGAAGGATTATTTTCAGAGAAATCAGATGTCTTTAGTTTTGGAGTTTTGCTATTAGAGATTGTTAGTGGAAGAAGAAACTCTAGCTTTTACAACAACGAGCAGTCTCATACTCTTATAGGATTTGTAAGTTGCTACTTTCATGCCTTCCTCAATTATAGGAACTCCATTGCTTTTAAGTTTTACAGATACTACTCTTAACTTCAAATTTTTAATGACTATGTTGGTGCTTCTTTAACTTTTTTAGGCATGGAAACTATGGAATGAAGAAAATATTGTTTCTTTAATAGATCCACGCATATATAACCCTTTCCACGAGAAGGACATTTTGAGGTGTGTACACATTGGACTTCTGTGTGTGCAAGAAAGTGCAAGAGATAGGCCCAATATATCCACTATGATTTCAATGCTTAGCAGTGAAATTGTGAATCTTCTTCAACCAAGGCAGCCTGCATTCATCGCGAGGCAAAATATTTCAAATTCATTATCTTCTTTGGAAAGTCATGGATTGTTGTCAAACAACACTGTTAGTATTACAGATATCCAAGGCAGATAAAAAATTGTGAGATCTCAGAAAGGTTTCTTGAGGCATTGAAGAAGGCAGTCAACAATAGAAGGGTAGATAGAATATTTCAAATATTTATTTCCATGTAAAAAATTATTGTAGCAAGCTAAGAGCTAGGTTTGAGAAGTTACTTACAGGTCTAAAGTATTAAAGGTACTCACTTTATATGTTAGCCTAAGTCATTCTCTCTTGCTCCAAACCCGAATCCACCCCACCGTTTCCAACTTTAGAAACGCAGGTCCCCTTTAGCAAACCCTAGCAAACAGAGGGCGAATAGAAGAAAGGAGCAGACAATTTCCAGAGAGAAAGGGGTGAGACAGAAACAAATTAAGAGTGATAATCAGAAACTGACAATTCACTATACTATTGTTTAAAAGACATTTTGACTTGCAGTTCAAAGTGATTTTTGTTCCCTATTTGCATTGATCCATATTCCATTCTGCTTCTAATAGCATGTTATAATTGCATACTAATCTGATTTTATCCTGAGTTATGAGTTTAGGATATTGGAATCAGTTTGGGATGTGATACTAGAAATATATGTGTGCGTTTGTTATTGCTTATTTTGTTAAAAAAATCATTTTTTTAATTGAATAATTATTTTTTAAAACTTTTAGTGTGTTTGTCTTTGCTTTTAAAAATAATGAAAAGCAGAAAAAAATCATTTTCAGGGTTAAAATGGAAAGCAACTTTCATTAGCTTTTGGAAAAAAAAATCAGTTTTTATAACTAACTACTGTTTAAAAAAATGATTTTTTTTTATTGTAAACAAACATAAATCTGCTTCTGCTTTTCTTTAAAATCTCTAAAAATAATCACTAAATTATTTTATATCAAAATATTTATTTTTTAATCTTAAACAAACGGGCTCATAATGAAGTTGAAAGAAGTGATATGTGATGTTATGGCTGGGATATATTGACCATAATATTATTTATTTTTGTGTGGTGCTTGCTGAAGCCCTGTTGCTTTCATAGTAATTGTGAATTTGGTTTAAGCTAGTCAATTTGATGTTATTAATTTAGGGATGCTCTATGTAAGTGTCATGTTGAATCCCTTAAATTTGAGGTTGCATTATGGATATGTGTCATGTTATTTTTTATTATTTTCTTATAAGCAAAAAATGTATTAATAGAAAATACTTGGGATACTCCAACCCATATACAATAGCACGAAAAGAGAAAAACTGTGTAAAGTTGATGCTGCCTCTTGAAGAACAGAAGCGTAATCAAAAGTATAAAGAAACCCCATTAAAAAAAAATGAATTACAACCAGATATACAACCCCCACACTTTAGACTACCAATAGAAAGCCAGAGGTGGACACAACAAACCAAACTCAGCACACTGCAGAAGCCAAGTAGAGTAGACTAAATAAACAAAAAGAATCCAAGCCCAGCGGCACTAAAGTCACAGAGGAGTAAAGAACTTGGACATGGGATTAATCCAACGGCTGAGAGATCAAAAGTGGAAAATAATAAAAAAGAGAATTTCTACGAAGCCTTCTTAAATCATATGGTTTCAAAACCCTATGATTCCCACATAAGATAAAATTATAATAGTAAAACGATAAAATAATGAGTTTATCTGAAGAAATAGTAATAAAATTCAAAGGTATAGAAAAAATAATGGAAGAGACTAATAAAAATATTATTCAACTAATAGAAAATAAAAATAAAATTGCAAATTACACTTATAATAGGATTCAGAAAGGACAAAGTGAAATAAATAATATAAGAGATACACTAAATAATATAAGTAAAGGTAAAGAAATAGATGAAAATAGAGATATTAAAAAAATTAGAAAAGTTCTTGAACAATTAGAAAATCTTTTAGAAACTCTAGGGAAATTAATTATCCAACATATGAAAAAGAAACTCTAGCATTAATCCGAATGTTGGAAAAAATGATCCTAAATAACGATCTTGAGATATATAACGATCCTAAATATTATTTATTTGATTTTAAATTCTACTGTGATCTTGATTATTATGTAGATTTTAATGGTGATGATGATGATTTGGTCTTTATTGATGAATAAAATACTACCCTAAAAAATGAATAAATTAAAAATATTTGAAATTATTAGGGTGGTACCGATTTGGTATCAGAGCTAAGTAAATAAAGTAATATAATGAATAACTATCATAGTATAGAATTTTTTTATATATAAATTAAGTATGTTAGATTTAACTAATCAAAATTATTCAAAAGATTTAGTACAAAAATTAAAAGATGAAGCTACAGAAATATGTAATTGATATATGAAATATCATTATGAATATTGTGATTGTAAAGAATATGATAGAGAAATAGAATTAATAAAAGTAATAATTATTAAAATAGAATCATGGATAGAATAATGAGAAATATTCTAAAGATTTTTTTTTAAAAAAAAAGAGAAGAGAGAAAATAATGAAGGGGGTTTCAAACCCCTCCGTTTGTCAATGGTGCCATAGCAGCTCCCAGCCTCCCAATAAAAAAAGCCTCAACTGAACTGACACGCAAGACGGTTACTAACAACAGAAGAGGAATTTCATCTCTTGTACTGCATGTTTATAGCATTTAATTCATCAATGAATATGCACTCCCTGCTTTCTTTCTCATGATGACAATGTTTTATTTTTGGGAGTATGAAACTTCAGTTTCCTATTGGGATTGACTCTGAACGATTTATTTGAGCCCCTGAACTCCCTGAAGTCCTTTGCTCTGTTCTCTGCCAATTTTCTGATATTTTCTTATCGGTGGCTTTCTGCTTTTGCTTCTAAGAGGTTAACCTTCTTCAGCCAGACAGACTTTGCTTTGCTTCCTGATGCTCTGAACTATAGTTTCTTGTTAGTTGCTGCCCTTTATCTGCAATTGTCCACAGCCTTGAAATGTGACAATTCTACCACTGATGCTCCTCCCCAAAAACCAAAACCTGCCATTGCAATCTCTGATATTTCTTTTTGTTTTACCAATAACACCAAAGGCCAAAGCCATATGAATATTTGCTAATTACTAATACCAACAAAAGTTAATTATTTCTTTATGTGATATTGTGATTTATAAAAGTATCTATATGGTCTTCTTCTATAGAGAGTAAAATGACATAGTAGATAAGTAGATTGGTGATAGTATATCTTCTATGTGGGCACTTAAAATTTGAAGAAGAATATGATGCAGAATTTCAAGTGCAAGTGGATGAGGTAGTTTGAAAAGCATGAACACAGATATGACGTGACAGATATGACACGACCCAGGTGCATTGATACGATGAATAATTATAAAGTTTAATTACTCAGTTGGTCCCCAAACTATTTGGGAATTTTCAATTTGGTCCCTAAACTAAAAAAATTTTCAATTAGGTCCCTACTCACATAAATTATTTTCAATCAGGTCCTTGCTGTTAAACTCATGTTAGTCCACGTTACTTTTGCTGACATGGAATGCTGACATGGCAAAAATCTGTCAGTGAATAAAAAACAATACAATGAATAAAAGACCAATCTACATATAAGTACCCCATAAAATATACTCTGATACAGTGAATAGAAAATCAATTCAAAGCCAAAAACACATGCACCAATGGCAAAACGTGTGGTCCCATTATATATGGCCAAATAACACTGTCAAATACATATAGTGAATACTTAAACATTCCATCAACAAACCAAAAAAGTTAAAGTGAAAGCTCCAAAACGTGTGGTCCCATTTTAGCCACATTACATAGTCTATATTAATGCTATCCTCAAGGAATCTTTACATTATCAGAAAAGCCAAAAACATGTGGTCCCATTATGTGCTCTCCCACTATCAAAAAACAAAAACTCCACACAAGTTCTATTCACTGAGTGTTGGGTGGTGGCTGAGGAGTATTGGTGCCCTTAGTTGGTAGCTTTGGTCTTGTCAAGCCTAGAGGTATTATGGCTTGAGTGATTGGCTGAGATGCTGCACCTCTCCCTTGTCCTCTCCCTCTTCCTCCTCTACCTCTTCCTTGAGTTGCAGTTCCTCCACCTCTTCCTGTGGGTGCAGATTCAGTTGTTTGATGTGCAGATTCGGTGGTGGGTAGTGCAGATCCCGTGCTTGGTTGTGCAGATTCGGTGGTTGGTGGTGCAGATCCGGTGGTGGGTGGTGCAGATTCGGATGGTGCAGCTGCTGGTGGTGATTGTTTGCAGGTGGCCTTGTTGTGGCCAACCTGCTTACACCTCCTACATTTCATAATTGTCCCAGTTTTCCTAAGCCTTGACTGGCTTGGTGTTTCATCTGCCTCCCTTCTTCTTAACTTCCTAGGCCTTCCAGGTTTGACTCTAAACAGTGGGGGGGCGATCTTGTCCATGTTTGTTGTTGGCCATAGATTTACTCCATTTATAGGGTTCACCACTGGGCCATAGCAAGCCAAATAGGCTGAAGAGGTGTAGAAGTTACTTATGTAGTCCTCTGGTTTATGACCCTTGAAAGAAATGGCACTGCAAGCATGCTTGCAAGGCAAACCAGTGAGTTCCCAAAACCTGTAAAATGGTCAAAGTATAGTGTATCAGCAAGGTTTTAGTGCATATTAGCCATTGTGATAGTGTGCAGCAATTAGTGATAGTGTGCAGCAAAGTTTTATTGCATTTTAGCCATTGTGATAGTGTGTAGCAAGATTTTGGTGCATATTTTTAGTGCAGCAAAGTGTGCAGCCAAAATAGAAAGTGTGCAACAATTTTTAGTGAGTGTGCAGCAATTTTTAGTGCAACAAAGTGTGCAGCCAAAACAAAAAGTGTGCAGCAAAGTGAGTCATAGTATAATGTGCAACAATTAGTGATAGTGTGAGTGTGTGAGTGTGAAGCAAAGTGTGCAATATCAGATTTTATGTCAAGAAAAAATAGTGTATTACCTGCAAGTGCAACTTCCGCTTTGCAAATCAACAACAAACTTCTCAGACATGTTACTATAAGCATGTGCCACCTCAAATTTAAATGGACTGGCCCACTTAGTTGTCCAGTTTCTGGAATGAATCACCTCTGCATCCAATCTCTTTGCAGGCTTTGGCAAAATCTTCCCCTTGTACTTCTCACCCTTATATCTCTTCTCAACAAACCTTGTCATCCAATAACACCTAATCCACTCTAACATTGTGAGAATAGGCTTATCTCTAGCCTCTAGTATTCGCCCATTGAAGGCTTCAGAGATATTGTTCATTAACATGTCACTTTTGCAGTAAAATGAGAAATGTGACCTTGTCCACACTTCAGGCTTCAATGCTGCCATCTTATCATAACACTCCTTCTTGACCTTCTCCAACTGTTTCATTTTTCTCTCCCAGTCTTGAACATATGTTGCCTTGGCAATACTCATGATCAAATCTCTTAGAGCCGAACCTCCACCAAATTGCTTCTTACAGTTAGCATATAGGTGTCTAAGACAGAATCTATGTTCTACTCCAGGCATCATCTCCTCAAATACTTGGACAAGTCCCTACAGTTAGCATCAGTGTACAAGTGGAATCAGTAGGTTGTGTGCAGCCAAAACAGTGTCATAGAAATGTAAGTGCAATTTGATTTTATGTGAAGTGTTACCTTTTGTTGGTCAGAAATCCATACATATCTCCTTTGTCCCAAATCTTGAAGCAAGAGTGATATGAACCATCCCCATGAGTCTTTTGTCTCGGCTTCCACAGCAGCAACAGCAATGGGGAAATAATTGTCATTTGGATCCCTTCCGACAGCAACCAACAACTGTTGTCCAAAAGAACCTTTTAGATGACATCCATCAACGCCAATGATTGGTCTACAGGCAGCTAAAAAACCCTGCTTAACAGCATCTATACACAT
The DNA here is from genome assembly GCA_035048595.1 of Echinosophora koreensis. Taxonomy (NCBI): domain Eukaryota; kingdom Viridiplantae; phylum Streptophyta; class Magnoliopsida; order Fabales; family Fabaceae; genus Echinosophora; species Echinosophora koreensis. The sequence continues at coordinate 316,211 of JAPCYP010000149.1, read as the reverse complement.
GTAAAGTCTTTGAAATCGAGGCTTGTGCAACAATGAAGGTCGGTTCACCATCACTTTCAGTGTAAATCCCGGATTCTTATTTTGAACCTCCTCACAATAATCCCATATTCTTCCATACTGTTCAACAGCTTCCCCCTCAAGTTTCTCAACTGCCTTTCTCCTTGCCCAATAGGCCTTGGTAACAGAAATCTCAGCCAAATACTTCTCCTTCACATCTTGGATAACATGTGCAAGTTTCTTTTTCTCATCCAATCTCATCGTGGTAGACAATTTACCAGCAACCCACTTTGAAGAAGCAAAATGACCTTTAAAGGTTCTCCCGCATGTATGTACTCCTTTAAAGGTCTTAAGCCTATAAGTTAAGGCATTACCCACCTTGGCAACATAAGCCATCCACTCACATCCTTCGCCTTTACACTTCACTCTACATCTTATCTTGTCATTCTTAACATACCTTATATCCCTCCCGTTCAGTAACGCCCATTCTTTCATAGCCTCTTTAAATTGACTGATTGAGGTAAATTCAACACCCACTTTCCATTTGTAGTCCATGCACATCTCTGCAGGGTTATACAAATAAAATCTACTTTTTCCTTGCTCATCACCTGAAGATCCATCCATACTATGTAGAGATTCCGATTCATATCCATCTGAAATTTCAGCATCATCGATACCTAACACATGAGGCATCGAGGAAATAGCAGCAATGGGATTTGAAGTGTTGGCTAAAAAAAAGGGCTCTGCATGTTTTGGCTGTTCATTCAAATGCTCAACACCTTCAAAGTAGTCCTCATGGTCACAATCATCGGCACTATCATCAAATCTAACAACCACATCACTGTCATCACTACTATCATCATCTTGATTATCATTTTCATTTTCATCTTCAGTTGGAACATAGTCGGGATCATTTGATGTGAGTTCAATGCCATTGCCTTGACTAAAACCATGGACCACAAATATCTTCACTTGTTTCATGATCGTACTCAACACAAACTCAGCCATTGCCATGCAGTCGGAATCAGATTTCAGTTCCTTCAACCCATTATTCATGGGTCTACCTGGCTCCAAATACCAAACCTTGACATACCCCTTGTACCCTAACTCCTTCAGTATAGCAGTAATTTCTTGCAAAGACCAGTGGTCCAAATCAAACACCAATCCATTCTTGGTTCTACCACCTAAGTATTCATTGCCAAATCTTTCATTCAAAAATTGACCCCCATGGTGTAGTTCAACTTCAAATTTTGGGTCTGCCATTTCTGCATATTATAGAAAATACAAATGATGAACTAAACCCTATAAGGAAAAATGATACAAAACTAACATATTAGCACCAAAGTCAGTAGCTGTTTCTCACGTATTGCTAGTAACTCATTAATAGGGAAAGTGGAAAAATGAACTATAAATTAAGGAAAAAAAAACCTAAAGATCAGGCAATGCTAACAGCAACATATAAACCCAAAGAGAAGGGAGCATAGATGAGCGTACCTTCTCTGTAGTAGCAGAACCGCCGCGTTTTGTGAAGGTGATGCAGTGAACCGCCGCGCGAAACCCGTTTGTGGAGGTGATGGTGAAACGGAACAGTGACGAGAAGGAACAGAGATGAGTGCCAAACGTGGTGGTGAGACAGAACGGGACAAGGTAGGAATTAGGGATTTGAAGGGAAAGGACCGTGTTTCTTAAAGGGAAAGAAGCAATTAGGGATTTGATTTTAAGGAATCAGGGATTTTTTTGATAAGCGAAGAAAATCAGGGATTTGAAGCCAATGAAAGGGAATAGGGCAAAATTTGGGTCACAAATGATGTGTGAAAATATCTGATGTGGAGGTACAGCATGGCAGGCATAAAGCATATTCTGTTAAAACAAACAGTGGACTAACATGAGTTTAACAGCAGGGACCTGATTGAAAATAATTTATGTAAGTAGGGACCTAATTGAATTTTTTTAGTTTAGGGACCAAATTGAAAATTCCCAAATAGTTTGGGGACCAACTGAGTAATTAAACCTAATTATAAAATAATTAGAAGATATATATTATAAATGAAAAGTATTTGTAAGTATGAAATATCAAATATCTGACGTCGGTAATCGCTACAGCCAACCATTTTGAATTTTTGTCGTTACATATATAGGATACTATTGCTTCTATGAATTGGAGAATAATTGAAAATAACAAACACTCCAACCTCGTTGATTGGAGATGGACAGTAGTAGCATGCCTCAAGAAGACATCATATGTTGGGCATATACTAAAATCATAGTTCTTCGGACATAATATTCAGCAAGATTATTATGGGATTCAGAAGTCACTTTACTAACTTGGCAAATGCTTTGTTCATATTTTCAACCATTTTCCTGGGCTTGAGCTCAGCCAGAGATATCATTCACTGGCGGATCTTGTCGGGGGCGGGGGGGAGCAACGGCTCCCCCCAATCTTTTTTAACCAATTTTTTTTAGAGTAACAAAAAGTTAATAGCTCCCACAACTGAAACCGTGAAACGCCTTCCCTTCTAGATTCTAGCCGTAGCATCTCTTAGAGCTTTGGAGCCTATGAGAGACCTGATTGAGAGGCTTCATGTGGTGTATGTAGTCGATAAGTTGCTTGTATCTGTGCTTCTCTTCCTTCTTAGTTTATTTGTGTGTGTACTGTGTAGTGGCTAAGCTGCTTCTCTGCTCGTAGATCTTGTTTGCAGGTACCCTGTTGTGTTTCTTTGGGCCTTCACGGGTTTGTGTATTAGGTCTTGTCTTGTGGCCATGTTTTTGTTTGATGCAGCTATTTAGGGACACGTAATGTTAGTGGATTACAAGAGTCTTCTAGTAGTTTGGGGGTAGCCCATAGTGGGCATTTCACTCTATGATGATGAGAAGACAGTAGCGTTTAAATGTAGGAGTGAAATTGGAAGATTTTAATGTGGGAGATGAAGAAATCAGTTTTTGTTTATTATTTAAAAATAAGAGTTTAATTGTTATGCACTCACACTGTAAAGTTTTTTACACTGTCAACCAATTAGAAATCACGATATGAATAACTTTTAAGATAGTTAGGATAAGAGTCAAACATTTTAGCAGTCGATGTGGCAAATTATGATTGGTTAACAGTATAAAAAAATCTTTACACAATCAGTGCATGCCAATTAAATCCTAAAAATAAATATGCTAAATTTTGATTTGTTGTTATCTTACCATTGGTTGTGGCCAATAATGAGATATTGAGATTGTACTTATCCAAGACTTTCTTGTATATGGGCTAAAGTATACTCTTATACTGTCATCAATATATTTTTGCTTATAAAAAATGAATTTAATTGATATACACTGATAATGTAAAGTCTTTTTACACAGACATCCAATTTTAATTAAATTGCCACCTCAGCAAGTTTTTTTTTTACTCTTATACTAACTACTTTAAAAGTCAAATTTGTGATTGGTTGGCAGTTTAAAAAACTTTTAGTGTATAACAATTAAACTCATAAAAAAAATATTAGTTACATTATTTGGCCCCCTCAAAGAATTTTGTCAAGATCCGCCACTGGATATCATTACGTCATCTCAATTCATCAGAGTCCCAGAGACAGTAACCTCAACTCCTCAAGTGACAATGTCTTCAAACTTGGTTTTTTCAGCCCTCCAAATTCAACCAACCGCTATGCAGGAATCTGGTATCTCTCTGACACCAACGTCATATGGATAGCTAACAGAAACCAACCACTCAAACATTCTTCTGGGATTCTTAAAATCTCCGAAGATGGTAATCTTGTGGTACTAGATGGAAAAAATGAGCTACTTTGGTCGTCAAATGTGTCAACTGCTGCAAACAGTTCAACTGCTCAACTTCTATGTTCTGGAAATCTGGTGCGGCTAGATGACACCACTGGAAAGACCATATGGGAAGAGTTTCAAACATCCTTGTGATGCAGCAGTGCCAACCATGAGAATTAGTTCCAACAGAATCAGGGGTGAGAAAGTAGGGTTCATATCAAGGAAAAGCCCTTCTGATCCTTCCACCGGGGACTTCTCTGCTACAGTGCTACTCTTGAACGTCTTGATGCTCCAGAAGTTTTTTTCTGGATCAATGGAACTCGCCCTTATTGGAGGACTGGGCCATGGAATGGTAGGATCTTTATTGGGACACCAACGATGTCAACTGGGTATCTATATGGATGGAGTGTGGGATATGAAGGGAATGAAACTGTTTATCTAACTTACAGTTTTGCTAATCCATCTGCATCTGGAATCCTTTCCTTGACTCCACAAGGAAGCCTTAGAATGGTAAGATTTTATAACAAAAAGGAGGTGTTGAGTATGGTGTTGGAAAATTCTAGATGTGATGCTTATGGCCTGTGTGGGGCATTTGGAGGCTGTAATGTGCAGAGCTCACCAATCTGCAGCTGTTTGAAGGGATATCAACCAAGGATAATTTTATTTTAAAAAAAACTGTATGAATCAAATGTAGATAATAAATTTAGATGATTGATAATGAATTGAAATTATGATTCAAATAAATTACATTGGAAAATTATTCATCTTAAAATGTTTTAATTGCTTTGGAAACTTATATAGTGTTAAATGTTGAGAGATAATATAAGGCGAGTGGAAGAAGAAATGTTTGATAATTTTATAAGTTTTATAAATAATTTCTAAAAGTGGAATATTTTGCCAAATGTCGAAATAATTTTTAATTTTAAAATGGCACTCAAAATGACACATGGCATAACTTTCCATCCATGATTTTTGCTTTATAATATTTATAGATTACAATGATAGTGAGATAAATTAAACTCTCATTTTAAATCCAAAAATTATCCAAAATTTGGTGGTCTAAAATCTTGAATACAATTGTTTTATGTCCGCAATTTGTGCCAATGATGACCTATTTGTAGATAAATGATTTTTTTTTTTACCTCTAAATATTTGTTGATAGATATAATTAGTGAAATACAAAATTATTTGTCTCAGCCCACAAGTTTTTGTTGCCTTCCTAACTTATCCAAAACGTACTGCACTTATACTATTGCTAATTCAATTTAATTTTGCAGTGTGACTAATAGACTGATCCTTGATCATGTTTTTAGCCATCCATGATACTGATTGGGGTGCCTAACAAGGATCTGTGTAGATGCCTCATAGAGGGCTTTTGTATTTTATATAAAAATAAAAATCCTCAACAACGGACCTGCATCTAGGATCAGATAAGCACAGTATCCTACAATTTTTTTTTCGATCTACTTCGAGGAGTATCCCATCGTCAACTGATGATGACTAATCTCCCGTGGGAGTTTGTTCGGTACCTCGATGGCTGGCATCCCTTCCAGCTGAGGCTTTTTCCATACCCAAAGCTTGAACCCGAGACCTTGGTTAAGGGACGAGAGGCCTTTAACCACTCACGCCAACCTCAGTTGGTCAGAGTATCCTACAATAATTCTTTATTGGAAATACTTACCAAATTACCTCAAATTTTCCCTATTGTATTTACTGTTTACAATACAACATAGAAATGTAAAGGCAGACAGCTAAACTGTATAAAATTTGAAATTATAAACTTTGATCGTCATAATTTTTCTTCAGTTTGTAAGGTAATTTGAAGCTAACGTTTATTTAAGGTCATTATCCTATGCATTTTGCAAGCTCTCCACCCTGACCCTGCATCATTCATTGCACACTGAGAAGATCAGGTAGTTTAGAAATAGTTGGAAGGAGTAATGGTGCTTGAAGGTCAGGTCACTTTAGAGGTATTTGATCAAACGTGGAGTATTGTTTTCGAGTTATGAAGTTCAACAATTTTAGGTGAAGAACGAAAGAGAGCCTGTGAAGAGGAATGAATGCTGCTGGTCCCAATTTAGAGGCAGATTGTGGTGCTGTGATAAATACTAGAATGGGTCAATATTTTCATCATATCCACATGATAATCCAAATTGCTTAATTAATGCATAAAGCCAAAAGCTACGGACTTCGACAAGATTTTTGTAACAAATGTAAGCAAATTCTATAAAATTGTAACTCATGAGATGAGATTTAAAAGAGTAAAACCACCATTACAATAACAAGAAGCAAGCATATCAGGTTGTTAGCAATAATGGGATTCATCAACCACAGAAATTTGGTATCTGTTTGGGTTGTATTTTGTTGCCTATGTTTAGATTTTGGTACTGCCATAGACACCATCACTTCATCTGAACTCATCAAGGACCCTGAGACCTTAAGCTCCAATAGTGGTACGTTCACTCTAGGATTCTTCAGTCCTGGAAATTCTAGAAACCGTTATGTGGGAATCTGGTACCTCTCTGAATCCAATATCATATGGGTAGCTAACAGAAACCAGCCACTAACATTGAATTCTTCTGGGATTGTTACAGTTTCTGTGGATGGCAATCTTGTGGTATTAAACAATGAGAAGAAGGCTGTCTGGTCATCAAATGTGACGACACATATTGCAAGCAATTCAACTGCCAAACTTGTAGAGACTGGAAATCTAGTGTTACTAGATGGCACCACAGGAGAAGTTATGTGGGAGAGTTTCAAACATCCTTCTGATGTTATCGTGCCAAACATGAAAGTGAGTAATAACAGAATAACAGGTGAGAAAGTGTACTTTACATCATGGAAGAGCCCTTCTGATCCATCTGATGGGTACTATTCTTGTACTCTTGAACGCCTTGATGCTCCAGAGTTGTTTATCTGGGTTAATGGAACTCACCCATATTTCCGGTCTGGTCCATGGAATGGTCGGGTTTTTATTGGATATCCCCCGTTATCAAAATATCTATATGAATTGAGTGTGAGAAATGTAGATGATGGAACTGTTTATCTATCTTACGAATTCGCGAATATATCTGACTTTGGAATCGTGGGCTTGAGTCCACGAGGCCAAGCTAAATTCGTAGTGTGGAACAACAAAAAGGAATTATGGAGTAAGGAGTTGTATGGAACTTATTGCGATGTTTATGGTATGTGTGGGGCATTTGGAAGTTGTAATTGGCAAACCTCACCAATATGCAGTTGTTTGAGTGGCTATCAACCCAAAAATCTAGAGGAGTGGAATAGGAAAAATTGGACTAGTGGGTGTGTGAGGAAGGTGCCGCTGCAATGTGGAAGTGATGTCAGCAGAGACGGGTTTTTGAAACTTGAGAATACGAAAGTGCCAGACTATGCTGAGAGATCAGCTTCTGTGGAAGATGAATGCAGACCACAATGCTTGAAGAATTGCTCTTGTGTGGCGTATGCATATGACAGTGGCATGGGATGCATGTTTTGGAGTGGAAACTTGATAGACATACAAAGATTCTCATCTGGAGGAGTTGATCTTTACATTCGCGTGGCACCTTCAGAACTTGGTAGTTGCTACCTTACTTTTTTGTTTCCCTTGCAACTTTGATATAATAATATTTCAAATATGACTCTATGAGCGACAACCAGAATTGTTTCGAAATGCAGAAAAACAATATTCAGATAAAAGAAGAGAGAAGAGATTAATCATTGCAGTTGGAGTGACGATAGGAATTATTACCTTAGCTGCATGTGCTTATCTCTCATGGAAATGGACTGCTAAATATACAGGTATTTCATATTTGTGTTTAAATTACAATTTGTTATTTTGATTCAAGAATATTTACAGTTTCAGATTGCAACTATTAAAGATGGGAAATGCTTTCTGCAATTTATTAAAACAACAACCTACCATTCTCGAATTTCATTTGCATGGAACATGTCCAGATCTCTCTAGAAATACAAAATGGAAGGTCACCTCACCTGTGCATATTTGTTGTGAATATCTATCAAAATTAATTTTAATAGTAATAGGAACAATCATAATTGTCACCTGTGCATATTTCTTGTGGAAATACTTGAATAATATGTTATCAGCTATGCTAATAAGTGTTAATTAGTTATTGACGAAATTTTATCAAAGATGGAATGCACGTAGATCTTGCTAATGATCAGTGCTATAAATATATTGGTTAGGGGATCAAAATTAAGAAATTTTGTATTGAAAAGTATCACATTTTCAATACAAAATTTTCATCTTTGATTCTTTAATTAACTCTTGTATGGCAATTATTTGTGTTCTCTTTTATGTTAAAAAATTATCATTATCAAACTTGTTCCTACTTTTGAGATATTTCCAAGTCTAAATTATCCATACTTCAATTAATTAGTTAGTAAAAGGAAGAGAGAAGCGGTCTCTTGGTTCAACAGAGGTGAAGCACTGACTGTAAATAAAATTGACAAGAAAAATGGAGAACTGTCAGATGTTGAACTTCAGCAACTATTGTTGTATGATATCGAACAACTTGCAGTTGCCACAAACAACTTCGACTCGTCCAACAAACTTGGGCAGGGTGGTTTTGGTCTAGTATACAAGGTACAATTAGTCCTTGAATATTATTCATATACAAAGCCATTGTTTACAATGTTGTTTCTTAATATCATCTTCTAGGGAAAGTTGAAAAATGGCCAGGAAATAGCAGTAAAAAGACTTTCTAGAGCATCTGGACAAGGACAAGAGGAATTCATGAACGAGGTGGTGGTGATCTCTAAGCTTCAACATCGCAATCTAGTAAGACTTCTTGGCTGCTGTAAAGAAGGAGATGAAAAGATGTTGATCTATGAGTACATGCCAAATAAAAGTTTGGACACATTTGTCTTTGGTTAGTTCTTTCAATTCTCTATTAATTACTCGTGTAGTATTTGTTTCAAAAAACTTAAGGTTGTTTTTACAACATACATGATTGGAAGTAGGGGTGTAAACGAGTCAAGCCAAGTCCAGTAGTTGAAACTTGAGCTTGACTTGTGAAAAAAAAAATAAGTTACACAAGCTTGGCTAACTAAAAGTTTGAGCTTAGCTTGTTAAAAAAAATTAAATTCGAGTTTGACTCGTTTAACTCATTTATAACTTAATTATTTTTTTATTTACAAAAAAATTCTTAAATTATTTTTTAAGTTTATCAATTTAGTATTTGATAAAAAAAATTAATATTATATGATAATGTACAAATGAAAATGTGTGCTTAACACGAGTAAAATAACTTTGGAGGTTGAAACTTGATTTAGGAATGAAGGAACACTTACGAGATACGAGGCAAAAGGAAAAAGGAAAATTGAGTGGGAAAGTGAAAACAATTGAAACACTAATTGTTCACTTTATTGTTCACTCTAAAAACAAATTTATAACCATAAGTTTTAACTCCCAAATAAAAAAACATTTTTAATAAAAGTTTGTCATTAGAAAACTATACAAAAGTGTTTTTATACAAAAAAAATAGGATATATATATATAAATGAGCTATTAACGAGCCGTCAATATCGAGCCTTTAAGACTTGAGCTTGACTCATTTAAATAATTGAGCTCAATTTCAACCTTGAGTTTGTTTATTTAATTAAACAAACGAACTTGATCGAGCATTTAATGAGCCTAGCCAGAATGGTTCACGAATAGCTAAGCTCATTTACATCTATAACTGGAAGACATAGTAATTTTGAGATTTATATGTGTTTGCCTCCACTTATTATGTTAGGCTCAAATATTAAATATTGTAGTCGTTCACCTCTACAGATCCACCTGAGCAGGAATTTCTTGATTGGGGAAAACGCTTCAACATAATAGAAGGAATAGCTCGAGGTTTGCTTTATCTTCATAGAGATTCTAGGTTAAGGATCATTCATAGAGATTTAAAAGCAAGTAATATATTGTTGGACAAGGAGCTAAATCCAAAAATATCAGACTTTGGTTTGGCTAGAATATTTGGAGGGCATGGAGATGAGGTTAATACTAAAAGAGTTGTTGGAACCTAGTAAGTATCCTTTCACCTTTGAGACTTTGACCATGATTTTTGAAGTTTAAAACTATATATATATATATATATTTTCTCGCATTTTAGACTTGGTTGTTATAAAAAATTGTGCCATATTTCATTGCAGTGGCTATATGGCCCCTGAATATGCAATGGAAGGATTATTTTCAGAGAAATCAGATGTCTTTAGTTTTGGAGTTTTGCTATTAGAGATTGTTAGTGGAAGAAGAAACACTAGCTTTTACAACAACGAGCAGTCTCATACTCTTATAGGATTTGTAAGTTGCTACTTTCATGCCTTCCTCAATTATATGAACTCCATTGCTTTTAAGTTTTACAGATACTACTCTTAACTTCAAATTTTTAATGACTATGTCGGTGCTTCTTTAACTTTTTTAGGCATGGAAACTATGGAATGAAGAAAATATTGTTTCTTTAATAGATCCATGCATATATAACCCTTTCCACGAGAAGGACATTTTGAGGTGTGTACACATTGGACTTCTGTGTGTGCAAGAAAGTGCAAGAGATAGGCCCAATATGTCCACTACGATTTCAATGCTTAGCAGTGAAACTGTGAATCTTCTTCAACCAAGGCAGCCTGCATTCATCCCGAGGCAAAATATTTCAAATTCATTATCTTCTTTGAAATGTCATGGATTGTTGTCAAACAACACTGTTAGTATTACAGATATCCAAGGCAGATAAAAAATTGAGAGATCTCACAAAGGTTTCTTCAGGCATTAAAGAAGCAGTCAACAATAGAAGGGTAGATAGAATATTTCAAGTATTTATTTCCATGTAAAAAACTATTGTAGCAAGCTAAGAGCTAGGTTTGAGAAGTTACTTATAGGTCTAAAGTATTAAAGGTACTCACTTTATATGTCAGCCTAAGTCATTCTCTCTTGTTCCAAACCCGGATCCACCCCACCCTCTCCAACGTCAGAAATGCAGATCCCCTTTAACAAACCCTAGCAAACAGAGGGCGAATAGAAGAACGGAGCAGGCAATTTACAGATAGAAAGGGGAGAGACAAAAACAAATTAAGAGTGATAATCAAAAACTGACAATCACTATGCTATTGTTTAAAAGACATTTTGACTTGCTGTTCATTGATCCATATTCCATTATGCTCCTAATAGCATGTAATGATTGCACACTAATCTGATTTTATCCTTAGTTATGAGTTTGGGATATTGGAATCAGTTTGGGATCTAGGCAAGTTCTAGGGTGAGAGGCCTCACTACGTCTCTCATCATGAGAGATGACTATCCACCATTAGATTTATGTAGTCCCATGATGATAGGATAGACCCTCCACACCATATTATCTCCCCATTCCTTCCAAAGCCTCTCTCATCAGTGTCTCCTTCTCCTCCCCGCCACCTCCTTCACGGCGCCACATCCTCCCCGCCACCTCCTAGCCTCGCCGCGCCCTCCTCCCTGTCATCACCTACACCAGTCGCCACCACCGCGACGTCCGCCATCGTCTTTCCCACCGGCGGAACATGATGCTAGAACGGTGGATCTGGGACTGGTACTCTGCAAGAGCTATCAGATCTGCCACCCGTTGGAGGGAGCCGTGAGTGGTCGGTGGTTCAAGCAGCAGAGATGGCGTGCGACGTGGTGGTTCTGGATGGAGCACCAATCGTTCCTCCGCTGCGTCGATCGTTCCCCCACCACATCAGTCTCATCTTCGCAAAGCAGATCTGTGCCTTTTTCCACACGGGTGAGAAGCTTAGATCTTATCGCGCATGTCCCACAACACGAGCTCGGTCCGCCATTAATGGCCGACCTTCGAGCTTCAATGCTTGATTTCATTTTCCTGGTCGGGTTTTCCGGGGTGCGGTGGGGCTTCTGTGTGGGCTACCGTTGGAGACATACGTGACAACCGTGGGGAAGCCATTGGCGGCGCACGCGGAGTTTAAGCCGAGGCAGTGATGGTGATGGTGTCGCATTTGCAAGGTTGAAGACGACGATGGTGTCCCAGTCCGATTGTTCTTAGTTTTGCTCTTAGAGGCTAGATCTGGTTGATTCTGGGCTGTTCATCTTTCTGTTCTGAGATTTATTGATTTTCATTTTGTTGTTATGGATTGTTCAAGTTTATTCTCTAAAATCAATAAAGATGACAATTTTATGGGTTGTTCATGTTCATCATTTGGGTTTATTATAGTTCAAGTTCTGGATGAAGATGAAGGTCCACATGAGTTTAATATTCATGTTCAAGTTCTGCTTTGTTCATGTTCATCATTTTCTGGAGACAAAATAGAAATCTAGAGTTGGAAGAGGGTGTGCCATTGATGAGTGAGGGAGAAAGAGAAACGAAAAATAATTGGGTGTAGATGGTCCATGGTAAAATCTGGTGTGACTAATTAATCTAACCGTTAACAATGTGATACATGGTGGGAGACATGCTAAGGTCTCCCACCCTAGAAGCAGCCGTGATACTAGATATATAATGAAGTTGAAAGAAGTGATACGTGATGTTATGACTGGGATATATTGACCATAATTTAATAATCCATCAATACTACTCAAATTTCATTCAGTATAAATTCCTGATATGATAATTATGATAATTGCGATGAATGTAGGACAAATTGCAATGGATGTAGGATAATTACGATACATTTATAATAATAATAATAATAATAATAATAATAATAATTATATTAATTATAATTATTATTATTATTATTATTATTATTATTATTATTATTATTATTATTATTATTGTTATTATCATCATCATCATCATCATCTATATGATATACAAATCGGTCACTATTTCCAGGTATGGTTTTACACGTGTCGCTTCTACAGTGTAACCTAGCTTCGGTTTTACACATGGTACTCGATTGTGCTTTGCTTGCAAGGTTAGGAATTAGGCTTGGGTTTGGAATTTCAATCATGGCCGTGATTGTTGCATTAAATATATGATGCATCATATCTAGAATTCAAATCCATATTTAAACTTACAAGATAAAGATTCCTAGGGATATTAGTAATTTAATATTATTTAAAAATCCATCAATACTACTCAAATTTCATTCAGTATAAATTCCTGATATGATAATTATGATAATTGCGATGAATGCAGGACAAATTGCAATGGATGTAGGATAATTACGATACATTTATTATTATTATTATTATTATTATTATTATTATTATTATTATTATTATTATTATTATTATTATGATTATCATTATTATTATTATTATTATCATTATTATTATGATTATCTATATCTATATCTATATCTATATCTATCTATATCTATATCTATATCTATACAAATCGGTCACTATTTCCAGGTATGGTTTTACACGTGTCGTTTCTACAGTATAACCTAGCTTCGGTTTTACACATGGCACTCTATTGTGCTTTGCTTGCAAGGTTAGGAATTAGGCTTGGGTTTGGAATTTCAATCATGGATATGATTGTAGCATTAAATATTTGATGCATCATATCTAGAATTCAAATCCATATTTAAACTTACCAGATAAAGAATCCCAGGGATATTTTTTTAATATTATTTGAAAATCCATCAATATTACTCAAATTTTATTCAGTATAAATTCCTGATATGATAATTATGATAATTGCGATGAATGCAAGACAAATTGCAATGGATGTAGGATAATTACGATACATTTATTATTATTATTATTATTATTATTATTATCTATATCTATATCTATATAATATACAAATCGGTCACTATTTCCAGGTATGGTTTTACACGTGTCGCTTCTACAGTGTAACGTAGCTTCGGTTTTACACATGGCACTCGATTGTGCTTTGCTTGCAAGGTTAGGAATTAGGCTTGGGTTTGGAATTTCAATCATGGCTATGATTGTAGCACTAAATATTTGATGCATCATATCGAGAATTCAAATCCATATTTAAACTTACCAGATAAAGATTCCCAGGGATATTATTTTAATATTATTTTAAAATCCATCAATATTACTCAAATTTCATTCAGTATAAATTCCTGATATGATAATTATGATAATTGCGATGAATGCAGGACAAATTGCAATGGATGTAGGATAATTACGATACATTTATTTTAACACCCCGACTTTTCGCTGTTTTCTAATATCGGAAATTTATATAAATACGTTTATATATTTATCTGAGACTTAGAAAATTATTCTAATTAATCCGAAACCATAGTTACACTCTACATGACCGTAAAGAGTTACGATAAAAATTTAGGTTGAAAAGTCAGGCGAAACCCGGTCTGCGATTTTCACTGACAGTATATTTATACTGCTCAAAAGACCTAATTTTAACTCGTGAACGAAAAACTTAAGGTTTTTATTTAATTTCCTACGATTTTGGACATTTGAAATATTTCACTAAAAAGTGAAATATTATATTTTATCCGGACATCGTCTTTAATCGGGGAAGCAACGGAGCAGATTACGGGATTTCCGGGATCCGCTAACGGATAATATCAATGAGTCACACATGACGAGTCACCATGTGAATGCATTAATGGTGCACCTGGCATCATGATGACAATTTTTATGGAAATTGCATTTTGGTCCCTAAGCTTTTCTTTAATTTCCTTTTGGTCCTTAAGTAATCTTCTAGGTTGTTCTTGAATTTGGGCCATTCTTGCTCTCCAAGCCATGAAGGGTGCAGCCCAAGGCTCAAAAAGCCTTGCCATCTCCTCTATAAATAGACTTCATCATCTTCCTCATCAAGCTTTCTCCATTTTCTCTAAGTTACAAAACTCATAAGAACACCGAATTTCCACCGAAAATATGACCCTCTTCCTTTCTGAAACTCGGAAAACTCTCAACATGAAAGTTGTTCCTCTTTCTCTCTTCTTTCCAACGAGCTAAATATAATAAAAAACGGATGAGTATGTTGAGAGTTATGATATTATTTATTTTTGTGTGGTGCTTACTGAAGCCCTATTGCTTTCATAGTAATTGTGATTTTGGTTTAAGCTAGTCAATTTGATGTTATTAATTTAGGGATGCTTTCAATTCCTTAAATTTAAGGTTTTGTTGTGGATATGTGTCATGTTCTTTTTTTAATAAGCAAAAAAAAGTATTAATAGGGATAAGAGAAAAATGTTCGTATACAATAGCACGAAAAGAGAAAAACTATGTAAAGTTGATGCTCCCTCATGAGAATAGAAACATAATCAAAAGTATAAAATAACCCCATTTAAAAAAAAAGAGAAAAAAATAATTACAGCCAGATATACAATCCCACACTTTAGACTACCAATAGAAAGCCGTGGACAGAATAAACCAAACTCAGCACACTGCAGAAGCCTAGTAGAGTAGACTAAATAAACAAAAAGAGTCCAAGCCCAGCGGCACCAAAGTCACAGAGGAGTAAAGAACTTGTACATGGGATTAATCCAACGGCTGAGAGATCAAAAGTGGAAAAAATTAATTAAAAAAAGCCTCAACTGAGCTGACACACAAGACGGTTACTAACAACAAAAGTGGAATTTCATCTCTTGTACTGCATGTTTATAGCATTTGATTTAAGGGTTGGGTTAAGGTACACCACCCACTACACCACCTACATGTCAATACCTCAACCAATCATTTGTACAACTAGACCATTTGACTTTTCAACTGGTCAAATGTTGAAACTAAAATAAGTATTTGCAAAAAAATACACTTTATTAACCCAAAATTTTAAAAACAAAATTAAATAACACATTTATTATATATAAAATATAAAACACGGATAAAAAAACTGATACCCAATTTTTTTTTGACTCAAATTTCTTTTTGATCTGGTTTGCAATTTTTTCAAACACTGGTCGGAATAATGTTGTGCTGAATTCGGAACCGGGCAGGGAAGAAGAATTCGAGGCTATCATACGGGTAAGGAAGAAGAGAGAGGGGGAAAAAAGAGATAAGAAATAACCAGAATTTTTTTAATAAAAAAACATTATTTTAATATAGGTGAAAATTGTAAATACAAAGAATACACACACTATATTACAATATACTGTCTTTTTATACTTTGACTACACAACAAATACAAGGTCAAAGTTTGAAATTTTGACCAACCATGTGACAAATTGATTGGCCTAAATTTTGCCACATGGGTGGTGTAAAATGTGGGTGGTGCATTTTAGCCCAACCATTAATTTAATACCTTCATCAATGAATATGCACTCGCTGCTTTCTTTCTCATGATGACAGTGTTTTATTTTTGGGAGTATGAAACTTCAGTTTCCTATTGGGATTGACTCTGAACGATTTATTTGAGCCCTTGAACTCCCTGATGTCCTTTGTTCTGTTCTGTTCTCTGCCAATTTTCTGATATTTTCTTATCTGTGGCTTTCTGCTTTTGCTTCCAAGAGGTTAACCTTCTTCAGCCAGACAGACTTTGCTTTGCTTCCTGATGCTCTGAACTATAGTTTCTTGTTAGTTGCTGCCCTTTATCTGCAATTGTCCACAGCCTTGAAATGTGATAATTCTACCACTGATGCTCCTCCCCAAAAACCAAAACCTGCCATTGCAATCTCTGATATTTCTTTTTGTTTTACCAATAACACCAAAGGCCAAAGCCATATGAATATTTGCTAATTACTAATACCAACAGAAGTTAATTATTTCTTTATGTGATATTGTGATTTATAAAATTATCTATATGGTCTTCTTCTATAGAGAGTAAAATGACATAGTAACTAAGTAGATTGGTGATAGTATATCTTCTATGTGGGCACTTAAAATTTGCAGAAGAATATGATGCAGAATTTCAACCAACAACTTCATTCCACCCCATTTATAAAGAAACTTATAAACAATGAGTTAATAAGTTAACGTATTTTCACCGCTCCACTCCATTTACATCCAGGTCATGGGAATTTTGGCTTTTGCATGTCACCTTTGGAAAGATGTCAATAGTCTATGGTGCACCTCAAACTTAAATCAACAAGTGCGGCTTCTAGTACTAGCCCTTGATAATCTTAATGCTGTGCGTCTCCGTCAATGTATTGGTGACTGCGCTTGGCACGATTAATAAAAAAAAAGTCAAAGATAATGAACTAACTAAAATAGTAAAAAGATTCGCAAGTGACAATCTCATATGATAATCTAGTCTAGTCCTTAAAATAATAGAAATTCAGATTAGTCCTTTATAATTTTTCCTTGACGCAGTTACAGGCTTACAGCAAGGCAAAACAAGCCAATTGAGTTGACTTGTCCATATATTTAGGGTGGAATTGACTTCACCGTCCACGGTTTCAGATTATGGAGAAGCTGGCTGTTGAAAGTAAATAATGAACTGGGCATTTAGGGCATCAGCATAATGTCCTCCACTCATTAAATGAAAATTAGTCTCATGGAGGATTCAAATAATTAAATCGAACATCTGAAAATTGTCAAAATACCTTATAATCTTGATTTTTTTTTTTTACATATAATGAGGGATTGTAAATAAATTTATGCATTCATATTTGATATGGATAAAACTATAGAAGTATTTTGGTTTACACAAACTTACATAAGTTAACTATTGATTTTAGAATAATTTTATCTAGGACAATTTCAAGTGCAAGTGGATGAGGTAGTTTGAAAAGCATGAACACAGATATGAGACAGATATGACACGACCCAGGTGCATTGATACGATGAATAATTATAAAATAATTAGAAGATATATTATAAATGAAAAGTATTTGTAAGTATGAAATATCAAATATCTGACGTCGGTAATCGCTACAGCCAACCATTTTGAATTTTTGTCGTTACATATATAGTATACTATTGCTTCTATGAATTGGAGAATAATTGAAGACAACAAACACTCCAACCTCGTTGATTGGAGATGGACAGTAGTAGCATGCCTCAAGAAGACATCATATGTTGGGCATATACTAAAATCATAGTTCTTCGGACATAATATTCAGCAAGATTATTATGGGATTCAGAAGTCACTTTACTAACTTGGCAAATGCTTTGCTCATATTTCCAACCATTTTCCTGGGCTTGAGCTCAGCCAGAGATACCATTACGTCATCTCAATTCATCAGAGACCCAGAGACAGTAACCTCAAGTGACAGTGTCTTCAAACTTGGTTTTTTCAGCCCTCCAAATTCAACCAACCGCTATGCAGGAATCTGGTATCTCTCTGACACCAACGTCATATGGATAGCTAACAGAAACCAACCACTCAAACATTCTTCTGGGATTCTTAAAATCTCCGAAGATGGTAATCTTGTGGTACTAGATGGAAAAAATGAGCTAGTTTGGTCATCAAATGTGTCAAGTGCTGCAAACACTTCAACTGCTCAGCTTTTACGTTCTGGAAATCTGGTGCTGCTAGATGACACCACTGGAAAGACCATATGGGAGAGTTTCAAACATCCTTGTGATGCAGCAGTGCCAACCATGAGAATCAGTTCCAACAGAATCACGGGTGAGAAAGTAGGGTTCATATCAAGGAAAAGCCCTTCTGATCCTTCCAATGGGGACTTCTCTGCTACTCTTGAACGTCTTGATGCTCCAGAAGTTTTTTTCTGGATCAATGGAACTCGCCCTTATTGGAGGACTGGTCCATGGAATGGTAGGATCTTTATTGGGACACCAATGATGTCAACTGGGTATCTATATGGATGGAGTGTGGGATATGAAGGGAATGAAACTGTTTATCTAACTTACAGTTTTGCTGATCCATCTGCATCTGGAATCCTTTCCTTGACTCCACAAGGAAGCCTTAGAATGGTAAGATTTTATAACAAAAAGGAGGTGTTGAGTGTGGTGTTGGAAAATTCTAGATGTGATGCTTATGGCCTATGTGGGCATTTGGAAGCTGTAATGTGCAGAGCTCACCACTCTGCAGCTGTTTGAAGGGATATGAACCAAGGAATTTGGAGGAGTGGAATAGGCAAAATTGGACTAGTGGGTGTGTGAGAAAGGAACCACTCAAGTGTGAGAGGTTGAAGAAAAATGGAACTGAAGTAGGCCAAGAAGATGATTTTTTGAAACTTGGGATGATGAAAGTTCCAGATTTTGCAGTGAGGTTAGATATTGAGGAAGGCCAATGTGGAAGCCAGTGCTTGAAGAATTGCTCTTGTTTGGCATATGCATATGATCCTGGCATTGGCTGCATGTATTGGAGTGGAGACTTGATTGACTTACAAAGCTTCTCAAGTGGAGGAGTTGATCTATTCATCCGTCTAGCCCATTCAGAAATCAGTATGCCTCTTTTATTTTATTATATCTTCTCTGTTTAACTTTTAGAAATTATAATCTATTCTTTCAACTTATTGTTTATCAGCTTGAGATTGGACCAAAGTTCTTCTAAGTTTTATTGGTTAATGCAGAAAGTCATACGGATAAAAGAAGAAACAAGAGATCAATCATTGCAATTACTGTGGCAACAGGAACGATTACATTGGTCATCTGTGCATGTTTAACCATTTGTGCATATCATTGGCGGAAAAGGACTGCTAAACGTTCAGGTAATCAATCAAGCCATATTAGCATTTGGTAAACTTATATGTATTTTGAGAAGAACAAGTAGTGCTTATTTTCATCATCTGTACTTCTAAACTGCTTAACACAAACAATTTATAACATAGTCGAGTTCACAAGCATCAACATTACAAATTAGTAGTAAATGATTCTTGGCATCATACTGTGTAATAGACAAAATGGAAATTATTCATCTCAATATTCAAACGCAATATGATACAATTGGCCATTATATTAATTAGCATGACATCTTCTCTGGTGTGGAAGCATTTTCGAAAGAATTTTTCAATCAATAACACATTCGAAACTAGTTTCATCGTGTGTGTGGGTTTATTATGATTTCATATATATATTAGAGATGGGAAGACAAGAGTTGTTACTTTATTCTTTTGGAAAAACATAATTCATTTTGAGCAAAGAAAGTGATTTTGCTCAATGTATATATGAAAAACACATCCAGAAATTCAGAGTCAAAGAGTGGTTGGGGTCCAGAAGCCAGTTACTCTAGATGAGCTACCGGTATATGATTTTGAAGTGGTTGCAACTGCTACAAACAACTTTCACTTAGCTAATACATTAGGGAAGGGCGGTTTTGGTCCAGTGTACAAGGTAATATTTTACCTAGTAACATTCATCTTCTTTCATATCACTTTTTTTTTTTATGTAAGTGCTAATTTGATCTTGTGCAATTTCATCCAGGGATTATTGCCAGATGGCCTGGAAATTGCAGTGAAAAGACTCTCCAGAGCATCTGGACAAGGGCTAGAAGAATTCATGAATGAGGTGGGGGTGATTTCTAAGCTTCAACATCGCAATCTTGTGAGACTTCTTGGTTGTTGTATCGAAGGAGATGAAAAGATGCTGATCTATGAGTTCATGCCAAATAAAAGTTTGGATGCATTTATCTTTGGTTAGTTTCATATATCTATGTATTTCACCTTCAAAACATTTAGGTCACTCCAGATACAGCAAAATGAAATATGAACAATTTATTTTGATTCCAATTTAGCTTCCTTTAAGCATACTATTTTGGTGACTGAAATGACCAAGCGTGTGTATACTCTATAAGGTTTACATGTGAGTGTTACTATAACTGTCTATTTTTCTGCAGATCCACTCCAAAGGAAACATTTAGACTGGACAAAACGTTTTAATATAATTGATGGAATTGCTCGCGGTCTGCTTTACCTTCATAGAGATTCTAGATTAAGAATTATACATAGAGATTTGAAGGTAAGCAATATCTTGCTCGATGAGGAGATGAATCCAAAAATATCAGACTTTGGTTTAGCTAGGATATATAAAGGCGAAGATGAGGTTAATACCAGAAGGGTTGTGGGTACATAGTAAGTATGCCTTATTTGTACTTCATTTTATCTAGCACCTTGTGTGCTTTGAGAATTAGCTTTTAATGAGATCTACTGTATACAAATGCAGTGGCTATATGTCACCTGAATATGCAATGGGAGGTTTGTTTTCCGAGAAATCAGATGTCTACAGCTTTGGAGTTTTGTTACTGGAGATTGTAAGTGGAAAAAGAAACACTAGCTTTAGAAACGATGAGCGGACTCCCAGCCTCATAGAATTTGTAAGTCTCTACCAACCTCATGGCCTTGTTGGCTTTATATGCTTGCTAATAATTCCATTTAACTTACATATTAATTCCATGCTGCTTTTACTTAGGCGTGGAAGTTATGGAATGAAGACAACATCAGGTCTTTGATAGATCCAGATATATCTGCTTCAGGCTTCGAGAATCAAATTTTGAGGTGCATCCATATAGCATTTCTATGTGTGCAAGAAATTGCAAAAGAGAGACCAACTATGGTTACTGTAGTCTTGATGCTTAATAGTGAGATTTCCCATCTCCCTCCTCCCAGGCAAGTTGCATTTGTGCAAAAGCAAAATTCATCAAGTTTAGAGTCCTCCCAGTCTCAAGAAAATCAGTGTAAATCCAACAACAATGTAACTCTTAGTGACATCCAACCCAGATAACATTATGGAATCATTGTCACTGTAATAATTGCTGTCATTCTATGTGCTGAGCATATTAAAGAGATGATTATTCAATTATACTTAAAGGTGACATGAGGAAATTTTCTTGAGAAAAATATTCTTGCCTGAGTTGCAATCTGTTTCAGACTCCTCAGTCTAATTCAACCCCTATGCATCCTAATGTTGCGCATGATATGAGAATAACTCTCTCTCGACAGAGAAGTTAAATAATGATAATGTTGTTGAAGTTGATTCTAATTTCACCGTGGTTTTGTCTAAATCTCAGAAATATAACCTGAGGAGAAATAGAAAACCTAATATTAGGTTTAAATGATTTATTTTACATGAGTTTTGGTTTATGTCTCCTATACTTTTGTTTTCTTTTCTTTTTCTTCTTTTTTTAATAAATTATGGTGACATATGGTCGCTTTGCCTTGAAAAAAAAGAAAAGAAAAGTTGCAATCTGTTTAAATTATGTCTTACGAAATACGAATGACTTTGAAAATGTTATAAAAGACAAAAGCCAATCAATATGATGAAATAAGACAGAGAAAAGAAAATGAGACTGAATTAATGGCCGAGAGAGGTTTGGACTTTTGATGCAATGGGTAGGAAGCTTCTTGGTTCTCAAAATCATCTTAGGTGGCTTTGATTTCTCGAGTAACAGAGTTTTGTACGATAATAAAATTCATTCATATTTTAAAGTCATCAAAATAATATCAACATAAAATGATAATCTGAATTAGATTGTCTTAGTTTTCAAACAAAATATCAACCTATGTTTTATTTGAGTTTAGATTCAAATTTAACTTCAATTGAAGAGTAACTCTACTTTATTTTGTGATCAGCTGTCTTTTTTCAAATTGATTTTCATTGTTAAGAAAAGGTTATGAAAACAAAGTACGAGCTTTTTTTTTTATTTTTTTTATTTTTTATATGAATTTAATTGGTATGTATTGTTAATATAAATATTTTTTACACTATCAATCATCATTTATCAATCATTAAAAATATTTGACTTTTGTCATAACTATCATAAAAGTTACATATAACCATATAAGATGATTTGTGATTATCTGACAATTTAAAAAGCTTTACACTACCAATAAATCAATATTAAAATCTTTTTATAAATTTTTTTTATATAGATCTTTTTTTTAAGGGAATTTTTATATAGATCTCTGAAAGTTAAAAACGTGATAAAATAAAATGACATTAACCATCAAATGAAAGGGGGAAAAAAAAGATGTCATTTTTTGTAATTATTAATAAAAAATACATTTACAAACTAATGCGTTCTTATTTTTTTCTTTCTATCTGAATTTTTTAAAATAGAATTATGCTAATACCTAGTTCATTTGCTACACTTCCTCCTTGAATATATGAACATATCCACTTTGGATTATGAACGGCTTATGGACACAATCTTTTTTTTTTTTTTCCCTTTGTCCTTTACACGATCTGGTTTCGTAAACACGTCGCGTCCAAGGAGTACTAATCTAATCATGCAATGTGTTTGGGTGCAACATTTTCACTTGTTATACCCGTGTATTGGGATGGGAATAGGTTAGGTTGAGCTAGGTCCTGGTAAATTTGGGCCTAATCTATGTTTCAATCACGAGGCTTGGGCCTGGCCTATAGCCTGATATAGGCCAATTTCTAAGACGGGAGCCTGACCTACTTTAAAGACTAACCTGGCCTAAAAGCCTACTTAAAAGCCTATTTATCAATAAGACCTTTAAATATGTCTCCATCTATAAATAGGTCATAGTCCTTCACTTGTAAATAGGCTTGTAGGTGTCTAATGACAAAGAAGTTGGTAGACATATATTAATAAATAAGTCACTAGGCATTCACAAATAAATAGGCAAGTAGGCCACTACATGGCCAATATGCATTTACCTTTAAATATTATGAATAATATAAATAATATATTATAGTATTATAATATATATATAATATATTATACATATATATTTATATGTGTATGTGCTAAATAGGTCGGCCTGTTGGGCCTGATAGGCTTTTTTTAAAGCCTTGGGCTGGCCTATTTAGCTATATAGGTTAGGCCGAGCTAGGCCTTAAATAGGCTTGGCCGTAGGTCCCTGACGAGTGGCCTGGCCTATACCCACCCCTATATGTGTACCTTCTAGTGATTATAAAGTAGTAAGAACCTTAAAAGATATAATGTGCACAGACTTATTTATTTATTTATTTTTTGTTTGGGATCATTAATATACTTTGTTTGATTTGAGAAAGAAATTAGAAAGATAAAAATAAAAACAAAGAATGTGGTGAGAAAAAAGAATGAATTTTAAAAATTGTTTGGCATAAAAAAATTTATTTTTTATAGACGATTACATCCGTGTTAGGTGAGGGGGTTGTTAGAGGTGGGTACACGGACTGCGATCCATGATCGGCCCACATAACTTGTGGCTCGCACAGGTTTGAACACATATATAAAACTATTATCTGTTTAATTGCAGGCTGATGTGACTTGATCACGAGACCCCTGGGTTAAATGAGCTTCCCGTTTACCCATATAAAAATAGGGTTTAATGAACTTTTTGGTCCCTGTAAAGTAGGAGTGTTTTGAAATCCGTCCCTGTAAAATTTTTCGTTTGGTTTTGGTCCCCGTAAGTTACACCCACCCCATCTTCTTCCTTGGAACCTGAACATATTGTACAGGTCGAACCCTTCAATAGAGGCTAGCGGTGATGATGATGTTGTGTGGAGGCTGAGTTTGTGGCAGTAGTAGTGGTTCGCATGGCCGACTTGGACGAACCTAGGCGGAGCTGTTACAGGTGGACGGTGGGACATCGTAGGAGTGTGAACCCCTTTTAGAGGTCGAACCCTTCTGTGTTACTCTACTCGAGACCGCCACTCACCTTCATGGATCTGAAAGGGTTTTGCAGATCCGGAGCGTGACTGTTGAAGGTCGGATTCGGGGGGCAAGCGGCGTGCGATGGGAGACGAACACGAACAAGAACGTCGTTTGTGTTCCTCTGCCATTAGCTTCCTCAGCTGAGGACGACGCCATTTTGTCTAGTGGCCACTGCAAAACCCAGATCGAGAAAACCTAGATCAGTGGCCACACACCCCACAAGGATTTTCCTTTTTCCTTTTCCTCATAAAAGAAAATCCAGATCGAGAAAATAAGGAAGAAGATGGATTGACAAGGAAAGATTGGAGCTTTGGCAAAGTGAACTGGAACTGAATGGGTTTCATTGATTGGGGAATTGGAGCAGATTGTGAAGGTTTTGTTGTGGGTCCTTTGTTTTGTTTTTGGCTATTATTGAGTTGGATGGAAGGAATGGGAAATTGATGAAGTAGTTGTAGGAAGGGGGCAATGGAGGAGGAGTAGGGAAGGGAGGAGACAGCGGTGGTGGAGGAAGTGGAGGAGGAGGCGGCGATGGGAGGAGGAGGAGTGGGTGTCAGAGGTTGTAGGTGATGAGGGTTTGTAATATTTATTTTTCATTTTGATGAAGGTAATAAATTATTTTTGTGAAATATAAAAATGATTAAATAAAAAATTTAAAAAATCAAATTTTTCTTTTTAAAAAATACTGACATGGCAACTGACGTGGCTAACATGTCAGCACAGTCAGTCCATGTGGCACTGCTGATGTGGCAAACCGTCAGCCACGTTAGCAAGTTAATGGTGCAACCTAACGGCAGGGACCTAAAACAAAAAAGTGTAACTTACGGGGACCAAAACCAAACGAAAAATTTTACAGGGACGGATTTCAAAACACCCATACTTTACAGGGACCAAAAAGTTCATTAAACCTAAAAATAATAAGAAAATATTTTGTTATTTTATAATAAAAAATTTAAAAAATCCACTTTGATTTAGTAAAAAAAAAATATTTAAAAAAATAAAAAACACATGTGAGGCCACCCGCTGACCAACCTGTTTAACCCACTAGCCTTTGCAGACTTACTAAATATGAGCCCATTTAAGAGCAGTTTACACAAGTTGGTCTATTTAACCCGTGAGCCAATGCAAACTGAGCCGATTTATCCACATACCCCACTTATATATAGGGGCCGTTAGTAGATGATGTATAAATTTTGTATTTCACTTTTTTTTCTTTCAAATTCTTCTTATAAATGGAGAGAGAAAAAAAATGACGTGAATCCGACCACAAATTTTTTTTTTCTTTTTCTCTTTTTCTTTTCTTAATTAAATAAGAGAAAAGTGAAAATCTCATCTACTTTCTCTTTCCATTTTTTTCTTCTCTCATTCACCCCGACCAAACAAAGGCTAAAGAATTGGGATATGTTAACATTAAGCTACCGGGTAGGCAAGGAAGGCATCATCAGCTTTGGATACCTTAGTTCTCAGCCTGGGTCGGCAAGGAAGGCATAAACTCTGGATACCTTGGTGGCAAAGCTGGAACCCCATGCTGCACAGCCTCTACACTTGAGATAATAGCTATTAAGAATTTAGACTGCTAGTGTAGTCAAAGCTATTCTCCCATTATGGTCTCATATTGCATTCATACGTGTCTAACTAAAGTTTTACTCTATGTCTTTATGCTTTGTCCAAAAGGCAAAATCACAAATGCTCGGAACTGGCCTAGTGCTTTGTAACCAAAAAAAAAAACAGAGAGAGAGAAAGTAACTGGCCTAGTACCATTGGAACGTGGCATGTTTACTGGACACTACGAACTAAAAATACGATAAGGCCCATCCACCTTGTGTTCAGTACGTAATCCTCACCAACAAAAGTATTGGCAGGTATAGAAATATGCAAAAAGTCCAAAACCAAGAAAAATTGAAAAAATATACAGCCGACACTTGAATCTCAAAAAATGAACAATACTGTGGCCTGAAGAATCCCATAGATGTCTTGAGTTTCATACACGAAATTCTAAAAGTGAAAAGTGCTAATAAAAGATGGTTTCAGAGGTATCTCCAATGTTATGACTTGTGAACATTATTTATTTTGCTTCTTCATTCAAACATTACTTGTCCTGAATTCCAAAGAATTAGCCCTTTCGAAATGGCTAATGATCCTCCACCACATCCCCCTCCGAGACCCAAGACAAGACCCTTAAACTTGCTTATTCGTTACATAGCCATAATAATTTTGACCCTGATGGTCCTTGTGGGTATAGCTGTGATCATAATCTGGCTAGTTGTGAAGCCCAAACACTTGGAATACAGTGTGGAGGATGCTGCAATCCACAATTTCAACTTAACCGATGCAAACCACCTCTATGCCAACTTTGATTTAACCATAAGAGCATACAATCAAAATTCTAGAGTCTCTCTATACTATGACACAATGGAGGTGTCTGTGCGTTATGAGGATCAAACACTTGCAACCAATGCAGTTCAACCATTCTTCCAGCCCCATAGAAACGTGACTAGGCTGCAAGTGAGGCTCACTGCTCAAACTGTGGCCTTGTATGGGTCAGTGCCTAAGGACCTACGGCTTGAGAAATCCTCAAGGGATATTGAGTTAGATGTGTTGGTGAGAGCAAGGATACGGTTCAAGGTTGGTACGTGGAAGTCAAAGCATCGCATAATGAGTGTTTTTTGCTCTCCTGTGTTGGTCAACTTTTCAAGGGACAAGAGTTTTAACAGGGCCTACTGCGATGTAGAAATCTAAACAAACAAGCACACCAACACAATGTTTTCCTTCTCTTTGGGATTTCTGATTTTTCTGTCCTTATTGAGTTTGTCTTCGTTAGATTTATGTTATGTATTCTTTTGTCAGTGTTTTTGTAATTCTTCTTCTAGTTTTTTTTTTTTTTGATGAAAATAGTTGTTGTGTGAATGAAAGAAGGAAAATTTCCTGTCATATGCAAGAAATGAAGAGATAGAGTAAGCTATGTAACATCCTTGAAAGTTCTTACATGTATTAATTGGAAATTTGATTATTTCAATAATTGATTATATGGATAATCAATTAAAATAGAATCGTTTTATGTTTGCATATGTTTGATGAAAAATGATTATAAGATAATTTCTTTAGTTTGAATTGTATAAAAAATTACTTATATATAGTAAATTACTAAAAATGATATGAAATTATTTGTATAATTTAATAATATTTATTTGGAATTAATTTTTGTAGGAGTGAAATAGAAAAAATGTTAAGCACCAAAAAAATAAGAAATAGAAAGAATCTTCAAAATAATCTAACGACTTTTTAAATAAATTTCAAACTTTTAAATTCTCTAAAATCATTTTTTTCTCATGAAAACAGTTGTTTTGAAATTTAATCAGATTACCAAAAAAAAAAACATATCTTACCCAGACACCCAACAATTATTGTTAATGTTACATTGCCTCAATTTATGTTTAATACATCTATTTGGTGACGCTAATATGACATCTTATACCGAATAGTTTATAGTGGGTGAAAAGATAACCTTGTTTGATAACTATTTTTTTAATTAGCTTATAACGTTTATTCCAGATGCTAAGAGTGTGTTTGGGAAATCTGGAAAAAAAATAGATTATGCTGATAATCGATTATATGTATAATCAGTGGCCGGAGCTTTACTGGATCTTTTGAGGGAGCCAGATACCTAAGAAATAGATATATAAATATATATTTTGAACTTATTGTATAAAATTCTTAGAGCTGGAATGGTTTGTTCCATCACTTTTACGCACCGGAGCAGTCTCCACAATATTTTTGCATAAAAATGCAAAAAACAGTAAAAATGTTAAAAACGGAAAAACATCCACCGTAAGACTCGAACGCAAACATTGAAGTTTGTAGGGAGTAACTTGGCCGCTGCGCTACTAGAACCACAAATGGCAAGAGTGACAAACAAAATATATATTATATATAAACTAACATTGCTATTACAATATGTATATGTATCAACAAAGAAAAAACAATTTTGGGGGAGCCAAGGCTCCTCCTGTCATTAAGAAGATCTTTCCCTGTGCATAATCGATTATTATGATTAAATCATTAAATCAAATTAAAATCAACGAATAGAATTTGGTGTAAAAGTAAAATTTGACACCTGGTGTCAACGAATTATATATATAATTGTTACAATTGTATATTTTAAAACTCATTTAACTGTTAAATTATAATTTTAAAAATTAAAACATGGGGAATGCTAACTAATGCCCTAAGGACACTAGTTAACAAGATCTTTAAAATATAACATGTACTTGCAATTTTAAAACCTAAAATGGTAGTTTAGTCAAGTTTTTTTTATTTTTTTTTATTTTACCAACATGATGTTGGGAGACTTGGTAACGTGGCTCTCCTCCAGGAAAAGAACACGGGTTCGATTCCTGGAGTCGCACATTTAGGAGGCAGCCCAACCCTGTGTATAATAAACTGGATGTCCTCCTATTTATGAATGAGGTGTTAGTAATTTCTAAGCTTCAACATCGAAATCTTATGAAACTTCTTGGCTATTGTGTTGAAGGAGATGAAAGAATGTTGATTTATGAGTACATGCCAAACAAAAGTTTGGATGCAATTATATTTGGTAAGTTTATATTAATGTTCTCTTATTGAGGTTCAGTTGCCTTCATAGCCATCAAAATAAACAAGTTACTTATTTTATTTCTTTTATTCCATTTACAAATCTACACTTATTGAAACTATTTTCATTATGAGAGTTCAATTCATCTTACACGATTATACACGTTTTTTTCTAGATCCAGAAAAAGTAATCATGCTAGATTGGCAAAGGCGCTTTAACATAATTGAAGGCGTTGCTCGAGGTTTCCTTTATCTTCAAAGGGATTCTAGATTAAAAATTATATATAGAGATTTAAAGGCAGCTAATATCTTATTGGATGAAGAGCTAAATCCAAAAATATCAGATTTTGGTTTGGCAAAAGTTTTTGCAACAAGTGAAGATGAGACAAACATTAAAAGGGTGGTTGGAACATAGTCTGTATTTCTTGCCTTATTTTCTATTTCATTATTTTTTTCATAGTTAATTCTCTAAGATTAAATCGCTACGTCATCTAAATGCAATGGTTATATGGCCCCTGAGTATGCAATGGAAGGTTTAGTTTCAGAGAAATCAGATGTCTTCAGCTTTGGGGTTTTGCTATTGGAGATTGTTAGCGGAAAAAGAAACTATGACTTCTATGATGATGAGCTGGCTCTTAGCCTCCTAGGATTTGTAAGACTATTAAATTTGTACCTTACCTTAGTTAACATATTTTTATTTCTAGTATGTATTGGTTGATGCTTTATTTAATTCTTTTAGGTATGGAAATTATGGAACGAAGAGAATATAATATCTCTAATAGACTCAAATATATTTGAGTATATGCATACACATTGGACTTTTGTGTATGCAAGAATTTGTAAGAGATAGACCAATTATGGCAACTATAACTTCAATGCTCAGTAGTGTGATTGTGGATCTTCCTCCACCAAAAGAACCTGCTTACACTAGAAGGCAAGCCATACCAAGTGCAGTATCCTTTTCAGAATAGGGATGAAAAGTCCTCCCTTAATAACATTACCATCACAGAACTCCGAGGTAGATGAAAATGAAGAAAAATGGGGGCCAACTTTTCTATCCCAAAAGTGGTAATTTTAGCATTGCATACACCATGAAGATTTTTCACATATATGAAGCCTTATGTTACCCTAGCATAGACCTTGCAATTTTCAAAACTTGTTAATATATATTCTGTCATTAAGGCATATTCAGGGTATAGAATGGTGGGTTTTCCACTACTTGATTATTAGCTTTCTCGGTAAGTAGCATCAGCTAGGTAATTTATGACGGATCTATGGGGTATTCTTTATTCGAGATCTTGTCACTTTCAATCATCATCATGCTAAAGGATTTAAGTCTTTATGGTGCAACATTGGTTTACTGTTACTATATAAATTGTTAACAGGGGACCCCTTAGAATTTTTTTAGTTCAGGAACCTGTTTAAAAATCCTCAAATAGTTCAGGATCAACTCAATAGTTAAATTTACTTTTTATTATATGGCAAAATCTTATTGTTGTGATGGGCATAGACAAGGAAGGTGAGAAAGACGATCTTCGCCCCATTCTACTTCATGTGGGCTTCCTATTAATAACTCAAGCCCCCACAATTCATGCGTGCACGTTCAAATTCAATTCCACTTGAAAGAATGAAAACTCAAAAAAAATGTTAAAAGCTCCCTACTGTTTCTTCATTTCCAATAGAGAAAAATGCATAATTTTTTTTATTTTTTCGAAAGAGTTGTGTTATTTGAACATTAAATTTTAGACATCATATATGACTCCGTATGTGTTTATTTATATCTTCCACTCACTTTTTTATCATCTTTATATACACGAATCTCGAAAATACATATTAAAACAACGAATGTCAAAAAAACATCACTCTTTCCCAAAACACTTACTTTCAGCACTTTTAGAATTCATTTCTTCATATTTCCATAGTATCTTTAATTATTATTATCTACCATTTTAAACAAGTAAAAATATTATTAAATTAATTCTAAAAATATATAATTAAAATAAAATACATAAAACAACTATTAAAAACTTAAATAATTAGATTTAAATAGAAAACTCAATCAATTAACATGATCAGGAGCTAAATTCCACCCAATAAAAAATTCACCAAATATACACACAAATTATATTATCTAGCAAATTATCTTACAGATAAGCTTTTGCATGACAGGTATGATATGGCAGACTAAAATACATAAAAAGGAATACTATGAACTGCTTATAGCCAATAGCATTGAGCTACTAAAGTAACCCATGGAACTTGAGCACAGGGGCATAAAAGTATAAAATCTTAGATAATGGTCCCTGATGTATGTTGAATGCACAGTGTACGAAACTCAATCACATCCAAACAAACTAAATGGTAGGTAGCCAACAATAATAGAGCATCCTTCATGTTGTTTGTTACATACTTACATGTATTAAAATCATGAACTTGCCTTGTAACGCGGCAATAATAATCAATATATCATAATGTATAAGCTACTTGTTCTGATAATATAAAAAGCAAATTTTTAGTCAAATAAGACATAATAACCTCACCCAAAAACTTTTTATATATTTTTTTAAAAGACTTTTTATATTTTTTAAGAGAATATATATGAATTAAGAAACATATAAATAAATCCAAAAACAACTTAAACCAACAATAGCCTACCTGTGTTTTGTCCATTAGTTAGCACCGTTTCAGTGTGTATCATCCCTTTCAGGCTTTCACTGATGAGTCAAATAGGGCTACCTGGTAGTATACAAAATTAAGACCCGTCAATAATAAAATAAATTTAAAAATTAATAAAGTATGCTAATGAAAAAAACGTATTTCTCCTTCCGACATACCAGTGATGTGTTTCACTCTGATCAATTATCACCTCTCAAGTGGGTAGAAGGCACGAGAGAATCTTGCAAAGGAAAAACACACGTTTGGAACAGAGGTTGTGCTGAGTGCTAGCTGACGGTTTGGATCAAAATAGTAATAAAGGAGGGGGGTGGGGGTTCATTGAATGATTAGAAATGATTTCAATATAGAAAAATTGATTTCATTGAATAATTGTAAGCTTAGAAATGATTTCAATATAGAAAAATTTTAAATTCAAATGTTACGAGCAGGTTTTCGTTTCAACGCTAAACTCAATTATAAGCAGCAAAAAAAAAAAAAAAAGACCTCTATTTTATAGATTTAAATATAAACAAAAACCAACGACTCAACTTATTTAATATCAGTATTATAAAAATTAAGAAAATTAACAAATCTAACAAATTCTTCTTTTATTTTTTTAAGAACAATACACACTTCGAAAACAATTAAAAAACAGTTTAATAATTATAACTCATTTTTTACATAAATCAAAATAAATAAATAAAATTAACTAACTTTCTTAATAAATATCAAATTAGTTAATTTTACTCACATGATTGAGTCCAGAGTAAGAATTTCGTATTCATACTACCCATCATTTCCCATTAAATAGACAAACTGCACTGTGTTTGATTGGATTGGATTCGTCAAAATTTGACTAAACGTGGTATCCAGCACCGCTCTTCAAGATGACTCGGAAGGGAACGAATTAATCTTCCTTACACACGGTGATTCGGCGAAGAAAAGGAGACTTTGCCTGCATAGTATCTAAGGGCTACATTGTACGATCGAAAACGTGCTGCAACATTTTTATTAAATTATTTTTAAGAACCACAGTAATGCAGTATACACGCTATACAGTATACACGCTTTTCCATACCCGAACCAATAAACAAACGTTTGCTCTCAGATTCCACTCGATTGTTGAATAGCACGTGAAGTTTTGCTGTGAATCGAAGCATGAGATATCAAGTGATCCAGTAAGGGAGGCGCGAGAGGGAGCATGTTTGAACAACTCTAGACTCTGGTAATTATTTATAGTATACTTGCCTAGTTGCCTTTTTGTCTTACTATTTAGCAAGTACCGTGATTTCTGTTTTATTTGCATTTTAATTGAGATTAACATGATTTTTTTGTCAGTCATTGGTGTGCATTTGGTGTTCGTACTACTTGTCATCTCATCAACAATGGGATTCAACAACTTTCTTGGTTTCACGGTCTTTGTCTCCGGCATTTGTTTATTCTCTGCTTCTTCTATAGACTTCATCACCTCGTCTAAATTCATCAAAGACCCTGATACACTAAGCTCCGGTGATTTCAAACTAGGATTCTTTAGCCCTGTAAATTCCACCAATCGCTACGTGGGAATCTGGTATTTGTCTGAATCCAATGTCATATGGGTAGCTAACAGAAACAAACCTTCGAGGGATTCATCTGGGGTTGTCACCCTATCAGATGATGGAAACCTGGTAGTATTAAATGCACACAACCTTACACTTTGGTCTTCTCATGTGTCAAACATCACTACCAGCCCCACCACAATTGCACAGGCACAACTTTTAGATACTGGGAACCTTGTTCTGCAAGTAAAAGATAACAACAGCACTGGAATGAGTAGGACAGTGTGGGAGAGCTTCCAAAATCCTTGTGATTCATGGCTGCCAAAGATGAAACTTGGTTTCAATCCCATAATAACAGGTAAGAATATAAAGGTTACTGCATGGAAAAGTCCTTCAGATCCATCCATAGGCACCTTTTCTGCTGGTATTGGACGTCCAGATCCTCCAGAATTGTTCACATGGAATGGTTCTCGCCCATATGGGCGCACTGGTCCATTTCAACGTCAGCTCTATTTAGGACGATTGAATGGGTTGAGCGCTTCCAGTTCGTTTGTTGATTTTGGAATGTCCACCTTACAAAATGAACCGGATGGAACTTTTTCTTTATGGTTTGAATTGCTAAACAAGTATGATTTTGCAGTTTTTAAGTTGGACTCAACGGGGAAATGGGTTGTATCACTGTGGAAAAACCAAACAGTAATTCGGGTTTGGAGTTCTAAAAATGGTAAAGATAAGTGTGAACTCTATGGGCGATGCGGGAGATTTGCAGTGTGTGATTCTAACAGTTCACCAATCTGCACCTGTTTGAGAGGGTTTGAGCCTAGGAATTTAGAGGAATGGAATAGGAATAAATGGAGTAGTGGATGTGTGAGAAAGGCACCACTGCAGTGTGATGAGGATGGATTCAAGAAAGTGCAAACGGTGAAAGTGCCTGACTTTGCAGAGCGCTCAAACTTTCGGGAGGCAGAATGCAGAACACAGTGCTTGCAGAATTGCTCTTGTGTAGCATATGCACATGATTCAAGCATTGGCTGCATGTCTTGGAGTGGAGACTTAATAGACATTACAAAACTGAATACAAGTAGTGGAGATGATCTCTATATACGTCTATCCAGTTCAGAAATTGGTAGCTTATTTTTCTGCTCATTTTATATTTGGATATCTAAATTAATTAATCATGAAATGAAATTCATGTATTGTTTCACATTGACTATGCAGACAATAACGCGGATAAAAATGAGAAGCAAGGGAAGGCCAAGGTCAAAGCAGTGACAATAGGAACAGTGGGGACCATCATAGTTGCTGTCTGTGTGTACATGTTTTGGAGGTGGGCTGCAAAACACGCAGGTACGTGTGCTCATAATATGGCTAGAATGCTGGATAGCTTGTGCCTTCAATGCTGTAGCGTTTGCTTGATACGACCATTACCTTCCTAGGATTTTGAGCACAGGTGATATTATTCTTATAGTCTTTTTTTTATGAATATATTATTATTATTATTATAGTCTTAGAGATTATTATTATTGAGAAAGTCTTCCATGGATACATACCCAACACATCATTTTTTACACATAGCCAACCAATAAATAACAATACATTAAAAATGGGACCCATTACATTCTTATTTTTATTTTATTTTCTTTCTCTTTTCTTCGACAAAGCCATCACTACCACCCCAACCACACCACCATCATAGCTGCCCTCACCATCACAACCCGCACCTCCACACCCACCACCACCATCCCCCACCACGTCCTATCCTGCTTCACACTCATCATTCTCCTCTTTGCCGTTGCCTCCCTAACCCCATTCCTCTTTCCTCCACCGCAACCTCGTCCCCTTCAGATCCATTGCTTCTCTCCTCGTCGGCGCTGCAAAAGAGGCTGTCAATCACCTTGGCTACTTCCCCTCTTCTGGTGCTTCGACCAAGGATGCCCTTGCCGACCTCCTTGGTGTTCTCATTGATTCTTTTGCTCTTTCCTTCCCCACCACCAACAAGGATTTTGCTGCTTTGATTCTTCCTTTTTCCGTGATGGGTATGCAAAAAGATATTATTTCTAGGAAACGAAAGTGCGAAAGGGCTGATTTTTCAATTTTCCCCTCTTCTGATTTTACTTTCCTCTTATTCTTAAAATCAAATTTTAAGCTATTTCTAGTTGCACACTTTCTCCATTCATCTTCATCTCAGTTTCATAGCTCCAATCAATTCTTTTTGGCCTCCTATAAATTTCAAACTCACCTTGTTTCCTTTCGTTCCTCTTTTTTTTTTTTCATTGACCTTCATCACTGTTTCAATGAAGAATTAAATTTTTAAAGCATTTGTTTTCTACACGTAGTAAAATCAACGCATTAAAAAAATCAACAAGAAAATTTGGTTGGGAGTGAAAAACACGAGTCAAAGAAACAC
The DNA here is from genome assembly GCA_035048595.1 of Echinosophora koreensis. NCBI lineage: Eukaryota > Viridiplantae > Streptophyta > Magnoliopsida > Fabales > Fabaceae > Echinosophora > Echinosophora koreensis. The sequence goes on along the minus strand of JAPCYP010000149.1, from coordinate 280,881 downwards.
ATCTGTTTTGCTGCATCACCGTTGAGAGTCCCGGAATCAGTAGCTCGGAATGGTAGCAATGCCTGATATTGAGAAAGCATATCTGAGAAAATTTGTGGGTTTTTAATTTTATTTTAATATTTATATTATTTTGTTGTGCTGTCAAGATTTTAGTGGCTATGCCTAACACATCAAATTTGGGTATGTGCTCACCCAAGTATTTCTCATTATTATTATAGTCTTAGAGATTGCAGATACTAATCTCGTTAATTTTTTTAAAATTGTTAAAATTAAATATTTTAAATACTTATTTAACTTAACTGATAAGTTATAATTTTAAGAATTAAAATATGAAGAATACTAACAAGTGTCCTTATGGAATTGTTTAAGGAACCAAAAAAGGAAAATTTATATGGAAAATTGTGTATTGAGCATTTTGAAAAGTGTTACACTTAGTTATACCAATACAAATTTTTCTTTTGTAGGTTTCTTAACCAATACCCTTAGGACACTCATTAGCAAAATCTTTAAGATATAACTGTACTTGCAATTTTAAAATAATGCTAGTTTAGTCAAGTTAGAATTTTTAGCACTGGAAATGGAGTTTCACCAATTATAATATGATTTTATATAACTCTCCTAACATAATATCACTAGAATATGTTAGGCTTAATTGCATATTTGGTCTCGCAGTTTATGATTGTGTAATTTTGATCCTTCAGGTTTCAATTGCGTCAATTTGGTTCATCGGGTATCACAATTGTATAATTTTAATCCCTTAAATTTCATATTTTTACACTGGGATTGCATGTCGATTAAATCCTTAACTTTTTGCATGTGATCTTTATATTTTTATTTATTTGAATTATGATCTCTACGTACTATTAAGGCATTGGTTTTTATATTTTTCACTTGTTTGTTTTCTACTCCCTATAATATTTTATTTATTAAGATATTTCTCTTCATTTTTTTTATGAAGAATTGGTCTTTATAGTTTCAAATTAATAAGACATAATTAGTTTCTGATTGACCAAAATCTAAATAATACTACTAAACTGATAAAAAAAAAATATAGGGATTAAAATTTGAATTAAGTGAAACTATGGGTAGTACTTTTTTAGTTTAACCTTAATTTTCTATTTTTTATATTTAAAATTAATTTTATCTAATACTATTTAAACATTACCATTTTCTAAAACTACTCCTAAATTTACATTTTCGAATACAAAAGTCATTTTTTTAAATAAGTTTTACATATTTTACTTATGATAAACATTTAAAAAAAAAAAAAAAAAGAACACTCAGACAAGCTCCAAGTAATTTACCCACAACAAAGAGCAGAAAAACAATTTTATTTTTTAACTTTTTAATTTAAAATTTTAGTTAACTAGCTCCTTCAAAGAATTGTGCATTGTGACCAAACCACAGGAAAATCGCATCTAAAAGGTCAAGTTGAAATCATAACTGAAGACTTAAACGAAATTAAAGTGAAAGAGTTCCCCCCGTTAGATTTTGAGCAGATTGCAACTGCAACAAACAACTTTCACTCAACTAATAGGCTTGGACAAGGGGGCTTTGGTCCAGTATACAAGGTAATCCCCCCCTCCCTCTTATATTAAAATATTGTCTTCTTTCGATAGCTTTCATTTACTTTCAAAGAAATCGCCACTTTCTTTTAGGGAGAATTGCAAAATGGACAAAAAATAGCAGTTAAAAGACTCTCAAGAACTTCAAGACAAGGGTTAGAAGAATTTATGAACGAGGTATTAGTGATTTCTAAGCTTCAGCACCGAAATCTTGTGAAACTTCTAGGATATTGTGTTGAAAGAGATGAAAGGATGTTGATTTATGAGTACATGCCAAACAAAAGTTTGGATGCATTTATATTTGGTAAGTTTATATTAAAGTTCTCTTATTATTGTTAAATTGCCTTCATTGCCATCAAAATAAACAAGTGCAAAAATGATTTTGCTATTTTTTCTCTCTCTTAAAAGTGTCTTCACTTATTGAAACCACTTTCATTTTTTATGAGTCCAATTTATCTTACATGATACAAGTTTTTTCTAGATCCAGAAAAAATAATCATGCTAGATTGGCAAAGGCGCTTTAACATAATTGAAGGAGTTGCTCGAGGTTTGCTTTATCTTCACAGGGATTCCAGATTAAAAATTATACATAGAGATTTAAAGGCAAGTAATATCTTATTGGATGAAGAGCTAAATCCAAAAATATCAGACTTTGGCTTGGCAAAGATTTTTGCAACAAGTGAAGATGAGACAAACACTGAAAGGATTGTCGGAACATAGTTTGTATTCCATATCTTCTTTTCTGTTATATTATTTTTTCATAGTGAATGCTATGAGATTAATGATTAATTGTCATGTCATCTAAATGCAGTGGTTATATGGCCCCTGAGTATGTAATAGAAGGTTTAGTTTCAGAGAAATCAGATGTCTTCAGTTTTGGGGTTTTGCTATTGGAGATTGTTAGCGGGAAGAGAAACTATGGCTTTTATGATGATGAGTTGGCTCTTGGCCTCCTAGGATTTGTAAGACTATTAAGTTTGTACCCTTCCTTAGTTAACATACTTTTATTTCTAGCAAGTATTTTGTTGATGTTTTCTTTAATGCTTTTAGGTATGGAAATTATGGAACGAAGAGAACATAATATCTCTAATGGACTCATATATATATGAATCAAGATTTAGTGTGGATATTTTGAGATGCATACACATTGGACTTTTGTGCGTGCAAGAATTTGCAAAAGACAGGCCAATCATGGCCACTATAACTTCAATGCTTAATAGTGTGATTGTGGATCTTCCTCCACCAAAAGAACCTGCTTACACTAGAAGGCAACACACTAGAAGGCAAGCCATATCTAGTGCAGAATCCTTTCAGAATAGGGATGGGAAGTCCTCCCTTAATAGCATTACAATCACAGAACTCCACGGTAGATGAAAATGGAGAAAATGGGGCAGTTTCCCAATCTCGAGAGAGGTAATTTTAGCATTGAATACACCATGAAGATTTTTAAAATATATGAAGCCTTATATTGCCCCACCATGTACCTTGCAATTTCCCGAACTTGTTAACATATATTGTGTCCGCATAATTAAGGCATATTGGGGTATAGAATGGTGGGTTTTCCACTGCTTGCATGTTAACTTTATCGGTAAGCAACATCTGCTAGCTAATTTATGGTGGAGCTATTGGATATTCTCTACTCGAAATCTTGTCACTTTCATTTATCATTATGCTAAAGGATGGAAGTCTTTATGGTGCAGCATTGTTTTATTGTTACTATATACTAATAAATTATTAACAGGAGGAATAACACAATTCCTCCACGAACCTAGTTGCGTTTGAGGCTTTTGGGGTTTGTTTAACTTTCAAACTTTTTGACTAGTCGAGTTAAATTATTTTGATTTTGTCATAGTACAACACACCTTGCAAAATTCCAATTATCATCTATTATAGAGGTTCTTCTACCGCATTTAGCTTCATTTAACACTTCATATACTCTAAAAAATACTACTAGGAAAACATAAATGTGAAGCACCAACTTTAAGATTATGGAAGCAAGCTTGTTGATAATATTTTGTGCTTAATTGTATACAAGCAAACACGAGCAAAGAACGTTGGCTTAACATCTCTCTTATGTGGGGTAAGTTAAAGAACTACACAAAATTAGAGAACGGTGAAGAGTATGTATAAACCCACAATCTTTTATTATCAATAGTTTTAGGGAATATTTCGTGTTTCTTATATCAATATCATATCAAAATAAGAGACTTGCATAGCTTTAAACAGATTAATTAATAGGGACTATTGTAAACAACTGTGAGATAACCACATAATTTTTGAAGAAGAAAATATTAAAATGTGACTCTGTTTCTGTCAAAATCCAGAATCTCTCCACGGCCCACAAACAACGGGGCGGATGGAACAAAGCTAAAATCTGTTGACACTATGCGACTGTGTCCAAATAACTAATAAATTTCTTAAACCTTTTAGAACTTTCAAAACAAAATAAAAAATCTTCTCCTGCCAAAAAAATCCAGGTAGTTTTATTTTGTTGCTAATAAACAAAATTGGGTTAAATACATAGTAATGTTAGAACTAGAAGAATAGACTTGTGATTTTTTGAATTACTGCATATTGTATTACTTTGCTGTGTTATATACATCATACAATAGAACAAACTCTTGTAACAGAAAGCTAACTACAACAGAAATGAATAACAGTTCTAAGGCCCAACTTAACATGGCAAAGGCCCAAATAAGCAACTAAGAAATTGACCTAACAAAATCCTCCCTTAAACTGAATTGCAATTGTTGCAATCAGTTTAATCTAACTTCTAACATAGTCCTAGTTTCTCATGCAGCCTTTGAAAAGTATCCAGCTTCAAGGGCTTGGTCATTATATCATAAACTTGTTCTTGTGTGCTGCAATGCACCAATTCTATGACTCCATCTTTAGTGAGATCTCGGAGGAAATGGAATATCACATCAATATGCTTGCTTCTTCCATGTAACACCGGATTCTTTGAGAGTTTGATAGTAGAACTATTGTCACAAAAAATAGTTGTACTTCTTCGTTGAGAATGGCCAAGTTTCTCCAAGATCCTTCTTAACCACACCCCTTGGCATGCACATGATGCAGCTGCTATGAATTCTGCTTCAGTGGTGGAGAGAATAACCACAGGCTGCTTCTTAGAGGACCATGAAACTGCACCTGTACCAAGCATAAACACAAAGTCGGATGTGCTTCTTCGATCATCAATATCACCAGCATAGTCACTATCTTGAATGCTATCAACTCTCCTTTTGCATTTCTGCTATATTGAATGCCTAGCTCCACAGTCCCTTTCAAATACCTCATGATCCTTTTTACAGCTTGTAAGTGCATCTCTGTTGGTCTTTCCATGTACCTACTGATCAAGCATACTGCAAACATAAGATCAGGTTGTGTAGCTGTCAGGTACATTAAACTGCCAACCATTTGTTTATAGTTGGTGGGATCAACTTCTTCTCCATTTCCTTCCTTTGACAGTCTGCAACCAGGGACAATAGGATTCTTAACAGCATCGCATTTTATCATGCCAAATCTGTCAAGAACTTCTTTAGCATATTTGCTCTGGCTAATAAAGATTCTTTCTGCATTTTACAAAACTTCAACACCCAAGAAGTAGCTCATTCGGCCCAAATCAGTTATGTCAAACTCCCTTTTCATGGATTCTTTAAATTCTTCAAACATATCTTTATTGTTTCCAGTGAAAATAAGATCATCAACATAGAGACTTACAATCAATAAATTGTCCTTACCACCAGTTTTGGCAAACAATGTATTCTCATAGGGATATTTTTCAAAACCTTCCTTGGTGAAACAGGACTCAATCTTGCTATACCAAGCCCGGGGTGCTTGCTTACTATACAATGCCTTTTTTAACTTGTATACTTTGTCTTTATCTCCTTGCTTCTGATATCCTTGTGGCTGTTCAATGAAGACTGTCTCATTCAGTTCTCCATGCAGAAATGCACTTTTGACATCTAGCTGGTATATATACCAGCCTTTAAAGGCTGCAAGAGCAATAATAGTTCTTATTGTATCCCACCTAGCCACGGGAGCAAACACTTCAGTATAGTCAATGCCATGCTGCTGAGAATATCCTTTTGCTACAAGGCGAGGCTTGTATTTTTCCACCTCCCCTTTCTCATTATACTTTGTCTTGAATACCCATTTCACACCAATTTTCCTTGCACCAGTTAGAGGAGTTGTTAGCTCCCAGGTTCCATTTCTTTCAATGGCATCCATTTCTGAACCCATGGCCTTTCTCCATTTGCTACTCTTTACTGCTTCATCAAAAGTAACTGGATCTGTAGAATGAGTAAAGATAGCCAGATTGTGTGGTTCATCATCAGAATATTGTTCCTCACTGGTCACATAATCATCCATCCAGGTAGGCTTTCTTCTGTTCCTCCCTTGAGCCTGATTTGGTGTCTCCTCACCAGATATAATGTCACTTGACAGATTTGTAGAGGGTTCTGCCAGGTGACTATGCTGACCATTTTCAGGATCTGCAGCACCATCTTCATCACTTTCTTCATGTTCTGCTTCTTCACTATCATCCTCTCTCTATCTCCTAGATCAAGAAGCTCACCTTTCTTTTCCTTTTCTTCCTTTTTCCAATTCCATTTTTCATTCTCAGCAAATATCACATCTCTGCTGATCATTATTTTCTGAGAAACTGGATCATAAAGTCTGTAGGCCTTTGATTCTTCACTTACTCCTAGAAGAACACATTTAATACTTTTGCTGTCAAGCTTTTTCCTCTGTGTATCTGGCACATGCACATGAGCTATACAACCAAAGATGCGAAAGAAATGAACTGAAGGTTTAATGCCACTCCAAGCTTCTTCAGGAGTTACATCTTTTACAGCAATGGTTGGACTTCTATTCTGCACATAAACTGACCAATTGACTGCTTCAGGCCAGAATTCTCTTGGAATATCTTTCTCTGATAGCATGCTACGCACCATATTCATAATGGTTCTATATTTTCTTTCGGCTACTCCATTTTCCTGTGGAGTATAAGCTGCTGTGAGTTGCCTCTCGACTCCATTTGAACTGCAAAACTTATCAAACTCTGATGAGGTAAATCCCCCCCCCCCCCCCCCCCCCATCAGTGCGCGGACAACAAATATAGTCACCAGTTTCTTCTTCAACCAAGGCTTTAAATTTCTTAAAAGTATCTAGTGCAGCAGATTTTTCAGATAAGAAATAAACCCATGTTCTCCTACTATAGTCATCAATAAAGGTAATGAAATACCTTTTGTTGTTGTTTGATTCAGGTTTAATTGGGCCACAAATATCAACATGGATCAATTGTAGCCTCTGAGTAGCCCTCCATGAGCTTTTCTTTGGAAAGGATTCCCTGTGTTGTTTTCCAACCATACAATTACTACACACCTTTGTTGAGTCATTCAGTGTTGGTAAGCCTCTCACCATCCCCTTTTGAGCCAAAAGTCTTAGCCTTTTAAGACCAAGATGTCCATATCTGCAGTGCCATAGATGAGTGGTGTCTTCACAAGTTGCTTTGAAGCATGATGGAGAAACAACACATGTCATAACAGCAAACATTTTGTTAGATGACATCTGTGTTTGTATGATCAAACCCCTCTCTGGATGATACATCTTACATGAATCTTGCTGGAAAATAATGGTCAAACTCTTTTCTTGCAACTGGCCAATGCTCAAAAGATTATTTTTTAGTTCGGGAATATAGTATACTTCAGTAATAACCTGAATTATACCACCAATCTGCAACTTAACATTTCCCTTCCCCATAAGCATCATTCTAGAGTTATCTCCAAGTTTTACAGATACTCTAAATGTTTCATCTAAATCAAAGAACCACTCTTTATTGCCACACATATGATTGCTGCATCCTGAATCAAGAAACCATACCTTCTTCTCAAATTGACTCTTAACTTCTGTATGAGCCATTAACAACATCTCTTCTTCCTCATCATATTCTGCATAATTGGCATTCTCCTCCCAGTTAGGGCATTCATACTGAAAATGCCCTAACTTGTGACATTTGAAACAGTCAACCAATTCTATATTAAAAGGTTGTCTTCCTCTACCACATCCTCCTTTAAATCCACCACGACCTCTTCCTCTTCCTCCTGTCCTCCCTGCATTTGTGACTTCCAGAGCCTGCTCCTCCTCTTTGTGTCCTCTCATTCTCTGCTCATGCACTAGTAAACTGCTCTGGAGTTCATCCACAGTTAAAATGCTCACATTCTTCGATTCTTTAATGGAACAAACCACATAATCAAACTTTGTTGTCATTGATCTAAGAATCTTTTCAACAATCACCGTTTGCTCCATCGTCTCACCATGTGCTTTCATTTTGTTAGCAATGGCAAGATTTCTTGCAAAGTATTCATCTACAATCTCTCCTTCCTTCATGCCATGAATCTCAAATTCCCTTCGAAGGGCCTACAGCTGAGCTCGTTTCACCTTTGTTGACCCTTGATACTTCTATTTCATGGAGTCTCATATGTCTTTTGCAGTGTCTTTACTGAGAATGGTCTCCATGATGTTTCTGTCAATGGCTTGAAACAAATAATTCTTTGCTTTCAAGTCTTTCAACTTGCTCTCCTCAACAATCTTTAACTGTGCTTGATTTGCTCCAGTTGGTGCAGCAACGATTCCACTCTCCACTAAACCCCAGTACTCCTTTGATCGAATGAGGTTCTCCATAAGCATCACCTAATGGTCATAGTGACAATCAAATCTTGGAATCGCAGGTTGAACAAAGTTATTCCCTTCCGCCATTATTCTCTCAACTCATCTCACGTCTCTCTTCTCTCTTAATCACTTAAGAAACTGCAGTTTTTGTATCAGGCCCCTTGTGGAGCTCTGATACCAGCTGTTAGAACTAGAAGAATAGACTTGTGATTTTCTGAATTACTGCTGATTGTATTACTTTGTTGTGTTATATACATCATACAATAGAACAAACTCTTGTAACAGAAATCTACTACAACAGAAATGGATAACAGTTTTAAGGCCCAACTTAACATGGCACAGGCCCAAATAAGCAACTAACAGATTGACCTAACAATTAATCTGTCACTATTATATCTTTTTTAATTGAATTTCAATTAGAAAACATAGATACACAATAAATACAAAAAAATAAAATAAAAAATAGAGATGGTTTAGGAAATAGAACAATTGCTATTTCCTACAAATAGTTTTTTCTTTACCCTCCTCCATATCAAATTTCACCATATATAATACCCTACATCCAAACATAGGCTTCACAAATCAAGCGTCTTTCTACAAATCAAGAAGGTTTGGAGCCACTTTTTGTTAGAATTTAGAAATATAATGCTTTTTATCCTTAATCTAAAAGCAGGTTGTTCTTTCCCTCACGTTTAACCAGCTTCAGCGAGTAATTTCCTTTCAATCCACGGATGCTGTAAATTTGAGTTCGGGGGGCCGTTGATCCATAACTGAGACCATGTGATACATGGTTGTGACAATTTTGATGAGAACCAAAATTCATTCTTCTAATTGATTTGTTGGGAATAAAAAGAAAGATGATAGTCACAAATTTGGAAGAGAATAAGAATGGTTGGTACGAGAGTTCAGATTTCAGAATAAGATTTGGAGTAAATTGCAGAAAAATTAATTTTAAGGACTAATATGCAATTTTTTTTTTTAAAAATAATCAATTAAACACATGATAATAATGACATGCAAGTTTCAACATTTGTCATTATTTTATTGCTCCATGTTATAAGGGTACCAAAACCCTCAATTTTTCATGCGTGCCATACAAATTCTCATGTAATAAAGTTTTTTTAAAGTAAGAAAATAAAAAATATTTATTTTGTTATAATTTTAATTGACTGAATAGTTTAAAGTGAAATATATCCATACATTTTTTTTTACTTCACGGACAAATAATCTCAAAGAACTTTCTCTCGTCTTTTAAATGGGTTAACCTATCAAGTATGAAACAAAAACATTGCGATTGGAGAATCTCATTAGGAAAGAAAAAGATAGAAAAAATCGTATGGAAGGTTCAAATCCGCTTTTTCTTTTTTGGGTAACGCAATTTATTTTGCAAATAACCAAAATAGTATCAGTTGAATTTTTTTTACATGATTAGGATAAGTTATATACAACATATATGACTTCAAATTTATATATACCAAGCATAACTTTTATTTTTATTTTATAATAAAAACTAAAAAATAAAATCATACATATCATATACGATTTTGAGACATTAAAGTCATATATATACACGAATTATCCAATCAGATAATATATTTTTAAAATAATTTGCAAAACAAATTACACCGTCCGTCAAAAAGGCCGATCAAATCACTAAGAAAAAGCAAAGGGGTCGGAGATAGGACGTAGAGAAATGGTGAAAAAAAAAATCAGCATAAAGATAATATGTACCAGCTGGAAAGCGGAATTTTCCTAGGTGGAGTCTTCCACTCGTCCAAGAGAGAGTCAATGATTAGTGATAAATAATGAGACCACTAAATAGCATTACCTTTTAAATTTGGGCAAAAAACAAAGTAGTAATTAATGAGGTGCTTCTCCCTAATCCTATGAATATACGGCGACTAGACGTTTGGTTTCCATTTTCAACTTTGTTCTCGAATCTCGAAACGGTGTCTTTAACAATTGTAACAACCACGACACAAACCCCGATTCCATTTGAATTTAACCATACATAATTGCATAGTCTTTTATTATACTCCCTCCGATCATTATTATAAGAGATAAATGATTATTTTTTTTATCCAAAATATAAGAGACATATATGTATTTTGACAAATATTAAATATTTGTTTTCAATTTTACCCTTATTTATAATAGGGTTTACACTTACGAGATAGTGCAACTTTCAATACAAGTAGGTTTGTTTATTAATTATTGAAGGATTAAATTTATAAATTTATATGAATATTAATTACATAAATTTTATTTCAATACATTTCCTTGATCTGTATGTTTTAAGATTTTGCCTCTAATATACAGGACCTTACACCTAAAAACGTGTCTTCATCACATAACAAAAAGTTAAACAAAAAAAAAAGAAAAGAAACGTGTCTTCCACCATCACAATTCACAGTCACACCCACCGCCACCTTCTTTGATTATAATTCTTCACTTTGTCTTTGATTATAATTATAATTCTTCACTTTGTTTTTTATCACTGCCATTCCAAACTGTACCTTCCTTGTAATAGCCATGATCACCAGATACCAACACATAGTTTTTCTCCTCTGTTTCCTCTGTTTCCTCTGTTTCTATACTCTGTTTTCACGTGCAGCCAATTCCAGGATCACACAGGGTGAATTGATAAGAGACGGTGACACTCTCGTATCCGATGGACTCAACTTCGAAATGGGTTTCTTCACTTTGGATAACTCATCTTCACGTTACGTTGGGATTTGGTACTACAACATTCCTCAACCCGCAGTCATATGGGTTGCAAACAGACATAAACCCATCAATGGCAGAGGAGGGGCCATAACTATCACAAGCGATGGTAATCTTGCTATCTTCGATGGAAGAAAGAACCAAGTCTGGTCCAGTAATGCTTCAATTCCAAGGAAAAACTCAGAAGCAGTGCTTCATGATGATGGAAATCTTGTCCTTTCAAGTAGGAATGTTAAGAAATCCTTATGGCAAAGCTTTGAGAACCCAACAGATACATATGTACCTGGCATGAAAGTTACAGTGAGTGCTGTAATGGGGAAGAACTATGCCTTCACATCATGGAAATCTGCTACGGATCCTTCACTTGGGAACTATACAATGGGGGTTGATCCTGAGAAGTTACCACAGATAGTGGTTTGGGAAGGAGGGAAAAGGAGGTGGAGAAGTGGTTACTGGGATGGTAGAATATTCACAGGTGTATATATGACAGGAAGCTATCTCTATGGTTTTACACTTAATGTGGATGGTGAAGGTGGAAAGTACTTTGTATATAGCCCTTTAAACAGTGCTGACAAGGTAAGGTTTCAGATAGGTTGGGATGGATATGAAAGAGAGTTCAAGTGGAGTGAAGATGAGAAACAATGGATTCAGATACAAAAGGGTCCTTTTAATGAGTGTGAGGTTTATAACAAGTGTGGTAGTTTTGCAGCATGTGATTTATTAACTTCACCTATCTGTAGTTGCATAAAAGGGTTTGAACCAAAGGGTAGAGATGAGTGGAATAAGGGGAATTGGTCTGGTGGGTGTAAGAGGATGACTCCACTGAAGGCTGACACAAGTACTGGTTCTGGAACTGAGGTCAATGTTGGAGAAGATGGTTTCTTGGAACATAGGAGTATGAAGTTGCCAGACTTTGCACGTTTGGTCAATGTCAATCCCATTGGCACAGAGGATTGTAGGAGCAATTGTTTGAAGAATGCTTCTTGTAGTGCATATGCAAATGTAATTGGAATTGGGTGCATGGTTTGGTATGGAGAGTTAGTTGATGTTCAACACTTTGAAAGTGGAGGAAATACACTGTATATCCGTCTTGCTAATTCTGATTTAGGTAAGGTGAAGAGTCCCTTTATGTTTGTTGTTCAATGATATATTTTCAATTTTGATTTGCATTTTATCAGTATTATTTTCCATGTAAGGCTGGGAAACTGCTTTCAGCTATTTAGGCAACTCAACCATTAACATACATTAATTTTGCTTTTGTTATTTTTATTGTCTATGAAGATGAGGAGAAGCTCAGAATCTCTTGAAATCTATCTGAAGTTCTCACAAGCTTCTAATGATGCTCAGATTCTAATTACAAAATATATGATTTCTATGTCTTCAGATACAGGTGATGGTGGCAAAAAGAACAAGATTTTGATAATATCAGCTGTTATGGTGGGGTTAATCTGGTTAGGAATCCTTGTATGGCTGGTATTCAGGTTCAAGGGAAAACTCAAAGGTAAAAATATTCATCTCCCTAAATTTTCTCTCTCTTTGATGAATGAAAAAGGCATAAAATACTGTTTTTGATATTAACTTCTATATGTTTCCCTTTTTCTCTCTAGTTTTGCCTACAGTTTCCTCAGCTTCTTGTTGCAAGAACAGTGATGTACCCGTCTTTGATGCATGCAAGAGTAGAGACTTGTCAGCTGAATTTTCGGGATCAGCAGACCTTGGTTTGGAAGGGAAACAACTAAGTGGACCCGAACTTCCACTTTTCAGTTTTAGTTGCATTTCATCAGCCACAAACAATTTCTCAGAAGAAAATAAGCTTGGGCAAGGGGGCTTTGGTCCTGTCTACAAGGTAACATTGCTTTGATTAAGCCTACCTTTTATTTTGGTTTAGCCTAGGAATAAAGGGTTGCTAAAATTTAATAAAATTATTGATTATTGATTCCATTTACCAGGGAAAGCTTCCAAGCGGAGAACAAATAGCTGTCAAGAGACTTTCAAAACGGTCTTGCCAAGGTTTGGAGGAGTTCAAGAATGAAATGATGCTGATTGCCAAACTACAACATAGAAATCTGGTTAGAATAATGGGTTGTTCTATTCACGGTGAAGAAAAGTTGTTGGTATATGAGTACATGCCAAACAAAAGCTTGGACTGCTTTTTATTTGGTATGTATTTTCACATTAACACCTCCCATTTCTTTCTGCATTTTAATCAGTATGAAAAAAAGATTACCAGACTACCAGTTTATGTTCTTAACAATGTTGCACTTTCCGGTAAACATCACAGATCCAGTCAAGCAAGCACAACTAGATTGGACAAGACGCTTAGAAATCATCGAAGGCATTGCAAGAGGACTACTTTATCTGCACCGCGATTCGAGACTCAGAATAATTCATCGAGATCTAAAAGCAAGCAACATTTTGTTGGATGAAAACATGAACCCAAAAATCTCAGACTTTGGCTTGGCCAGGATATTTGGTGGAAACCAGAATGAAGCCAATACAACCAGAGTGGTTGGTACATAGTAAGTGTGCATTGATTTTGCATGTATGCTGAATCATCCACTTGTTATTTCTTACATGGACTTGGCTAAACTCTATGTATCTTTGCTGCAGTGGCTATATGTCCCCGGAATATGCAATGGAAGGTCTATTTTCAGTAAAATCTGATGTGTATAGTTTTGGAGTATTACTGCTAGAGATTGTGAATGGACGCAGGAATACTAGCTTTCGTCACTCAAATGACTCAAGTCTCATAGGATATGTGAGTAACTCTTATTGCACATTAGTTTTTTTATTAATCCAAATTACATAAGTGTTTTTTCTACAGAAACGATTTACCAACATAGGATAGGATCATGTTAAAATTTTTTGCCAACTTAATGGTATTTGTTAGGAAGATGCCAATTCTTAGTTTTGAAGAAATTTCTAACATGTATAGAGAAGTTACTAGTTGGAAAAAAATTTAGATACCAAGTTTATTGAAAGTGCTAAAAGATAATGTTTTATGATTGAATGGGTGTATAGGCTTGGCATCTTTGGAATGAAGACAGAGCAATGGAGCTTGTTGATCCATATGTTCGTGATTCTAGTCCTAAAAATAAAGCTTTGAGATGCATACACATTGGGATGTTATGTGTGCAAGATTCAGCAGCTCATAGACCAAACATGTCCACTGTGGTGTTGATGCTGGAAAGTGAAGCAACAACTCTTCCCATGCCTACGCAACCTTTGATTACTTCCATGAGGAGATATGAGGACAGGGAATTTAATATGGAAGGCCTTGATGTTTCAAATGATTTGACAGTCACAATGCTGGTAGGGAGATAGTAGAAGAGTTATGATATTTTGACACCAAAATTTGACATCATTGGGAGACATCCTGGTTTTGAGTAGGTTGTTTATCACCTTAATATTTCTCTCTCTTTATTTCATTGGTTCACAACCTACTCTAAATTAGGGTTTTCCCCATGATATTAAATTTTAGTGTCAAAATATCGTAAGTCACGTTAGAACCATTCCATTCTGTCCTTTATGTGACAGTTTTGGTTGCACTTCCCTTTACCCCTTCAAACGTACACAAGGCTCATTGTTTTTCTATTCCCCTTTAGGCCCTATTTAATTGAAACTATACCCTTCAAGGTACTTCAAATTGAAAGTCGATTGTAAGTATCAATTTGTTATTTGAGAGTTGAGACTTCATAGATATTCTTTATTCTTTGGCTAATCAAAAGAAAAATGACTAGGTTCACTTCATATGGCGTATGCTACAGAGAAAAACTAGTACCCCCTCCGGATCTAAATATAAGCAAAAAAGTAGCTACATTATTTGGACTTAAATATAAGCAAAAATCAATTAAGTCAATACTATTAAATGTTAGTATTGCAAAAATCAAGAAAATTAATCAATCAAATCAATTCTCCATTTACTTTTTCAGGAACATTGCATATTCCCTAGACAATTAACTCTCTTTTTTACACAAATCAAGATAATTAAACTAACTTAACTAACTTTCTTAATATGTGTGAATTTAGTTTTTTTTACTTATATTAGGTCCGGAGGTAGTATATCATTATAAAAGGAAAATTCTATTGGGATTTGAGTCATCTTGGACTTGCATGTTTTCAGGTCATCAGGTTGGCATATGATTATGTCTTACATCACATTCACACGTGAGTCAACAGATGAAATCCAGATGATCTTGTCCATCTAGGTCGAGAAACTAGCTGCTTCTTTACAATTCCATTATACGTACATTCAATTTGGACACGCAATATAGGATATTTTATGAGTGTGCAAACACGAAATAAGTGGTGATTCTTATATAATAAATGGTGAATAAAATTGTTTAGGTAGAAAATTGGGCCTTTGGAAAGCTCACACAAAAGATATTACTTCTAGGAGATGAACTCATTTTCAATCACTTTATAGTCTTTTTGGTACATTTTAAGTGCAAAGTTTGGAAACATATTGTTTTCATTTTATTTCCGGTGGAAATTTCCACAAATTTATATAAAAAACAAACAACAAAAAATTATTTTCATAATTTTCTAAAAAGGAAACAGAATGAAAACAATGTAGGAGATTTGTAATTATTTCTAAAAATAAAAAATAAAAATAAAAAACTGAAAACAAAGTAAGCAAAAGTATCCCATCCCAAAATTACATATCCTAATTAACGTGAGGTGAACTAGGAAAACCAATTAAGAGGCAAACTTCTTCCAACACTTTTTTTTAACCATTCAGAAGACTCTAACCCGAAATATTCTACTTAAGAGGAACCAAACTCCTTATCATGCACAGGCAACGTTACACTTTCCTTGACTACCTTACTCAGTGAGTCTCGTTGCTTCACATACATCAAATGCATTTTTTTTGTACATTCTTCATTTTTTATATGCTTTAATTAATTCAATTATTTATTTTATATTCTCTAATCAACTGCAGTTACTGCAATATTCATTTTTCATATAGTTTAATTAATTAATTGTATCTTTTTTGGTATGGTAATTAATTGTATTTTAAAATACAATATTGACGGCCTAAACATGAGTAACCGAGAACAAAAAATAATCCTAGACTAACCTATCTACTATTCTTATATTTTCCCCAAAAATATGAAAGGTTTAAATAAGCTTTTAGTCCCTGAAAAGTTCGCTAATTTTGGTTTTAGTCCTTGTAAAAAACATCTTAGGATTTCGTCCCTGTATTTTCTAAAATTTTGTAAATAGCCCCTATTGTTACCCCTGAATACTAGAAATCATACTAGATGAATAATTTTGTCAATTTTAACCCTATGGCCCTAATGTATGATTTTATTTCTACTTTCTAGCCAACTTTTAGAGCAAGTCGGACAAGAACGAGAAATTACCTCGATACCCCCTGAGTACTAGATATCATACAAAATGAAGGAATTTAGCAATTTTAACCTTATATCCCTAATATATGATTTTGTTTCTATTTTATGACCAAATTTTACAGCAAGTCGGACAGTAAAATAAAATTACCTCAATACCCATGAGTACTAGATAACAGAAAAAGATAACGGTAGGGATTATTTGCAAAATTTGTGAGATTACAGGGACGAAAACCTAAGAAAAAATTTCACAGGGACCAAAACCAAATTTGATGAACTTTGTAGGGACCAAAAACTTATTTAAACCAATATGAAATTACAATGGTGTTTTTAATTATAGTACTCCTTACACAATTTCTCTTTATATTTAAATTTCACTCAGTAATCATGTGACAGTTACTAATATTCTCAACTATAAATACCAGTATAAAAAACCCTGAATTGTGAAATTATTATTTTATCAAAAATAAAATGCCCGAAAAAATATTGGAGAATTATGTGTCTTTTGTCACTTTTTTAAATAAAAAATCATTTTTAATGAGTTTAATTGTTTTTATTAAATTTTCATAAAAATGATTTTTTATGGTTAAAAATAAAAACTACTTTCATGAGGTTTTGAAGAAGAAAAAAACACTAACTATTTTAAAAAAAATGATTTGTATGATTGTAAATAAACACAAAACAACTACTTTTCTTTAAAATCTCTAAAAGAGATAATCTTTAAATTATTGAATGTTAAGATCATTTTTTTTTAATCCATAACAAACGGGCTATACATTCCACCTTGGATCACTATCCTTGTTTTCTCCCGTGCACCTATAAATATTATAGAACTTCCGGTTATTTCCTTTCACTAAGCCTTTTTTTCTCTTTTCTTATCTTTCTTTTGGGTAGTTTTTTATTTGGGTCATGCTAACAAATACCCTACGTTCTTACGATATTCGTTAAGAATTAAGAAAAATATGATTTTATTGAAAAACTAAGTATTTCACCTTTACAAATGGAGTATTAAATATATTAATTACTTATGATTTTTTTTTTAATGATATTCGTTAATATTTTCCGTTTTGTTTTTCTTTTCCGTTAAGGAAGCTTCTTTTGATTCATTATTTATCCAGAAATGTTTTTTAGACATCTCCCTTTGACAACTATACGGGACAACCCGTATAGTTGCACAGTGTAGCGCTACTGTGCAGCACTGTAGCGCTACACTGTTCACTTTTTTTTTTTTTTTTTTTTTTATTTTGAAATTAAAAAAAAATTAATAATTTGCATTTTTTTTTACTAACATTTTTTTTAAGTACTAACATTTTTTTGTTAAGTATGTGTAAATATCTGGGTAATCAGATACAAATATCTGGTGAATTCGATACAAATATCTGGTGAATTCGGTTCATTATCTGGTTAATGGGTTTTGTTGAGAAATAAAATTTTTGGTTAAGTAGGTGCAAATATCTGGTTAATCGGGTACAAATATCTTGTGAATTCGATTCATTATCTGGTTAATGGGTTTTTTTGAGAAATAAAATTTTTGGTTAAGTATGTGCAAATATCTGGTTAATCGGGTACAAATATCTGGTGAATTCGGTTCATTATCTGGTTAATGGGTTTTTTTGAGAAATAAAGTTTTTGGTTAAGTATGTGCAAATATCTGGTTAATCGGATACAAATATCTGGTGAATTCTGTTCATTATCTGGTTAATGGCTTTTTTTGAGAAATAAAATTTTGGTTAAGTATGTGCAAATATCTGATTAGTCCGATATTCATTATCTGGTTAATAGGTTTTTTTAAAAATAAATTTTTTATGTTTTTATAAAAAAAAAGTCAAAATTTATAATTAAAAAAAAAAAAAAACTGCATTACTGTAGCACTACAGTAGCGCTACAGTATGAGTTGTCCCGTAGTTGTCCCTTCCCAGTTGTCTAAATAACACAACTGTTATTTATCTGACTTCCTTGGTTTGAGACTTTGAGTCTGCATATTAAATTTCCCACCTAGCATGGTCAAGTTTCGACGATTTTTTCGTCATGATGAGGTTCTAGAAAGTTGAAAAGTACCAGACCGCGGGTTGTTTCACAATACTGAATATATTGTCAACAATACCATATTATTTAATATAAATTAGAATTTTATATACATAATAACTATTGGAATGGTCATCAGTAAATGATGACTTGGTTGACACTTCAGTATATTTAAGTATAAATTGCCGGCCGTAGATAGAGTCTGGGTATGATACTGTTGTACTTGTTCCCATATTTGTATTTAAAAAAATTATCCATATCTAAACTCATACTCACATAGATAGCAACTTTAATACTTTTACACGAGTACTTAAGTATCCGTATCCACACCTGTTACTTGTAACGGTGAAAAAACAATAAATAATAAAATAAATATTATAACAATTAAAATACGATTCAAAGGTCTTTTAAATCCACTCAAATCAAAATATTTAAATAAATAAAAACATCCAAAAAGGAATTATAGATACAATTAGGTTTAGAAAGCTAAGAATCTTTAAAATAATTTTGGTTTTAAAATTTATATTATAGTTAAAATTATATATGTTAGTAATATTAATAAATAAATAAATATTTATATATGCATATATACTATTACTAATAAATAAATAAATAAATAATTAAATATACATATATACATATGCGTGGGGCCGGGTGGGTTACCATAATACTCGTACCTGCACCCATTCCCATTCAAATTTGTGGGTAATTACCCGTACCCGTTGTATGGGTAATTACGCTATTTATCGTAGATAATTTTTACGGATACCCAATGGATAGGTTGTTAGGGTACAAATTATCATCCCCGGTAGTAAACATTGCCTTCGCCGTCTCTGATTACCGCACCTATACGATATTGGGCCCTCCATCGTAGGTGACATGTTATTGGGCCGGTTTGTTCGTCGATCCAAAACAAAAACCAAGTAAGCCACAGAAATGCATTGTTGTAATATAATAATAAACTAATGTTATATATATATATAAAAAAAAATAAAATTGAAATGAATTCCAACATATGTAAATGTTAGCAAATTGCTCCCAACATATGCAAACGGCAAATTCATCCTACAGTCAGCAAATTGATCCTGTTCGAGCAAGAACAATAATTCGAGAAGTATCTCAGGAGCTAGAAACTTAGTATTCGAATGATCCTGCCTCTTAGCTCTGTCTAGCCTTCTATTTATAGGTCTAGAGTCTCCTATCAGTTGGCTCCTTCCCTGCCGCGATTTTAGCCCGAGTTATTATTATTTATTTGTCTGTCCCTTATCCCTGATTGTGCGGAGCCCTGTTTCTGGCCGCGTCCTTTTAGCACACGTTTTAGTCATGCGGATAAATCTTTGAATCTCCCGCCTCTGAAGTGATCCGAGTTCTGTCCGTTAAGTGACTAGAAGGTTTTGGAGGAATCTGAGTTGTTGTCTGGGCTTATTCCCGAGCTTTGTCTTGGGCTGGTCTCTGAGTTGTGTCTTGGGCCAGTTTCCGAGTTGTGGCCCGTGCATCAACAAATCCTTATACGTGACATAAATTTTTTATTTGGTCCCTAAACCTGTAAAAAAAAAAAGAGTAATACTATTAAATATATTATTTCTAATTTAACTTACTTTTTTATTCCTTAATTGGTTTCTTATAGGAAGTTGTTGTGATTAAAATTCTAGCAACATCAAGCATATGTCGACCCACGTAATATTATAAAAGAAAACATGAATATTTGAAAAATATTTTACCCTTTTGATATAGTTTAATACATTTTAATCAGGTATTGATGTCTTCTGTTAGAACTTCTTTTAACACCTTCAATTTTGAAATTAAATCAAGACGATTAATATCAGAATACCCACCAAAACCTACAAACATTTCAAGCTTAATAATACAATATTTTTACAATTTAACCTCGTCCAAAGCTTAAATTTTTTTAATTCAAATAAAAAAACAAAAAATGCTTTTATATTCTGAAATTTATCCAAGTTGACTCTCAATATATATAAGAAATATATTGATATAATATATAGAAATATAGAAAATAATCAATATGAAAAGAATCTTTAGTTGGGTTCGAGTTCCTTGGCAGACAACAGAGACAAAATTATTATCGATTGCACATATAGGATCGACTTAATTATTTTTTCAGATTTATGGACCAAATAAAAAATTTGTCACATATAAGGACTAATTTGCTGACAATAGGGACGAATTTGCTAACCCTTCTGATATAGTTTAATACATTTTAATAGAGTATTGATTTCTTCTGTTAGAACTTCTTTTAACACCTTCAATTCTGAAATTAAATCAAGACGATTAATATCATAATACTCACCAAATCCTACAAACATTTCAAACTTAATAATACAATATGTTTACAATTCAACCTCGTCCAAAGCATAAATTTTTTTAATTCAAATAAAAAACAAAAAAATGATTTTATATTCTGAAAGTTATCCAAGTCAACTCTCAATAGAAGAAATATATTGATATAATATATAGAAATATAGAAAATAATCAATACGAAAAGAAGCTTTAGTTGGATTCGAGCTCCTTGACAGACAGTAGAGACAAAATTATTATCGATTGCACATATAGGGATCGATTTAATTTTTTTCTTCCAGATTTATGGACCAAATAAAAAATTTGTCACGTATAAGGACTACTTTGTTAACGATAGGGATGAATTTGCTAACGTATGCATATGTAGAGATCGAATTTACTTTTTTACATATAGAGACTAAATTGTTCCTGCCAAAGTCCGTATTACCGGAATCTAGCCGAAAACGGGGTACCACTCATCACTTAATTGTGCCTTGTAAGCCTGGAATATGATATCAAGATCAATCTCCTTATTCTAGCCTCAAAGCTCTTAAGAGTGAGTCTGTGTGTATTGTAAAGTGAGTTCCTTCTCTGGTCAGGACCCTCTATTTATACTATTGTTCATAATTGTTTACTTATCTTGATATGTCTTATTTAAAACTGATAGATATACTTGTTGATATGATAAGATATTTTTTACGTAGATCCCGGGTGATTATTATCTGTTAGGTGCTGTTTATCACATATTTGTTAGTTTGTATCTTAATCAACATAATGTTCCTCCATTTTCGGATATATGCATGGTATTCTGTCTGTTATCCTACCTCGATTATTCCCTTATATGTCTGAATAATGTCAAGCAATCTATTCCTTTCATTAGACAAGCTCGGCCTCCCTAACCTCAAGCTCGACCTCCATTCCTTATGCTCGGCCTCTATTCTTTATACTTGGCCAATACTTAGTTATATCAGCGAAGCTCGACCGGTTTACCCCTTGCTATGATTAAGCTCAGCCAAACCTTATTATTTACTCCCGGGAAGTACACAAGTCCCTCAAGCTTTAAGACTTTATAAGACAAAAGAGCTTAAATTAGGCCTCTTCTCTTACATTGGTATTACTCGGCCATAATGTTCTACGCTAGGATAGACCTGATTGCCTTACTCTATTCTCAGATGGCTCAATATTTTAACTAATGTTCTTATCCTATTATTCATACTCGACTATTGCTCGGTTCAAGCTCATATACTCGGATCATGCTTTGTCAAGCTCGTCCACCTTACTCCATGCTCGGATCAAACTCGGCCAGCTCTCCCTATTAATGAAACTTGGCCTCCATTGTCTAAGCTATGCCTCCACTCCTTGAGCTCGGTTCAAACTAGGCTATTTTAGCCTTCTCATATTCGGGATGTACATAAATAATTTTTTTTTTTTACGTATAGGGATTAAATAAAAAAATCGTATTACGTATGGAGATCGAATTATTATTTTTAACTTTTATTATTATTAATAGCGATATTTTCTCTTTTGAAATTTTGGAACGGAGAAGGTAGAAACAAGTGGCACCAATTAAATATAATTAACAACAGGAATGAGTGGCGGGGTCAACCTGCTATTCTTTCCTCTCAAGTCTATACCTATCAAAGACATGAAATTCAACATGATGAAACCAAACACTTCGTCGTCTATTCTCACAATCACAAACAACTCTCTCACGTTTGCTCTGCAAACATGCGAGGTTTCACCAACCCCCTCCACATCTTCCTCTTTTGGTTCTTCACTTCACACACTTTTTTCACCACAATCTCAACCTCTGCAGATACCTTAACCGCAACACAAATTCTCAGAACCAACCAGACCCTCTTATCAACAAACCAAACTTTCGTATTGGGATTCTTCACTGCAAACAATTCCAACTGGTATTTGGGCATATGGTTCAAGAACACAACTGATAGAACACCGGTTTGGGTGGCAAACAGAGACAACCCACTTGATAATTCCACAGGATTTCTCAAGATTGGTGACAGTGGAAACATAGTTCTTGTTAATCCATCTGGGAACCCCATATGGTCCTCGAATCAAACCGCAGCTAAGAATCCAGTCCTTCAACTTTTGGATTCTGGGAATCTAGTTCTCAGAGAAGCAAATAGTGACCCCACAAAGTATCTATGGCAGAGTTTCGATTACCCAACAGATACACTTTTACCAGGCATGAACGTGGGTTGGAACTTGGACACAGGCATAGAGAAGTACCTAACATCTTGGAAAATCACAGGGCAAGATCCTTCATCTGGAGAGTATTTTTCGAAGCTAGATTATCATGGACTACCAGATATGCTTATATTTGACAATAAGCAGATAATATATAGAACTGGTCCTTGGAATGGTGACAGATTCAGTGGGGCACCAGAGATGCAACCTGATACGGATTCTATTAAATTTTCACTTACTGCAGATCAGCATGGGATATATTACTCATTCTCCATTGGGAACCCATCTTTGTTTTCAAGGCTCACTCTGAACTCGGATGGTCAACTTCAACGCCTGACACGGTTACAAAGCAGCCAGGTTTGGACTAAGTTTTGGTATGCACCTAAAGATCAATGTGATAATTATAGAGTCTGTGGTCCCTATGGTATATGTGACTCTAACGCTTCCCCGGTTTGCAAATGTATGAGAGGGTTCACGCCTAAGAATCAGCAGGCTTGGAATTTGAGAGATGGGTCTGATGGGTGTGTGAGGAATACCGATTTGGAGTGTGGGAGTGACAAGTATTTGCCACTGCACAACGTGAAGTTGCCCCAGACAAGCACGGTTTTTGTGAATAGGAGCATGACACTTGCTGAATGTGAAGGTTTGTGTCATGGGAATTGTTCCTGCACTGCTTATGCTAACACTGAGATAACCAATGGAGGAAGTGGTTGTGTGGTGTGGATTGGTGAGCTCATAGACATGAGGCAGTATGTTGAAGGTGGCCAGGATCTCTATGTCAGACTAGCTGCTTCTGATATTGGTACGTTGTTTCTTTTCATATGTGCTTTATTAAGTGTTTTTTTTTTCTTGCTTTGATTTTCTATTTCATATTGGTAGAGATATTATATATTAGGTTAGAGTTGCATGTATTAGCATGCCTCTACCTTAATCTATCACTTACTTTTGATTGTCTTTTTGGTATGCACATATTTTAGGAAAATATGAGAAAACAAGAAAAGTCATGTCCCCTGTTTTCATGCACAACAAAAGGTTTTTCATTAGGTTTGATAGAATGTGATTAAGATTGGTAGTATATCTACCTTAAGATAAAACTACCAATAACATATTAAGATTGGTGTACCAATTAGGGATGTCAATTTTACCTGTACCCGCGGATATCCGCGGATAAAATCCGCAACAGGCACGGGGCGGGTAGTTAAACGGGTATCCACGAGTAAAATAAACGGGTAATTTCAATACCCGTTTATAAACGGGGCGGGGGCGGGTATCACACTATCCGTGCCCGCTGATACCCGCACCCGTTACTTAAATTACTATAATGCCCTTTATTATATATATGTACTAATTGCTAATCCTAATTTCTCAAAATCCAAGTTTGTTTCAAGTGGATCCTAGATTTTGTAGCTTTGGTATTAGGAGAAAACATAATTCAAGGGTGTTTCAAGTGGATCCTAGCTTTTGTAACTTTTATTTTTGGAGAAAACAAATGTGTTTGATTACTTTTGTTAGTAACTTTTGCGATTGAATAATGCTTTGGTACTTTCGTAACATCTATTTGTATGAACATGGTTATTTTAAATTGAATTACGCATATTTTAGCAATTTTTCAAGCAAAAAGAGCATATATTTTTTTTGGAAAAAATAATCCACGGATACCCGCAAACCCGTGGATATCCGCGAAACCCGTTGGATACCCGCCGGCAAGATACCCGCGCGAGTACCGGGAGGGGACGGGTACGGATTTCACCTCGCGGGTACGGAGGCAGGGGGAGTGCTACCCGTGCCCGCCCCGCCCCGCCCCGTTGCCATCCCTAGTACCAATTTGTTATATATTAGGTTTGATTGAATGTGATTAATAAAGACTTAATTCTAGTTGTAATAACATTTTTTTTTTCTGGCATGCCCGGCCAAAAGCTAAAGCAACCAAAGCTAGGGCTTTAGGCCTCAAAATTTTGTTTAATTTTTTTGGGTACACACATGTTAACTTTAAAAAATATTTAACATAGTTAATATTACTAACTCGGTATTTTTTTCTCTCAAAAGGCCTATCTTTCTCCACTCTATTATCCCTCATTTGATTTCTCTCCGTTGTTGTTTCATCTCCCTTGTAATCTCTCTTTGTCTCTATATGTACGATCTATCTGTGACTAACCCTGCGGCCTCTATGTGCCGTGGGCCAACGTGTCAACACCATCTTTGCGTGAATTGAGTTCTTAGTAAAAAAAAAATGCGTGAGTTTTGCTTTATTAGTTGTAAAATGGTATCACCTAAAAAGTTTGCCTTAGGCCTCAATAGGTATTTGGTGGGCCCTGCTTTCTGGTGAACTCTTATATAGGGACCAATTAGCGGTGAAGACCAAATTAAAAACCAGTGTCACGTATAAGGACCAAATTAATAATTTTTTATGTATAGGGACCAAATTGAAAATCAGTACCACATATAGAAACCAAAAGATTACTTTAACCAAGATATTATAAGGACAAAACTTTACATATAGTAACTTAGGTCCTTGTGGTACTGTTCAACAGTTATACACTGACATGTGGATTATTTTTCTCAATTCAAAATCCATGTTACTTGACACCGTTATCAATTTGTTGATTTGTGAACTTATTTTCTCCCTCCTTTCTCTGTCTGACGCCGCTTCCCCCAAACCTCAGTATCTTTGGCATTCGAAGATTTGCTGCTTCTTTTTTTTGTTTTTTTTTCGATTCATGATTCTCAGTTTTTAGGTCCCATTTCCCCCCTCAATCTCTTCCTATTTGCCATGAGTCGACTGTACTCATCTCCAGCTTCCATTAGACCATAATATTTCATGATTATTTCCAGAAAAACAAGCGCAAGTAAGAGTTGCAGGGAAAAAAAAAAATTATCTGTAATGGTACCAATATGAAATGCAGGAATGTAATACTCAGGTATGAATAAAAGGAAGTAGGTTACTGTTTTATTGGATATAAACCATCAAAATCAACTCCCAGTGTATAGATTAGGAGGAATAGTAACCATTACAATTGTATGAGAATGAATAGAGGAATAGATATTGAGTAGCAGAAGAAGAAGAGAATTAGCAGAAGACAAGAGAGAATCCCAGAGAGAAAGGAGGAGAGTTCAGGGAGGAAGAATAACAACTTTCACATAATCCATGCCTCTCTCATTGCTATTCTCTCTCTTATACATTTCACCTTCACACACCCATTTCCCACATGTTTCTTCCCATTCTGTTACAGCTAACTGTTGATGACGTGGCTTATCCTCTATTAGTATCATTACATTATCAACCATTTCTACATACAGAGAGAGAGAGAGAGAGAGAGAGAGAGACGAGAGGGAGGGTTTAGATTAGAGAAAAAAGACCTCGTCCCCAAAGTCCGTGGTTTCTGTGAAGTGATTTTAAGCGGTAGAGAAGCAAAGAGGCCTATAGTTATTGCCGACGGTTTATGGTCAATTGTTGGTCATGATAGAAGAAATGGAGTTCTAGGTTTTGGGCAAATGGAAGAAAGGAACCAAAAGGATAGAGTTAACGGAGATGGGAGAAGAAAGGGCTTGAAGAAAGAAAGAATGAAAAAAAAAAAAAAAAACGTTAACAAAGCAAAAAATGGGTAACGGACGGTGTCAAGTAAAAGTAAATGGATGTTGAAGTGGGAAAAAATAATCCAGCTGTCACTTTATAACCGGTGAAAAGTACCGCAAGGACCTACGATACTGTATATAAGTTTTGTCTTTTAAGTAAATGAAAATTTACTATTTTCTTAAATATTCAAAAAAAAAAAAGTTCATGAAGAGATTTAACTATAAAATAATTGTTTCAAACAGTGCTGTCTCCGTTTATCGAATATAACTTTTATTTTTGTCTGTTGAGAATATAACTAGCTAGGATTTTGATTTGAAAAGGGTTGGAAATTTAGGAGTGAGTTTCCATCATGGTCCTGTGTTTCCAAACATGTAACCATTGTATACTAGCCATCCAATTGGATACAGCCATATAGGGAGTTGGGATTTAGATTGCTTTATGGACGGTTCAAACAGGCAAGGACGAAACCTTGTGGTCCCATAAAATATTGGCAATGGTTTTGATTTTAAAACAGCAATAAAAATTAGTAAAATGGAAAACTCTAGCCTGATTGATTTTCATCTATTGGTCTTTGAAGTGAAAACTTCATTGCTAACTTGACACACGATCTCTTTCCAATAAATTTTACGCAAGCACCTTGAATGTACCCTTGTACACTTAAGGATTGCACATTTTTTCTATGATTTCATATTTTTTCAGTAAATAACATTTTGTTTTAATCGGTTCAAGTGAAAACGTGACATAGTTTTCTCGGCTATTTTGCTTTCCTATGACCATTCATCACGCACTTTGTAATTGCACATCTTAATGCTAGAAAATTGTATCTTTTAAAAGTTAGGACAAATATCAAGTGGAATATCTCTACTAAATGAATATTCTTTTTTCATATAACTTAGGATCTACAACGACAGGTGGCTCTCACAAGACAAATCATATAGCTAAGATTGTTGGCATCACAGTTAGTGCAACTGTTATACTTTTGGGATTATTGGGTATCTACTATATAAGGAAGAAGAGGAAATTGCAAAATATATTGAATCGGAATACGGAAGAAAGAGGTAATGCACAAGTTGTGTCCCCCATATTAATACATAATTGTGTTATACTGTATGATATAATGATTGGTTCTTATCACTAAAGTAGGTTCCTTCCAGAGAAATCGGGATTCATTGATGAATGAGGTGACACTTTCAAGTAATAGACACCCGATTGAAAAAAATATGGATGACCTAGAATTGCCAATGTTTGATTTTACTACCATAACAATGGCCACCAACAACTTCTCCGAAGCAAATAAACTAGGACAAGGAGGCTTTGGTAGTGTTTACAAGGTAACTTGTTTTTATAGTTGCAATCATAAATCAAAATCATATAACTAACCTAGCAAGAGTGATCTTAACTGTATCAGGGTAGGTTGACGGAAGGCCAAGAAATTGCTGTGAAGAGGTTATCAAAAACCTCTGGACAAGGAATTGATGAATTTAAAAATGAGGTTAAGTTAATTATCAAATTGCAACATCGAAATCTTGTTCGGCTTTTTGGTTGTTGCGTTGAGATGGAAGAAAAACTGTTGGTGTATGAGTACATGGAAAATCGAAGCCTTGATTCCATTTTGTTTGGTGAGTTATTTCAACATTCTGCACCTTCAAATTTTTTTCAAGGCTTATTTTGCTAGTTTTGACCTTAAAGTTTATTCAAATATTAACATTTATAGTAACTGATGTTCTAGACAAAGAGAAAAGGGCCTTGCTAGACTGGAAAAGGCGCTTCAACATTATATGTGGAATAGCTAGAGGACTTCTTTATCTACACCATGATTCTAGATTTAAGATTATCCACAGGGATCTCAAGGCAAGCAACGTTCTACTTGACAAAGAAATGAATCCAAAGATATCAGACTTTGGGATGGCTAGAATGTTTCACACGGATCAAACAGAAGCAAATACATTGAGAGTTGTTGGAACATAGTAAGTGTCACAATACCACACATTAGTACTGTCAAAAATGAAAAACATGATGACATTATTTGTATATATTTCTAACGTGCAGTGGCTATATGTCTCCTGAGTATGCTATGGACGGGAATTTCTCGGTGAAATCTGACGTTTTTAGCTTTGGAGTTCTAGTACTAGAGATCATAAGTGGAAAGAAGAATAGAGGATTCTATTACTCAAACGATGAAATGAATCTTCTAGCAAATGTATGTGAAAGATCTTATTACATTAGAGTGCTTGTTAATTAGTTGATAATATCATCTTTTGGTAATTAAATAATTGATTGTGCTTTCATGTAGGCATGGAGGCGATGGAGAGAAGGCAATCCATTGGAACTTATTGATTCATCCATTAGCGAATCATATTCAACATCTGAAATTCTTAGATGCATACACATTGGGCTCTTATGTGTTCAAGAGCGTGCAGAAGATAGGCCAACAATGTCTTCAGTGATCTTGATGCTGAGTAGTGAAACTGCATCAATGCCACAACCCAAAAACCCAGGATTTTCCTTAGGAAGGAATCCCGCCGAGACTGATTCTTCTTCAAGCAAGCAAGAAGAATTGTGGAGTGTGAATCAAGTTACAGTGACAATGTTGGATGCTAGGTAGTGAAAATTTTATGGGTATTAGAAATTAGAATGGAAGAACAATACAAGAGACATTTTGTAATTTTATTTCATGTGTAAGTAAAAGTAGAAGAGCCCATCTTCGTTTTTTTTTATCATGATGATCACATATTTATGTCCTCTTTTATATCCTTTTTTTGGTTGCTTTTAGCCAACATTTAACAAAATTTCTGGTTCCCTTTGAGATAAAACAAAAAATAAAATGTAGTCTAGGTGCAGTTTGAATTTCAGATTGCAGTATAATTTTAAGGCTTACACTAGAAGGGAAGTCATACCGAGTGCAGAATCTTTCAGAATAGGGATGGAAAGTCCTCCCTTAATAACAATACCATCACAAAACTCCATGATAGATGAAACTGGAGAAAGTAGGGACAATTTTCCAATCTCAGAGAGGTAATTTTAGCATTGAATACACCATGAAGATTTGTTAAAGATATGAAGCCTTATATTGCCCCACCAAGGACCTTGCAATTTCCAGAACTTGTTAACATATATTTTGTCCGTATAATTAAGGCATATTGGGGTATAGAATGGTGAGTTTTCCACTGCTTGCTTTTTGCTTTCTTGGTAAGCAACATCTGCTAGCTAATTTATGGTGGAGCTATTGGATATTCTCTACTTGAGATCTTGTCACTTTCATTTATCATTATGCTAAAGGATTTAAGTCTTTATGGTGCAGCATTGTTTTATTGTTACTATATAAATTATTAACAAGAGGAATAACATAATTCTTCCACGAAGCTAGTTGCGTTTGAGGCTTTTGGGTTTGTTTAACTTTCGAACTTTTTTACCAGCCTAGTTAAATTATTTTGACTTTGTCATAGTACAACACACTTACACACCTCACAAATTTCCAGTTCTCATCTATTATAGAGGTTCTTTTACCGCATCTTAGCTTCATTTAACACTTCATATACTCTGAAAAATACTACTAGGAAAACATAAATGTGGAGCACCAACTTTATGATTATGGAAGCAAGCTTGTTGATAATCTTTTGTGCATGAATTGTATACAAGCAAACACGAGCAAAGAACATTGCCTCCAACATCTTTCTTATGTGGGGTAAGTTAGAAGACTACACAAAATTAGAGAATGGAGAAGAGTATGTATAAACCCAATCATTTGAAAGTTTTGGGGAATATTTCGAGTTTCTTATATCTATACCAAATCAAAATAAGAGACATACATAGCTTTAAACAGATTAACAGGGACTATTGTAAACAACTGTGAGATAACCACATATTTTTTGAAGAAGAAAATATTAAAGTGTGTTGCTGTCTAAATCCAGGATCTCTCCATGGCCACAAACAACAAGGCGGATGGGAACAAAGCTAAAATCTGTTGACACTATGCGACTCTGTCCAAATAACTGATAAATTTCTTAAACCTTTTAGAACTTTCAAAACAAAATAAAAAAAAAATCTTCTCTTGCCAAAAAAACAACACCCTGCAGGTAGTTTGATTTTGTTGGTAATAATCAAAATTGGGTTAAATGCATATTAATTCGTCACTATTATATCTCTTTTAATAGAATTTCAATTACAAAGCAGGATAGTTAATTTTTGTTTCGTTCTTAAAATCAATATTGTCTCCATTATTCCATCACCCCTTGGTCCTAAATCAATTTATTCTCCGACAATTTCCATATTTTTTAATATTTTATATGATTTGACCATAGATAAGACCCTTAACATGGCGTGTGATGACATGGATCCCATGGAACATTATAGGAGTGGACTAATAGCGTACAAAAAAAATTTAAGGGCACTACTATTGTCTACAGGTGGTGATGAATTTGCAACAAAGAAGAAATAACAAAGGTAATGCACAATTCTCTAAGGCGTATGCGGACACTAGACTTTATATTAAATTTGCTCTCACTAATCTCTATCTAAATTGGATGCAATAGGGTATACCGACGAATCCCCTTCAAGATATAATGAAAAATCCTTGACATGGTTTGCACACACATATCAAACATATCATAAATGCACTAGTGCAGGAAGCACTTTTACGTCTGTTAAAAGTGTTTTTTAACGTCACAAAAAAGTCAGAAGTTAATACAGCAGACGTTAAAAATAACACTTTTAACTTCTGTTGTGAACATACGTAAAAGTTTACTTGTAACGTCTGTTTTTTATACAACAGACATTAAAAGTAACACTTTTAACGTCTGTTTCGCTATTTAATACTTTTAACGTCTGTTGTTTATGCAGTGACTTTTAATGTCTGTTATATGCTTTTAACGTCTGTTGTATAAAAAACAGATGTTAAAAATATTTTTTTTTAATTCTTGTTATGCAACATCCCTTTCCCCCAGCTAACTCCCTGTATTCACTAACAGTCCAGAATATAGAATTTGCACAGATTATAGAATTTTCACACACTCGTCACTAACAAGTCCATATATGGAGAATTTTGCACATAAATTAACTCATGCATTTGCATTCCAATATTTTTCAAAACTAGCTAGTCACATTACAGGTTTATATTCTATACTAGCTAGGCCACTATACATGAAAAATTCATAATATATTCTATACTAGCTAACACAAATCAAATATATAAATATATACATGTAAATTCATACAACTACACATTATCTTCTAAGTTTGCAGGATGTATATTTTCTACTCCTTTTTCTGCAGCATACTTAAAAAAGAAGTCTGCAAATCCTCAAGTTTTTAAAATCTTCTTTGGCAAGAGGAGATTGATTACTGAAAGCCTGGACAAGTTCAAATAAAATAAACATTAAATCAAGTCAACACCAAAAATAAAATATATAATTAAATAACTTGTTTAATTAATTACATTCTTCCATCCCTCGGTAATAGATGCAGAGACGATGTTCAACATATGATGCATCATATAATACGCACACGACCAACTATCTGTCTGATAACAAGACTACAAAAGAAATGAAATTTAATGTCAATTAAATATATATATATATATATATATATATATATATATATATATAGTAATTATAATATTAATTACTATTTAATAAACTACTTACCTTGAAGATAATCCATTCAGGATTTGCTTTTGATTTTGAAGTCCTACTTTTCTTATTGGCACAAGATATGCTATATGCCTTCATAGCGCTATCATAAACAAAATATTCATGTCAATTATATGTTCATCATGTATGTAATAAAATAAAAGTAAATGTTACAAATTAAATTAAATAGAAGATTAATTACTTACGTATTGAATGAGGCCACCACCTCCTTCGGCGGGTCCTAGTGGAGAGAGCATAAGAATACGACAGTATGCCTAGAAGGATGAAGTAGGATCAACTGCCAATGTTTATTCCATAAGTAGGGTGCCATATATATGTCTTTCCGATCACTTCCTCCCATTAAGTTCTGCATGTATGCACTGACTTTACTGTGATCGGTCAAGAAATCGGTCAGCATGACAGTGGGGTCTAAGAATCCGTAAACATTGCAGCCCCTATCAATTTGAAGGCGATGTAGATACCTAAGATATGAAATAAGTCGATGTTAGTTATGTAATATATTGAAATAAAAATATAAAATTGAAATAAATTATAAAATTAAAATGTACTTACGTGAACCAAATACTCAGAACCCTGTTAGCTTCCACTCACCATCTGTGCAAAACTTGATGTCTTGGACTTCTTCTTTTTTTGGAAATCCCTCACAATTACGTCTACTATGACGTGTGTAAACACAAGCGAATCACGTTTAATGAAGAACACAGACCATTTAGTAGCTACTAGCTAGCTACCAATTCTTGCCGGAGATCACTATTGATCTCAAGCAATAGTGGCTTTATGTGTTGAGTAATGATATTTAGACATAAAAATGATGTCCAACACCCTAAAAAAATATTATCCATCACTTTTTTATTTTTTTTATCATGTATTTTATCACTCTCAAAACATCTCATCAACTATACGTTGTCTTCCCATGCTTATGCAACCTTTAATTACTTCCATGAGGAGATATGAGGATCAACTGCCAATGTTTATTCCATAAGTAGGGTGTCATATATATGTCTTTCCGATCACTTCCTCCCATTAAGTTTTGCATGTATGCACTAACTTTACTGTGATCGGTCAAGAAATCGGTCAGCATGACAGTGGGGTCTAAGAATCCGTAAACATTGCAGCCCCTATCAATTTGAAGACGATGTAGATACCTAAGATATGAAATAAGTGAATGTTAGTTACGTAATATATTGAAATAAAAATACAGTCACAATGGTGGTACGGAGATAGAACCATTCCATTCTGTCCTTTATGTGACAGTTTTGGTTGCACTTCTCTTTAACCCTTTAAACGTATACAAGGCTCGTAGATTTTCTATTCCCCTTTAGGCCCTATTTAATTGAAACTATACTCTTCAAGGTCCTTCAAAGTTCAAATTGAACCTATTGTATATATCAATTTGTTATTTGAGAGTTGAGACTTCATAGATGTTCTTTATTTTCTGTCTAATCAAATGAAAAATGACTAGGTTCACTTCATATGGCGTATGCTACAGAGAACAACTAGTGTATCATTAAAAAAAGGTAAATTCCATTGGGATTTGAGACATCTTGGACTTACATTTTTTCAGGTCATCAGGTTTGCATGATTATGTCTGACATCACATTCACATCACACGTGAGTCAACAAATGAAATCCAGATGATCTTGTCCATCTAGGTCAAGAAACCAGCGTTCTGTTCTTTTTTTTTATTTTTTTGGAACTCAAGGTATTCATACAATCGATAGTTATAGGACAAATCCCCCGAGGATATACAATATTGGTAAAAAGGTAACTCCTCTACCCACACATGTAACTATATTCTCATCACCAGGATTCGAATCCTGGATATATGGTAAAAGGGCCCAAACTACTAATCACTTAGACCTAGGGCTGTCTAAACCGGCTGGCCCAGCCCATTCGGGCTAAGCACTTTTCTGGCTGGGTTGGGTTGGGACAAAATCAAGTCGGGATGCTAATTTACGAGCCCAGCCCAGCCCTATGCGGGTTGCGGGCCAAACGAGCCAGCTCATGGGTCGATAACATTTTTTTAAAAAATTATTTTTATTGTTTTTAAAATTCATTTTTTTAATTAGAAAATTTCATTCATATAGTTAAAATTAAATAATGCAAGTCATATCTTATGGTAACGACTTGCATCTTAATAAAAAAAAAAATTTGACGGGCTTAATTAAAATTTGTATGTAGCCCTAAATGGCAATTTCTTGTTAATATTTTTTATAATTTTTTTTTACTAAACAAATATTCATTCATTCAAATTGATAAAATACATCGAAAACAATACAAATTCAACATTGCTAAAAATCGAAAAGGATGAATCTGCGATTTAAACAATGTTGTCTCCAAAACCGACGTAACAAGTAACTTTTAATCGTTGTAAAAAAATGCTTCTTGTACTAGTGTGAATTAATTTATTTTGGGGGATAACACTAACATTATATAAAATTGAATTATTTAATTATACAAAAAAAAAATCAATTCACCACATAACTTTATTTTATTTTATTTTTGGTGAAACTTAAATTAAGAAAAAAAATAACCATACAAGTCGTTACTAATATATACGACTTGCTTTATTTAATTTTTATTTTATTTAAAAAATAACCATATAAATCGTGACTAGTATATACGAATTGCTTTATTTAATTATTAAAAAAAAAACTTGCTGTCATTAATATAAGATAAGACATACCACTAGCATCTATATCTATAATATATACAAACCGTAATAATAGATGATTCTATATTGAACAACTAATTACACGTGGCAGTCAATCACAGAGTCTCACATGAAATAGTACACGTGTCGCTCTCACGGTGAATAGAATTGCTGCTCATTAATTACCTGGTCCATTGCTCATATTTTGATTATGATACTTATTACCTCTATCAACATTAAGTTGATTTTTTTTTTATCAAATCAACAATTAATCAAATCTGATTTCCCAATTCAAATTTCGACAACTATACAATATTCGAATCAAAAGAATCAAATCTTTTTTTGATCGAGACACAAGAATCAAATCTGATTTTCCCATCCAAATTTCGACTACTATAAATATATTTGAATCGAATTATATTTGATTTTCAATCTCTAATTTTCGTAATAATTAATTAACGTATTTAAATACATACATAATGTATAAGTGTTTTTTAAATTCAATTCAACAAAAAAATAATAATAATCTGATATAAAAAAAATTAAAATAACTCAAATTTTCAAATCGGAAATTAGTATCAGATTTTGAGACAAAACAAATACCAAAGAGACATACCAAAGAGAAAAAGATAAATTTGATAAAAAAAAAACATAATACAAAATCTCTACATAAATTAATCAAAATATTAGATATTTAGGTCATAAAATAATAAACAACTTTCAAATATTAGCTCGATCAGCTCGATATTTATATAATTGCCCTGCAAACCAGCATATACAAATCAACTTCTAATTATAATAAAATCAGATTTCTTATTCTGATTAATGACTAATGGACCTGCACGTTTTAAAATCAAAAAAAAAAAAAAAACTATGTTTAAGCATGGAATAATGACAAAGATAAATACTCAAATAATTGTAATTACAATGCTATTCATATCATTCAATAGGCCACTTAAATTTTCAGGATAAATTAATAAAAAAATGAATTCTTTAGTTTATAAAATCAATATCCTAACTATGCTAATTAATAAAGACACAAATCATGGAAATCTTGCTAATATAAGCTCGATAGTAATGACCCTGCAAAACAGCATATACAAATCAACTTCTAATAATTATAATAAAATCAGATTTCGAAAATTGATTAATAACTAATGAGTACTAAAATTTCGGAATAAAGAAATCAAATTTCGAAATCTACTGATCATATAGTCTTCAACCCAATGATTCAAATAAAGAGGAATCTTATTTATTTATAGAAATTTAATTTTGATTAAACACTACAAATAAATTCAAAGTATTTCCCATTAAGAACAAACAAGTCAACATCATCAAACATATGCCGAATTGATTCTAAAATTCGAAATTTAGTATATGAACCTTTGTTTTTTTTGGCAGATGTGTTGGGGATTCTTAGAGCACAGGGACCTGAGAGGGAAATAGTGAGAAATGGAATAAAGATGGGTTAGTATTGTGTTTACATTGATATTGTAAGTTTTTTTTCATTCATATGCTTTAATTAGAATAATGCGTCCTAATTTGAATTTATTAGGTACCGTTTCAAATGCACTCTTTATGGAAAATATGTTGACGAACTCAACTCTTTCTTATCGTCCGGTGATAAGAACAATGATGCGGTTGCAATTATGTTAGCCAAGGTGAAGATGTTCAAAGGTATTTATTTAATGAATTCAATAATAAATTATTCGGTATTATGTTAGAGACTAACCAATTTGTTCATTTTCAACCATGATTCTCCACAAAGAGTGCATTTGGTTCCTAGAATGAAATTGGTGCCATCTGACCCTGGACTAGCGTTTAAATTCCAAAGGCGTATAGTGTTATGTTTTGCAATGACAATTAATAAAAGTTAAGGACAGTCCCTTTCTGACGTTGGTATCTATCTTCCAAGGCCAGTATTCACTCACGGACAATTATATGTTGCAGTATCTAGAGTCAAGTCAAGAAAAGGTCTAAAGATTTTGATAATGGATAATGGTGAACATGGTACTAATGTGGTATATCGAGATGTGTTTGACAATGTGTAGATATCCAAGCCAGCACTATTAAGGTGATTTTCATTACATGATATTCAGTATATTTTCATTGATTAATAGCCAATTAAAAAATAATATATATTTTTCTATTTTACATTAAATAGAAACTATTGGGGAAGTTTAGTAATTGCAGACTAAGACTATTGTATATCGTCAACTTCAACATTTTGCAAAGGTACCTTATTGCATTGTTTTGATTAGAATTTATAAAATTATATATAACATAATACCCATGTATTCATTCTAACCAATATACCTCACTATCCAGGTATCACTACAATTAATTAATTGCAGGACAATGCTACAGGTTTCTAAAATATGGAGAGCTTCACTACCAACTCCACACAATATCATCAGCTATGTTGAAAGTGACGAAGGGTTACATTTT
Organism: Echinosophora koreensis; assembly: GCA_035048595.1. NCBI lineage: Eukaryota > Viridiplantae > Streptophyta > Magnoliopsida > Fabales > Fabaceae > Echinosophora > Echinosophora koreensis. The sequence goes on along the minus strand of JAPCYP010000149.1, from coordinate 243,715 downwards.
TTGGGTATTTTTGAGAATAATAAAGAATTCATTAGGTTTTTTTTTTTTGTTTTTATCTCAGACAATATTCAATATTTCTTCCATAGCTATTGCATTTGCAAACTACTATTTGTTTGTCTTATATGTATGTTTAGATAAAGGGAACAGTTAAGATAATAGATATTACCTTTTTATTGTAATGAACAACGCTCCTATTGTCCAATGCTAGATAATAAGAGTGTTGTTACATACTTTCCTCATCTATAATGTCCTAATCATATATGCTATTCCTCATCTTTTTTATTTATTGTTTATGTTATAAAATAAAATTTATTATAAATATTCTTTTAATTTTTCATAAGTAATATATATAAATAATTTTATTTATAATTTATTATATATATATATATATATATATTATATATATATATATTATAAAATAATATTGAAGATAATAATCTATATAATTTATCATAGATATTTGTATTCGCCCCGTGTATGGCACGGGTCAATACACTAGTATAATACATTTGCGAACAAACTCAAAGTGGAAACCTCCACATGTCAATCTCTGGAGCAGCCTTCATCACACGTGGCAACACCAGAAGCCTTCCATCCTTTTTTGCTTATGTGTCGTGTTGTGGTTGATTTGAAGTAATTATAGTAATGGTCATAATTAGATCAGATTTGCAGTAGGATCAATTTATTGATAATTGATATAATTTGCAATGAAATTATTGATAATAATGATTATAATATACCATTTAATTAATACAATTATAACCTTCCAAAAAAAATTATTTACAAACAATAATCAGAAAAAAATATAATTATGATTATTGATTGAGATAATATCAATTTGATACCAATGAGTTGAAATTCAAATCTGTTTCATAACCTTCCAATAATGTTTTCAAAATATAACGTTCCAATTATAACCTTCCAAAATTTCGCTGATTTGTCATGCTCATATTGATTTGAAGAAAAAAATATAATGATGGTCAAAATATCATTAACGAAAGCAATAATGAAATCAATTTGAATTTTGAAATTTCATGAATGAAACAAATTGAACTGATTATGTCATTTTTGAAGAAAAATATATAATGGTCAAAATATCATTAACGAAAGCAATAATGAAATCAATTTGAATTGAAATTTCATGAATGAAACAAATTGATACTGATTATGTCATTTTAGTATGAAAATAATTTAATGCTTAAACAAATAATACGAAAAATGCTAGAAATTAAGAGTGCATTAATTAGAATTGATTATACGGACAATACATTGATTATAAAATATTACAATTCAACACAAAAATAATTCAAATTTAAACAATATTTGAAATTCAAAAGTTAGAATTCAGATTGAAATTACTTCAAATTCTAAAAAGGAAATAGTTGAATTTAATTATAATTTCATCAATGTTATTAATGAATGTAGATATATATGGTGAAAATTTTATTAATAATATCATATAGATATTATTAGTAATACATTTATGATTTATAATATTAATTTTACTATGAGTAATTGAATTAACACGTGTACATTTAATATTAGGATCACTACACGATAAGCAATGGAAAGTATGATTCGGAAAAATAAAATAATTTTATGATATATAATTTCCTATTATTTGAAATTCGAAAATCGGGATTTAGTAGATAATTAGTTCAAATATTGAAAATAAAAAAAATGATAATTATAACTTCACTAATGTTCAGAATGACGTGATATATCATCAAAACATTATTGAAGATAAATTTATTATTTTTAATATTAATATTAATTATATGGAAGATAGTCAAATAAATATGAATATAATAATTATGAAACTTTGGGGCCAACTAATAATGAATAATGAATCAAATACATATGTTTTATTACAAGTGTCTCAATAATTTTTTTTTACCATTTTATCCAACACACAATCAAGGGCAACCTTTGAGGCTTAAATTTCTTCATCGTTATTGTCATAAATATATTATCTCAGTCATAATTCACTTGATCAAATGCGTATTAAATTGGCTGCTATTTCTGTTAATTTTTATCCAAAATCTAATTCAAATCATTTCCTTTTATTCTTCAAATCAATTACTGTGATGCTCTTCTTAAATTTAATTCAAAATTTAATTTTATTCTTATTGAGCGGGATCTTATCTCTTTGCTCTATACAAATAGCTATCTTATAATTCACACCGCAATGCCTCTTGCAAATGGTCCTCCATATTTCAATCAGCTTGTCATCATATCGATGTGGGTTGTGATTGTGGAAGGGTTTCTAGCAAACTGCTCACAGGTACACTCTCTTCTTCTCTTTCTTTTCTGTTTTCTTTTATCTTATACTCCTCGCAGTTTTCTTTTTTCCCTTTGTCCTTCTTAGTATCACGATCTTCTCTGCCAATATCTCTATAACTCTCTCTCTCTCTCTCTGAGGTAACTCTTGCACAACACCAATAATTATTACAAGCACAATCATAAATCCATCATATAATTGTTGTTTCTTTTTGTTCTTTGGCTTTTTTGGCAGGGTTTTATTATCTGGTTTATACACTTTGCTCTATTCTAATGATGAGATTTTGGGCGCTACTTAATAATGAAATGCAGAACCAGATGCGTTGTCTATGGTGAGCAAAATTTTTTTTATATATATTTCTCTTCTATCAAATCTATTATAATTTATTTTAATTTGTTTCATTTATTATATTTGACTACTCTTTGGTTGTCATTGATATTAGTTTTTGCGTATTTGTTGAGACAAATCCTTTTTATTTCGTTCTATTATTTGAAACTTGATTTTCTATTCATTTTATTCAGGTTAATGACACTATTGGAACATTAGCTCTTGGACATTATCACCATGGAGAGGGAGGGATGAACAATTGTTCATGGTGATCAAAGATTGTAAGGGACTTTTGATGGGGATAACTCTGATGCTACAAATGAGTTGCCTTCAGAGTTTGGGTCGAGTTTGAGTTGTTTGTTGTTGTCTCTCACACTGGTCAGCTGGATGCTAGCCATTGTGTCACTTACAATATGAAGTAGTGGAAAAAAGAGACAAGTTCTTTTTTATTAATCAAAATCTTTTTTGATTTTGTTTATAATACACCATCTTTTTGTATTAGCATTAATTTTTTTTCAAATAAAATTTCTTTTTTAAATAATAATATTTTTATTTATTTTTTTATGCACATGCAAACATTTTTTTATACATGCCTTTTTATATTACATAAATATTTTGATATTCCATGTGTGTCGCATCGATAACATGCTATAATACATATTTACAAGACAATATGTACTTATTATTATGAGTCATTATCTTTATCATATCAATTATAGTTATTAAGTTAATATCCGTTATACTTTGAGATTGATGGTTAAGATAAAACGATTTGTAAATAAAATTTTGGTATATAATTTCTCAACCAAAAAAAAAAAAAAACCAAAAACATGGAATCATCAATTATATATATTTTGGTGAAAATCTAAAGGAAAATAGCATATTCCCCGTGCATGGCACAGGTCCATACAATAGTTTAATATAAAGTCAAGAATAAAACTCAAGAGAAAAAAAAAATTAAAAATATAATTTAATGTTCCAAATTTTTTTAATGAAAAAATAATCGATAAATTTTGAAATTTGAATAACAAGTAGCATTTCAAATGATAGAAAATAAAAGCAATTAAATCAAATCAGTAACAAAAGGAAATAATTGAAATGCATTAAACGTAAGTAACATATATAACATTAAATGTCCAAAGAATAAGTACAATATTAATATAGTGGAAGAAGAAATGATTAATTAGCGCTTATTAATAAATATATTGGGTAAATATCAAATTTTTAAATAATATGATGGATAAATATATTTTCAAGAGAAAAGAGGAGAAGATAAATTAATATGATAGATAAAAATATTTTCTTACAATGGTTATCTTGCACAGAAAAAGGAAAAATAAATCAAATAAAATTTAAAAAGAGAATGAAAAATAATATGATAGGTAAATATATTTTCTTAAAATGGTTATATTTCACAATAAAAAGGAGAAATAAATCAATATATTTTCAAGAAAGAATAATAATAATAATAATATAATAATAATAATAATAATAATATTATTATTATTATTATTATTATTATTATTATTATGATACATAAATGTATTTTCTAAAAAATTTAATTTCAAGAGGAAAACGGGGAGAAATAAATCAAATAAAATTTCAAGAAATAATAAAAAATTAATAATAATATGATATATAAATATATTTTCTAAAAAGATTAGCTTACACATTGAAAAGATGATAAATAAATCAAATAGATTTTTAAGAGAAAATAAACTAATACTTTGTGTTTAGTATTATTAGTGTTTAAATAAATAATATTGAAAAATGATTAATAAGTTTGAAATGCAATTGTTGCTTTGGAAATATATATTTGCTGTTAAATATTCAAAAAAAATTTTCATTTATTAAGGTAATAGAAGAAAGAGACAACATATTTTTTACTAATCACAAATTTTTTTTTTTATATAAATCATCTTTTTGTATTATCATTAAACGTTATTTTCAATTTTTAACATAATAATATTGTTACATTATTTTTTTTTTCTCCACATGAAAACAATTTTTTATATCTATCTTTTTATATTATATAAATATTGTGATATTCCACACGCGTCACACGGTAACATGCTATATTGCATATTTACAAGACAGCATGTTCTTGCAATTTACAATTAAGAGTCATTATCTTTATTATAATATCAATAATAATTATTAAGTTAATATCTATTATACGTTGTGATCGACGGTTAAGATAAAATAATTTTTTAATAATTTTTGGTATATAATTTCTCAAAAAACCAAGAAAACAAAAACGTGAAAACACTATTGCCACTTACATATTTTTTTTTATGAAATCTTAAATAAAGAAAAGATATATTCCCCGTGCATGGCACGGGTCCGTATTCTAGTTTATTTAATTTAAAAAATATAATGATGCAAGTCGTTAATCATAGATACGACTTGTACTATTTAATTAAAAAAAATTATATAACCATACAAGTCGTTAACACCACATTCGACTTACATTATTTAATTGAAAAAAATGCAAGTCGTTAATCATAGATACAACTTGTACTATTTAATTAAAAAAACTTATATAACCATGCAAGTCGTTAACACCACATACGACTTACATTATTTGATTGAAAAAAATGCAAGTCGTTAATATTACATACGACTTGCATTAAAAAAATCGTATCCCCTACCAACGACTTACACTACATACGTAAATATTTTTCAAGTTACACTATTTTGGGAATTTGCCGGTCAAATTACACCTACCCGGTAAAAAAGCCTGATCTTGTCCATCTAGGTCAAGAAACTAGCGTTTTTTTTTTTTTTTTGGAACTCAGGGTATTCATACAACCGATAGTTATAGGACTAATCCCCTCGAGGATGTACAATATTGGTAAAAAGGTAATTCCTCTACCTATACATGTAACTATATTCTCATTACCAGGATTCGAATCCTGGATATATGGTTAAAGGGCCCAAACTACTAATCACTTAGACCTAGAGCTGTCTAAACGGGCTGGCCGGCCCATTCGGGATAAGCACTTTTCGGGCTGGGTTGGGTTGGGCCAAAATCAAGTCGGGATGCTAATTTCTGAGCCCAGCCAGCCCTATGCGGGTTGTGGGCCAAACGGGCTAGCCCATGGGCCGATAACGTTTTTTAAAAAATTATTTTTATTGTTTTTTAAATTCATTTTTTTAACTTGAAAATTTCATTCATATAGTTATGAATTAACATTTAACATGTCATTCACCAAAAATCGACTTGGTTATAATAAATCTCTATATGTACCATGGTTATATTAAATCTCCATCGTCATAAAAAAGCATACATTTAAGTTTAACCATAAGTCATAACACGAAAAGTATAGGAGATGTATCAAACATTTCTTATTTAATATTATGTACTCTAGGAGCAAGAGAAATGTCTTGCTCAGTATAACTAAACGTGTGTCGGAATATTGTGAGTTTCTAAGTTCCATGGATATACCTATGAGTACTGCTACGGGGTACGTCAAAATTTCTAAAGGTATGGTAGGATATATTTTATAGAAATATACAAACATAAACAATAAAGTAACTACATCATAAGATAAATACATTTTCATAATCTTCTAACTACAAGGTTCAACAAAACTCCATAAATTATTTCATATAAAGAAAGCACGTGATTTGCAGGTATAAGGTAGTAATTTGTTTCATTTAATGGCAAATAAAAAAACTCAACAACAAAATTTGGTCTCTTGCACGAACTAATGACTTTTACTTGAGTGATATTGGGTACCTACGAACATTGGTACCTATGTGTACCCAACAACTAGTACCAGCAATGCATATTAGGTGGACCATCAGTATCTCCTACAGTCCTACCATTTTTTTTGACTTTTGTTAAACCTTTTTTATCTAAAAAAATAAATCTTCGGGCTGGACCGGGCCAAATTTTGTCTGGGCTACTATTTTACCAACCCAGCCCATCGTTTTTGTCGGCCAAATGGACCAGCCCTTCGGGTCGGGTCCATTTTGACAGCTCTACTTAGACCACACCTTGTGGGTAACTAGCTCTTTTCTTTACAACTCCATTATACGTACATTCAATGTGGACAGGCAAACGCAATACAGGATATTTATTTAGTGTGCAAACACGCAATATGTGGTGATTCTTATTTAATAAATGCGGAATAAAATTGTTTAGGTAGTAAATTAGTTTGTTTGTTCCCTAATTTGGCCTTTGGAAAGCTCACATAAAAGATATTAGCTGTCCATTATTTTCAATTTTCGATCGCAGGAGTTACTTTTAGGAGATAAACTCATTTTGAATCACTTTGTAGTCTTTTTGCTATATTTTAAGGGTAAAGTTTGGAAACACATTGTTTTCATGTGGAATTTTCCACATATTTGTACAGGAAACAATGAGAAAAACAAAAAATTATTTTCAATATTTTCAAAACAAATTTCTGAAAACAGGAAATAGAATGAAAACAATATGACAGATTTGTAATTATTTCTGGAAACAGAAAATGAAAACAAAAAACTAAAAACAAAGCAAATAAATGTATCCGAAAATCAAATATCCTAATTAACCCGAGATGAACTAGGAAAACCAATTATGGAGACAAACTTCTTCCAATACATATTTTTTCATTCATAATACTTGAACTCGAAATATTTTATGTAAGAGGAATCAAACTCTTTATCATGCATGGACAACGTGTTACTTATTTTGTATAATCAACCCCTATATATTCAATTTGATTCCTTGGTCTTGGACGCGAGACACTTTCCTTAACTATCTTACTCAGTGAGTCTCGTTGCTTCACATACATCAAATGTTTTTTTTTTAATAAAAAAATTCAATAGTTACATTCTTCATTTTTATATGCTCTAATTAATTTAATTATTTTATTCATAAAAAAAAATTAATTAAATTATTTATTTTATATTCTCTAATCAGCTGTAGTTGTTGCAGTGTTCATTTTTCATATGCTTTAATTAATTGTATTTTTTTGGTACTGTAATTAATTATATTTTAGAATACAATATTGATGGCCTAAACATCTTAGACTAAACGAGAATTTAAAAAAAATTAAAAAATCCTAGAGTAACTTATCTGCTATTTTTATTTTCCCGCCAAAAATATAAAATTACTATGGTGCTTTTAATTATAGTACTCCTCACACAAGTTCTCTTTATATTTAAATTTCACTCAATATTCATGTGACAGTTATTATTTATTAATATGATTTTTCTATCATGTGTAACTTTGCACTAGTTAAAAAACCCAAAATCAGCAACTATTTATAGGAAAAACTAAGCATTTCGATCACTTTTGAAAATATAAAATAAACAACTTCTCATGTAACTTTACTCTTTTGAGTTCCTTAAACGGTGCAAAATTGCACAGGATAGAAAAATCCTTATTAATATTCTCAACTATAAATACCAGTATGAAAAACCCTGTATTATGAATCTTTATTTTATAAAAATTAAAACGCTCGAAAAAATATTGGAGAATTATGAGGCATTTGTTACAAATTATTTGATAAAAAAAAAATTCACATTTTTAAAATAAAAATCATTTTTAATGAGTTTAATCATTTTGCTTAAGTTTTTCATAAAAATGATTTTTTTAAAAAACAATAATTTTTATGATTAAAATGAAAAATTACTTTCATTAGCTTTTTAAAAAAACACTAACTACTTTTAAAAAAAATGATTTTTATGGTTGTAAATAAACACAAAACAACTTGTTTTTTTTTAACGCTCTGCTTGGATGATGAAATGGTTTCAGAAGAAAAAAGTAGGGTAGAATGAAGTAGGAGAGAAGAGAGGATGGATAGATTTTTAGGTTGTTTGGATTGAGAGAAGTAGAAGAGAAAGAGAAGTTTAGTGCTTTTGTAAAGACATACTTACCACTAATAAGTAATAACATATTTACATAGTACAAAATAAAGTTGGCTTCTAGGGTGAGGGAGCAACCAAGTCCCTCACCCTCACCCATAAGGGAGCATTCATGACCTTTAGATTTAATAATTAAATAAATGAGTGGCTCTGATGACTTTAAGGTGACCTAATCTTCAGGTTCTTGAAAATGACATTTTTGTCCTTCTTCCTCCAAATCTCCTCCAACAGGGAGAGGAGAAAAAAGAAAAGAAAAAAAGAAAACAGAGCGCAAGAATCCAACATAGTCGATAATGGATGGTAGCACCTAAAGTGATGAACAACACAACACGAAATTTTCAAAACCAAAGTGTTGTTGAGTTCAATTTGGTAAATACATCATTTTGTCAAATGCATTATGCAATGCCCCATTCATTTCATTTCCTCTTAAAATCTTCTTATTATTCCATTTAACACAAACAAGCCCTCTCACCGCATCATAGTTACAACGTTCCTGTATTCTCTCTCTCCCCCCCTATGAAACTACCTTCTTTGCAACCAATCCACACCCTCTTTCGCTTCCCTTTTTTGCCACCATCGTCGCCGCCACCGTATGCAAATCGCACATGGACAAGGTGGCCGTCATCATAGGTGTATCTCCACAGCTCAAGCTCCTCTGCAGTCGCCACAGGCTGCCACTGCCTCCACCAACCTTGCATTGCCGCCGCCACCGCATCCGGCTTTTTCGGATCCAACTCCATGAAACGCCGCTCACTGTGTTCTTCCTCCGGCAAACCTTGCGCCAAGAAGATCCTATGCGACTAAGAAGAGCTCGTGCTTCATGGTTTCTCCGTCGTTACCATCCCTCTCACTCTCTGAACACTCACCGGGGCCGAGAAGAACTAGAATCTGGCCGCTAACCCAATTCTTTGCCGCTGTGTTTCTGACCCTTGCAAGTCGCCGGGAATGGCGGTGATCTGGTGACGCCTTTGAGGGTTTGTAGTTTGATCTTCCAAAGTTCACCTTTGATGCGGCCCACTCCGTTTTCTGGTTTGCTGTAAATTAAGCAAATGGGAAGCATTTGTAGATGTGGTGGGAAGGGAAGAAGGGGGAAGAGGGTTTGCTGTTAAGATAAGGCATTTTAAGCTGGAGAGAAGATGGGGTAAGAAAAGTGGATGATCCGGGAATGTGTAACCGGAACTGGTGGTGGTAGAGGGTGGGGTAACTGGGTGGTGGTGGCTGGCTGGCTGCTGAGTGGTGTTGAAGAAGAAGGGTAAGAATGGAATTTTGAAATAATTTTTTTTACAAAAATTAACTATTTTACCTGCTATATAAGGTCATAATTACTCGCTCACCCTAGATGCCTCCCAAAATAAAAGGGTATATACATTATTTCCACTTTTTTAATGGGTCCCATCTAATTTTGTGACTTTTCCAACCAAAATATCTTCACCTTAGGAGAGACTTTTTTTTAGTGTAGGTCCCACTAAACTTTTCTCTCTTCTCCCACTTCTCTTCCTTCCAAAACAAGGTAAAAGTTGATTCTCTCTCTCATTTCTCTCTCTCTCATAATTATTTCTCTCCAAAAGCACCCTAAACAAACAATGTGTAAAATCTATAAAATATAATCTCTAAATTATTGAATGTTAAAAATATTTTTTTAATACATAACAAACACGCTTTATATTCCACCTTGGATCCTTATCCTTGCTTTCTGCCGTGCAACTATAAATATTATAGAACTGGAAGAACTTCCAGTTATTTCCTTTCACGAAGCTTAGGGCCTATTTGTTTTGTTTTTAGTTTCTGTTTTCATTTCTTGTTTTCAGAAATAATTACAAAACCGTCACATTGTTTTCATTATGTTTCCTGTTTTCAAAAATTTGTTCAGGAAACACCGAAAACAATTTTTTCTGTTTTCACTGTTTCCTGTACAAAATCTTTAGAAACAGGAAACAAAATAAAAACAATGTGACAGTTTTGTAATTATTTCTAAGAACAGAAAATTGGAAACAAAACAAATAGGACCTATTTTTTCTCTTTTCTTATCTTTCTTTCAAGAAGTTTTCTATTTGGGTTATGTTAATGAGTGCCCTGAGCCCTTAGGATACTCGTTAAGAAACCAAGAAAATACAAGTTTTAATTGAAAAACTAAGGACCTGTTTTCTTTCCATAAACATTTACAATTTTCATTTTCTAAAATCTTTATTGATTTTAAATTGCTAACAAAAAGATAGAGGACTCCTACGATAAATAATTATGACAAAGAGAAGATGAAGGCTAGTTAGAAAGAATGCATTTCCGGAAACTATGAAAATAATTTTTGACATTTTCAAAATTTCTAGAAATACTATATTTGTTTTCAAAAAATGAGAAAGAAAATGATGAGAGAAATACTAAAACCAATATAGATTTTAGAAAATGGAAACTAAAAATGTTCATAAAAAGTAAACATGCCTAAGTATTTTACCTTTTCAAATATTAAATGCATCAATTTTTTATATAATTTTTTTTTTTTGAAAAGGCAATCATTAGTATTTTTCTTTTCCGTTCAGGAAGCTTCTTTTGATTCATTATTTACCTGACTTCCTTGGTTTGACTCTGCATATTAAATTTCCCACCTAGCATGGTCAAGTTTCAACAATTTTGAATAAGAATCTACTAACTAATATCTTTCAACTCTCTATTAATGTATGATTATAATCTTATGTTTATTATAATGTAATATTAATAACTACTATTATCTATACAAATGAAATTAAATCAATGATTTTTTTATATTTTTCAATAATTTTTAAAATGTCAGTTTTTTTATTTTTAAATTATAAATATTTAATATATATATATATATATATATATATTATTTTATCTCACTTATATTTATATATAATATACAAATTAAATTATCAAGTCCGTGCATCGCACGGGTATAAAAAATCTAGTTAATACAAATGTACTACTTCCTTTCTCATTCTCCATCAATGGAAATCCCGAAACAAGAGGCCCTTGGGTCTGTCTGAGTAACCGCGCATTGTCAGCTTCTTGGTAGCAGAAAGGCATTATAATGGGCCCTCTATCATAGGTGACATATTATTGGGCCGGTCCGATCATCGGTACAAAACAAAAACCTAGTAAGCCTAAGAAATGCATTGATGTAATATAATAATTTTATTTTAACCAGCATAATTAGGATATTTGATTCCCAGTTACATATCAGGAAGTTTCGACCTTTGAACCGGTTATATTAACTATTAAACATCAAAGCGTCAGTCATCAAAATTCAAATTTGCATTCCACTCGTCATGTGGTCACTAATTCAAGTTTCGACCCTTAGTTGATTAGTATAATAATTAATAGATATATTTTCTATTTCTATTATGAAATTTTTGAAAGGAGAAACAAGTGGCACCAATTAAATATAACAACAGGAATGAGTGGCGGGGTCAACCTGCTATTCTTTCCTCTCCAGTCTATACCTATCAAAGATGATGAAACCAAACACTTGATCGTCTATTCTCACAATCACAAACAACTCTCTCACGTTTGCTCTGCAAACATGCGAGGTTTCACCAACCCCCTCCACATCTTCCTCTTTTGGTTCTTCACCTCACACACTTTTTTCACCACAATCTCAACCTCTGCAGATACCTTAACCGCAACACAAATTCTCAGAACCAACCAGACCCTCTTATCAACAAACCAAACTTTCGTATTGGGATTCTTCACTGCAAACAATTCCAACTGGTATTTGGGCATATGGTTCAAGAACACAACTGATAGATCACCGGTTTGGGTGGGAAACAGAGACAACCCCCTTGATAATTCCACAGGATTTCTCAAGATTGCTGACAGTGGAAACGTAGTTCTTGTCAATACATCCGGGAACCCCATTTGGTCCTCGAATCAAACCGCAGCTAAGAATCCAGTTCTTCAACTTTTGGATTCTGGGAATCTAGTTCTCAGAGAAGCAAATAGTGACCCCGCAAGGTATCTATGGCAGAGTTTCGATTACCCAACAGATACACTTTTACCAGGCATGAACCTGGGTTGGAACTTGGACACAGGCATAGAGAAGTACCTAACATCTTGGAAAATCACCGGTCAAGACCCTTCAACTGGAGAATATTTTTCGAAGCTAGATTATCATGGACTACCAGAGATGCTTATATTTGACAATAAGAAGATAATATATAGAAGTGGTCCTTGGAATGGTGACAGATTCAGTGGGGTACCAGAGATGCAACCTGATACAGATTCTATTAAATTTTCATTTACTGCAGATCAGCATGAGATATATTACTCATTCTCCATTGGGAACCCATCCTTGTTTTCAAGGCTCACTCTGAACTCGGATGGTCAACTTCAACGCCTTACACGGTTACAAAGCAGCCAGGTTTGGACTAACTTTTGGTCTGTACCTAAAGATCAATGTGATTATTATAGAGTCTGTGGTCCCTATGGTGTATGTGACTCTAATGCTTCACCGGTTTGCAAGTGTATGAGAGGGTTCATGCCTAAGAATCAGCAGGCTTGGAATTTGAGAGATGGGTCTGATGGGTGTGTGAGGAATACCGATTTGGAGTGTGGGAGTGACAAGTACTTGCCACTGAAGAACGTGAAGTTGCCCGAGACAAGCAGGGTGTTTGAGAACAGGAGCATGACACTAGCGGAATGTGAAGGTTTGTGCCACGGGAATTGTTCCTGCACTGCTTATGCTAACATTGAGATCACCAACGGAGGAAGTGGTTGTGTGATGTGGATTGGTGAACTCATAGACATGAGGCAGTATGTTGAAGGTGGCCAGGATCTCTCTGTCAGATTAGCTGCTTCTGATATAGGTACGATGTTTCTTTTCTTCTGTGGTTTATTAAGTGTTTTTTTTTTTTTCCTGCTTTGATTTTCTATTTCATATTGGGTTTGGGCTAAGGTACACCATCCACATTGTGCACCACCCACTGTACCACCAATATGATAAATTTTAGGCCAATCAAAGTATCACATGGTTTAGTCAAAATTTCAAACTTTCTTGATGTATTTATACTGTAGTCAAAGTTTATAAAGATAGAATATTATAGTATAACATCTGTATTCTTTGTATTTGCAAATTTAACCTATATTAAAATATTGTTTTTTTATTAAAAAAATATGATTATGGCAAAATAGTTTTGTGTGGTGGCTTTTCTCAAACTTCATCCTCGGAAAAAAAAAGTTTTGTTAGATTAAAATTATTTCCCAAAGTAATTTTTTATTCTTCTTCTTTTTTAAGTTTCTCTCTATGTCGTCTTATATCTTTTTTCTCTCTCTTCTTCTTCCGAAACCAGATCATCAAACCTCCAACCCATATTATGCGATGATATGAAGCAAACATCAGAAAATCTACCCAAATTGAAAATTTCAAGTTGAAAAAGCATCAAGACACCAAAAATATAATAATTCAAAAAAATGTGCATTGCTTGAAAAACTCAGTGCTTTGAAAAACCAATAGATCAAACTCAAGAAAATTTCAAACTAATCACTCATACAAAAACAATCAGAGAATGGAAGACAATGTGAAGCAATGCAGAGAACGCCCTTTCACCGCGTCGACAATCAACTTCTGCGTCGGCGGCACCCAGCTTCTACTTCGGCAGATCTGGTCTTGGAGGAAGTTGACGGTAGTGGTTCCAGAAAATGCCACCGAAGGGAAGAGCATGTGAGTCGGCGACACCCGGCTTCTGTGCACCAGCACCCAGCTTCTGCATCATAGGATCTGAGTCTGGATGACGAGATCTTAGGATTTGAGGACGGCGACGGATCTGAGGAGTGCGACGCGCGGTGGAGCAGCGGTGAAGGCTGGTCCTGGTGGGCGGAGATGGAGGAAGATGGTGATGGAGAAGTGGAGCGGTGGATGGACTGTAGATGCTTGAGGAAGACAATCTTTTTGTATTTTCAATTTTTCATTGAATGCTGGATAAAAAAAAGTTTTAAAATTTTTCATATAAATTAATAAGTAAAATAAAGGGTATTAATACAAATACAAAAAATATAGTATTCTTTCTTGTAAATACATAAAATACAATACTGTTTGACCAGGGGTATTTAGGTTGAAAGTTCTAGCTAATTTATCCAAGTGGCAATCCGAACCAATTAGATTCTGCCACTTGGGTGGTGCACCACTGCACCACTTTGGTGGGTGGTGCACCATAACCTTCACTTTCATATTGGTAGAGAAATTATATATTAGGTTAGAGTTGTATTAGGATGCATCTACCGTAATCTATCACTTACTTTTGATTATCTTTTTGGTATGCACATATTTTAGGAAAATATGAGAAAACAAGAAAAGTCATGTCCCATGTTTTCATGCACAACAAAAGGTTTTTCATTAGGTTGGATTGAATGTGATTAAGATTGGTAGTATATCTAGCACTGCTAACTGGTACGAAACGAAATTCGTACCAGTGTTAATGTGCTTCAAAAAATGCAAGCGGTCAAAGAGATAAATAAAGTCAAGCATGGCAATAAATAAAATGCAAGAGTGATAACAGTGTTGATAATGAATCGTACGTCGTTTTACGAATCACGTTTCGTACCAAAAAGCATTATTCATAACCTATTAAGATTGGTGTACCAATATGTTATTAGGTTTGATTGAATGTGATTAAGATTGGTAGTTTTATGTAATATTAAAAATGTAGAACACATGGCAAAGGGTACATTCTATGACATAGTTTCCTCGACTAGTTTGCTTTCCAATGATAGTTCATCACATACTTTGTAATTACATACCTTAATGCTAGAAAATTGTATCTTTTAAAAGCTAGGACAAATATCAAGTGGATATCTCTACTAAAACTATTATTTTTTTCATATAACTTAGGATCTACAACGACTGGTGGCTCTCACAAGAAAAATCATACAGCTAAGATTGTTGGCATCACAGTTAGTGCAACTGTTATACTTTTGGGATTACTGGGTATCTATTATATAAGGAGGAAGAGGAAATTGCAAAATATATTGAATCAGAATACAGAAGAAAGAGGTAACGCATAAGTTGTGTCCCCCGTATTAATACATAAATATTGTTATATTGTATGATATAATGATTGATTTTTATCACTAAAGCAGGTTCCTTCCGGAGAAATCGAGATTCACTAATGAATGAGGTGGCACTTTCAAGTAATAGACACTCGGGTGAAAAAAATATGGATGACCTAGAATTGCCAATGTTCGATTTTAATACCATAACAATGGCCACCAACAACTTCTCTGAAGCAAATAAATTAGGACAAGGAGGCTTTGGTAGTGTTTACAAGGTATGTTGTTTTATAGTTGCAATCATAACTGAAAATCATATAACTAACCTGACAAGAGTGATCTTAATTGTATCAGGGCAGGTTGATGGAAGGCCAAGAAATTGCTGTGAAGAGGTTATCAAAAACCTCTGGGCAAGGAATTGATGAATTTAAAAATGAGGTTAAGTTAATTATCAAATTGCAACATCGAAATCTTGTTCGGCTTTTTGGTTGTTGCATTGAGATGGAAGAAAAATTGTTGGTGTATGAGTACATGGAAAATAGAAGCCTTGATTCCATTTTGTTTGGTGAGTTGTTTCAACATTATGCACCTTATTTTTTTTCAAGGCTTATTTTGCTGGTTTTGACGTTAAAGTTTATTCAAATATTAACATTTATAGTAACTGATGTTCCAGACAAAGAGAAAAAGGCCTTGCTAGACTGGAAAATGCGCTTCAACATTATATGTGGAATAGCTAGAGGACTTCTTTATCTACACCATGATTCTAGATTTAAGATTATCCACAGGGATCTCAAGGCAAGCAACATTCTACTTGACAAAGAAATGAATCCAAAGATATCAGACTTTGGGATGGCTAGAATGTTTCACACGGATCAGACAGAAGCAAATACATTGAGAGTTGTTGGAACATAGTGAGTATCACAATACCACACATTAGTACTGTCTAAAATGAAAAATATGATGACATTATTTGTATATATTTCTAACGTGCAGTGGCTATATGTCTCCTGAGTATGCTATGGACGGGAATTTCTCGGTGAAATCTGACGTTTTTAGCTTTGGAGTTCTAGTACTAGAGATCATAAGTGGAAAGAAGAATAGAGGATTCTATTACTCAAACGATGAAATGAATCTTCTAGCAAATGTATGTGAAAGGTCCTATTAATTAGAGTGCTTGTTAATTAGTTGATAGTATCATCTTTTGGTAATTAAATAATTGATTGTGCTTTCATGTAGGCATGGAGGCGATGGAGAGAAGGCAGTCCATTGGAACTTATTGATTCATCCATTAGCGAATCATATTCAACATCTGAAATTCTTAGATGCATACACATTGGACTCTTATGTGTTCAAGAGCGTGCAGAAGATAGGCCGACAATGCCTTCAGTGATCTTGATGCTGAGTAGTGAAACTGCATCAATGCCACAACCCAAAAACCCTGGATTTTCCTTACGAAGGAATCCTGCCGAGACTGATTCTTCTTCAAGCAAGCAAGAAGAATTATGGAGTGTGAATCAAGTCACAGTGACAATGTTGGATCCTAGGTAGTGAAAATTTTATGGGTATTAGAAATTAGAATGGAAGAACAATATAACAGACATTTTGTAATTTTATTTCTTGTGTAAGTAAAAGTAAAAGAGCCATCTTCTTCTTCTTCTTTTTAATCATGATGATCACATATTTATGTTCGCTTTTTATATCCTTTCTTTTTGTTGCTTTTAGTCAAATATTTGACAAAGTTTCTGGTTACCTTTGGGATTAAACAAATAAAAACAAAAAATAAAATGTAGTATAGGTGCAGTTTGGACTTCAAATTGCAGTATAATTTTAAGAATTCAAATAATTGTAAGTTTTGCAAATAAAATAAGAGTTTAATTTCCATATAGACATTCAATAATATTTTGACAAATCTACATAATTTTTGTCTCTCTCTTTTACTTGTTAAATTAAAAGCACATGTGTCAAGCCGTTAATGAGATGTCAATGTAAAACTTTTTATACTGACAGTGGATACTATTTTAATCCATAAAATAAATATAAGCATATAAAATAACAAAATAATTTTTTTGGTGATTAAATATAAGATTTTATTTATTGATAATAGCGAATGACCCCTGTCGTTAAACACTTATATTATTTGAACACCTGAATTTGACACCACATGTGACACCCCACTCACAATTACATACTATATATATACTCTATCTTAAAATACTATACTCACCCACACTCACATCAATGTATGGTGTCTATACGGGGTGTCAAATTCAGGTATACAAATAACACAACTCGTCGTTAAAGGTTAAATCTCAAATGTCTTTTTTTGATAGGTTTAACTATTAAGTAAGTCCCTGAACTATTTGGGAATTTTCAAATAGGTCCCCATACTAAAAAAAATTGTAATTGGGTCCTCGAACTTTTATAAAGTTTTCAATTGGATCTCTAGACTAAAAAAGTTTTTAATTGAGTCCCTAAACTTATATAAATTTTTTAATGGGGTCCCTAAATTATAAAATTCGTTAGTGTGATATGTTGAATTAGACGGAATATAACTGATTTCATCCCAGCTGACCATTTATGAGTATTTTGGTTGGAAGATGAACCTTGAGACATTGTCACAACAAAATGTAGCAAGATGAAGTAAGATGTAGTAAGTTGCAAGTGAGAGAGAACTATTTTGGACGAAATTATTTCAAGGAAGGGATATACAACCGTAAAACATAAATCAGGAAATGAATGAATTATTTGTTCAGATGAAGGAAAAATAATCGCAGGTCACATTTTGGTTTTCTGGCTCAACATTTTGGTATCTTGCAACTCTAAATACAAATTTGGGGGAATTCCGGGTCACGTTTCACATCAGCAGACTTAAAGACCTCTTCACGGAACCCTACCCCAGGGGCTCCATTCAAAATTTATATAAGTTCACCGACCAAATTAGAAACATGTTTAGTATATGGACCCAATTGAAAATTTTATAAAAGTTTGAAGACTCAATTACAATTTTTTTAGTATGAGGACCTATTTGAAAATTCTCAAACAGTTCAGGGACCTACTCAATAGTTAAACCTTTTTTATAAACAAAAGTATTTTAATAATGAGTACCAGGAATACTCAAATCCATATACAATGACGCAATCAAACCGCATCCCTGCAACCGCTACTAACTTAAATTAAATCCCAGCAAATGCACCAAGGACCCAGCTAGAAACCCAAGGAAACCCACCCCCAGATAATATATCACGTCTTATTCTATTAAAAAACTATATTGGGAAGCCGAATCAATTAAATAGCATCAAATTTCTTGGCATATCATCTTTCTTTCTTTTTTGATAAACAGAGAGAAAAATAATAATGAACAAAATAGAAAACTATATTGGGAAGCCGAATCAATTAATTGACATTAAAGTATCTTGACATATTAGTGGGTTTAGGAAAGATTGTTTTTCCCCATTTCAGCTGTTTTTTAGTTTAAAAGCTATTTAATAGATAATCTATCATGTTTGGCATTTTGCTTAAATTTATAAAAAAGCTTTTTTTAGGGAAAAAAAGCTGTTTTATACAATCTAGTTTTTTTAGCTTAAGATTGTTGTGATTTGATTATTTTTCATTCTCAATACTCTCTTCCATGTTTACCCCTACAAAACTAACTTTTAAACAAATATTATTAAATTATACAAATTACTTCATACCCTTTTTCGTAATTTATTATATAAAAGTGATTTTTTTTGCACCATCCAAACGAAATGGATTATCTTAAAATTGCTTTTCAGCAAACAGACCCAAACAAAAATAGATTCTGATAATAATCGATTATCACAATAATCGATTATTCAAAAATTGATTATCAGCATAATCTTTTTTTTTCCAGCTTTCCCAAACACACTCATTACCATACTCAGTGAGAAAATGATAGTGAACAAAAAAAATAAAAAATTAATCAGTTGGTATATCTATAATAATCTATCAATAAAGCTTGTCTGGCTCCCTCCCCTCCTTTTCTTTCTCCAGTGCTACATGGTTTCCACCTTTGCATCCTGATTCGGTCACCTAATCAGACCAACACTAATCACGAGTCGGACAACTAAAAAGCTACCAAATCAAAATCAAAACATAATGAAATAAAAATCTTAAAAATTTGCTATTATTTCTATTGTTTAATTTTTATGCATTATCAATATAAATGATTTTTATAATAATATGATTTTTATAATAACATCTAATAATATCTTGATTAATTAATATCATTATTATTTCTCTCTCTTAATTATTAAAATAAAAGCATAGATATCAAAATATTAGTAAATATCAGTATAAAACATTTTGCATTAACATCACTTTAATCCTTTGTTTTTATATTAAAGTTGATCCAGTCAGTGTGTTGGACCGCAAAGGGAATACATTAAGCATAAAACAAGATTATTTATCCTTTGTATTCTAGAATAGGTACTACCTCCGGACTCAATTATAAGCAAAATTAACTAATTTCATATTTATTAAGGAAGTTATATGAAATTAGTTAATTTAGTTTAATTGTATTGATTTATGTAAAAAAAAAAAGCATTATAATTACTAAATTATCCTTTAATTGTCTTGGAAGTGTGTAATGCTCTTGAAAAAGTAAAAAGAGAATTGGTTGGATTAGTTAATTTTCTTAACATTTGAAATACTGACATTAAATAGAGTTGAATTGGTTGGATTTTATTTATATTTGAGTCCAAAAAAATATAGATACTTTTTTGCTTATAATTGAGTTCAGATGGAGTATTATTTTTGGATTTAATTAGGCCCCTACGTAAACCAGTTATGTTATTTGCACACCCAAATCGGACATCCATTTGGGACACCTTGGTTAATCACGTATAAATATTTGGTTAATTCAGTTTATTATATGGTTAACAAGCTTATTTTTCATAACCACATAAATATTTGGTTAATCATATGTAAATATCTAGTTAATTCAGTTCTTTATATAATTAATGGATCATCATAAATTAACCAAATATTTATACGTAATTAACCATATAATGAATTGAATTAATCAAATATTTATACATGATTAATGAAAGTTTTTATTTGGGTGTGCAACTAATATTTCTGATGTAAACCCAAATTGGGTCAGGTTCCTATTATTGACCTAGCAAAATCAAGCTTAAGTCGTCACAATGGGATTGCCGTAATTTAATCGCGATATTTTCTTTATTGAAATATGGGAAAGAAGGAACGACTGAGACCAATAGAATGAGTATTGAGTGCCGGGGTCAACTTGTTCTTCTTTCCTCTTCCAAATCAAGAAACCAAACACTTCTTTGTTCTCTCTTTCTCTATGTTCACAATCACAAACAACCCTCTCACGCAAACATGCGAGGTTTCACTGACCTCCTCCGTTTCTCCCTCCTTTGGTTCTTCACTTCACACACTTTTTTCACCACAATCTCAACCTCTTCAGATACCTTAACCGCAACACAAATTCTCAGAACCAACCAGACACTTTCATCAGCAAATGAAACTTTCGTGTTGGGTTTCTTTACCGGAAGCAACTCCAACTTGTATTATTTGGGTATATGGTACAAGAACACACCTGATAGAACAGTGGTATGGGTTGCAAACAGAGACAACCCTCTTGACAATTCCACAGGATTTCTCAAGATTGGAGACAGTGGAAACATGGTTCTTGTTAATCCATCCGGGAACCCCATTTGGTCCTCGAATCAAACCGCAGCTAAGAATCCAGTTCTTCAACTTTTGGATTCTGGGAATCTGGTTCTCAAAGAAGCAAACAGTGACCCCACAAAGTATCTATGGCAGAGTTTCGATTACCCAACAGATACACTTTTACCAGGCATGAAACTGGGTTGGAACTTGGACACAGGCATAGAGAAGCACATAACATCATGGAAAGTCACAGGCCAAGACCCTTCAACTGGAAATTATTCTTTCAAGCTAGATTATCATGGATTACCAGAGATCTTTCTGTTGAACAATCAGCAGATAATATATAGAAGTGGTCCTTGGAATGGTGACAGATTCAGTGGGGTACCAGAGATGCAACCTGATACAGATTCTATTAATTTCACACTTATTGCAGATAAACATAAGGTATATTACTCATTCTCCATAGGGAACCAGTCCTTGTTATCAAGGCTCACTGTGACCTCGGATGGTCAACTTCAACGCCTTACATGGATTCCAAGCAGCCAGGTTTGGAATACGTTTTGGTATGCACCTAAAGATCAATGTGATGATTATAGAGTGTGTGGTCCATATGGTGTATGTGACTCTAATGCTTCACCGGTTTGCAAGTGTATGAGAGGGTTCACGCCTAAGAATCAGCAGGCTTGGAATTTGAGAGATGGGTCTGATGGGTGTGTGAGGAACACCAATTTGGAATGTGGGAGTGACAAGTTTTTGCCACTGCAGGAAGTGAAGCTGCCCGAGACAAGCAGGGTGTTTCAGAACAGGAGCATGACACTAGCGGAATGTGAAGTTTTGTGCCACGGGAATTGTTCCTGCACTGCTTATGCTAACATTGAGATAATCAATGGAGGAAGTGGTTGCGTGATGTGGATTGGTGACCTCATAGATATGAGGCAGTATGCTGAAGGTGGACAAGATCTCTATGTCAGAGTAGCAGCTTCTGATGCAGGTACGTTGTTTCTTTTCTTCTGTGGTTTATTATGTGTTTTTTTTTTTTTTTTTTAGTTTGATTTTCTATTTCATATTCTTTGTATTATACTTTTATTATATGTTTTTTTTTTTTGACTAAAACTTTTATTATATGTTAGGCTAAGAGGATATACGCATTTAGCTGATTGAATGTGATTAAAATGGGTAGTTTTATCTAATGAAACTCTTAATGAAAACCCAATTCAAACCTTTGAAAGATTGATATAACTTGTGTAACATGCGCACGGTCTCGTTGAAATCTGTCTATCGCAATACTCATTTTTCTTGTTGACAATGTGAAATCATTGAGAATTATAATACATACCCACCTAAGAAAAGACAATTTTGGTGCAATATTTAATAATGTAAAGCAGTTTTAATACATCTTTTTTTCGGTACATGGTTCTTGCCTTCATGGGACATATAATTACAAACTATTAATTAATTTTAGAAAGCAAAATACGTTTTAGGTGAACTATAATAATTTTTCAGAGTGCTATAAACTATAGAGGAAATTTTAATTAAAATAAAACTTACTATTTTCTTAAATATAAATTGCATGATGACATTTAAGTATAAAATAATTGATTCAAACTTCATTGAATATAACTTATTTTTTTCTGAGAATATAACTAGCTAGGATTTCGATTATTGGAAAAGGGTTGGACATTTAGTAGTGGGTTTTCTTGATGGTAGTATGGTAGCCCTTCAATTGCGTGTAGGCACTTGGGTTTGAGATGCTGTATGTCACCCAAGTCCAATGCAATAGGGAACAGAGGGGGATTCCACTTGTAAAGGGACTAGTGTGTTGTTCCCACGTGCTCTTTACAAGATTTCGGGTCCTTTTTTTTGGGTTCCCATTACATATAATTTTTGTGATAGAAATTATATAGGGAGCACAAGATTTTAAAAATAATCTTTAACAGCTAAGAAACCTTTTTTTGATTAATAGAAAATACATAATTAATCCAGTTTCAGTAAAAGCATTTTTTTTATTTTTATTTTTGGTGGAAGTAAAAGCATTATTTTTATTGTTGATTATGTGTGCGTGTGACTTATACAATCAAAAGAATTCTCATTTAAAAATGTGATAACAATAAATTTAACCATACAAATGTAATCGATCTTAAAGTTGTTCAGTAGTTACTTGACCACGTAAAAAAAAAACATATTCATTTATCTTTTAATTTGACCATTTAAATATGATCTAATGATTAAGATTTTTTTATTATTATTTCTTATACTAAGAAAGTATTCTTAGGTGACTTATTCCTGTATAAGGATGTTTCCACATAATGATCTAGCAAGCTTCTAGATTTGAAAGAAAAAAGTTGTAGGTGGAGGCAATGAAAGATGCATTTACATTTCTTCATTGACCGTTTTTGTGTATTATTGTATTAAATAAATGCCTTTTTAAAAACAAAAAGGCATAACTAAAGGCCTTTCTAAAGAATTTGGTGGGCCAACTCACTTTCTGTCTTAAGTTCGACAGCGACACAGGCCCCCAAATTTTAAATGATGGGCCGACCTTTTGACTTTCTAGATATACTTAGGTCAGATCGATACTGTTCGCTTTTCATGATCATGAAAAATAATAATCACATTCACATTCACATGAACTGATTCACACGATTGCAAACTATTACCAAAAAAAAAAATAACACGATTGCAAACTAAAAAAAAAAAAAACGTTCACATGAACTTGTTCACACAAGAATATCACTTAAAAAAAATATAAATGCTTTTTACATGTTTTATGCAATTGTGTATCAAAGTTAATATGTGCCATATGGATAAATGTTTATTATGCAAGTATAGAGTCATAATAATTGCACGCATTGATACATCATAGTTTAAGTGACTTCATAAAAATTGTTTACGTCAAGATAATGTTGGCGAACAAAATAGAGTTTTGGTTAGGGTATAAAAAGATTAGTCCTGGTGACGATAAACTGCCAACTGTAGGTAGGGTTTTTGAGTCAAAAAAAAAAAGAAAAAAAAGCTGTATGTAGGATTTTGGTGTGTTGGGGTGAAAAGTGTAAGGATTTGGTGAATGAATATTGGGCCACCACAACACCATTCTCTATCATGGTCATGGCCTCATGGGACCAAAAAAAAAACTTGTTTTCATAAATTTCCATTGAAATAGACGCCCTACTAAAGTTCAAAATTGCACGTCTACCTCAAACCTAGCCTATCAAATTCAAAGCAAACAAAATTCTACATTTTCTTTTTTAGCCTTTTTGTGGCAGTGATTTTCTTTATTAAAATAGCTCATGATTAAATTATAATATGAATTCAATAAAAACGACTTTGTTTCCTTCTACACAACGAACTGTGATTGCATATTTTTCCTATGATTTCTCATTTTTACATTAAATAATGTTCCCTTTTAATTAGTTAAAGGGAAAGTGTGACATAGTTTTCTATCATGATTATTTTACTTTGTGTGATGAATCATCACTTACTTTATCATTGCATGTCTTAATGAATTGTACCTTTTAATATAATATCAAGTGGACATCTCTACTAAAAGAATGTGTTTTTCTCATATGGCATAGGACCTCTAATTGCAAGTGGCTCACACAAGACAAATGATGCAGCTAGGACTATAGGCATCACAATTAGTGCAACTATCATACTTTTGGGATTATTAGGTATCTATTTCATATGGAAGAAGAGGAAATCACAAAGTATATTGAATGGAAATACAGAACAAATAGGTAATTTACACAAGGTGTCCACCCATATATATGATTTAAATGTTGTTGTGTTGCATGATAAAATGTTTGGTTCTTGTCACCAAAACAGGTTCTTTTCAGAGAAGTCATGATCCACTGATGAATGAGAGTAATACACACTCAGGTGAAAACAATATGGATGACCTAGAATTGCCAATGTTCGATTTTAAAACCATAACAATGGCCACAAATAACTTCTCCGAGGCAAATAAAATAGGACAAGGAGGCTTTGGTAGTGTTTACAAGGTAAGTTGTTTTTATACCTGTCATCATAACTCAAAATCACAAAGCACACATAGCAAAACTAACTTAACAAGAGTGATTGTGGCTATACCAGGGCAGGTTGATAGAAGGCCAAGACATTGCAGTAAAAAGGTTATCAAGAACCTCTGGGCAAGGAATTGATGAATTTAAGAATGAGGTCAAATTAATTATCAAGCTCCAGCATCGAAACCTTGTCCGGCTTCTTGGTTGTTGCATTGCGATGGAAGAGAAGCTGTTGGTGTATGAGTACATGGAAAATAGTAGCCTGGATTCCATTTTATTTGGTGAGTTGTTTCACCATTTTGCACTTTCAATAATTTTCCCAGACTTGTTTTGTTGATTTTGGCCTTAAAAGTTTATTCAAGTACTTGATATTTATAGTAACTAATGTTCCAGACAAAGCAAAAAGACCCTTACTGGACTGGAAGAGGCGCTTCAACATTATATGTGGAATAGCTAGAGGGCTTCTTTATCTACACTATGACTCCAGATTTAGGATTATCCATAGGGATCTCAAGGCAAGCAACATTCTACTTGACAAAGAAATGAATCCAAAGATATCAGACTTTGGAATGGCTAGAATGTTTCGTACAGATCAAACAGAAGCAAATACATTGAGAGTTGTTGGAACATAGTAAGTACCACAATATCACACAATAGTACTATCTAAGAGGCTAAATATGGTGACCTTATTATTTGTATATATTTCTAACATGCAGTGGCTATATGTCTCCTGAGTATGCTATGGATGGGAACTTCTCAGTCAAATCTGATGTTTTTAGCTTTGGAGTTCTAGTGTTGGAGATCATAACTGGAAAAAAGAATAAAGGATTCTATTACTCAGACGATGAATTGAATCTTCTAGGGAATGTATGTGAAATATCTTATTTTACTTGAGTGCTAGTTAGTTAATAATATCATCTTTGCTAATTAAATAATTGACTAAATTGAGTATGCTTTCTTGTAGGTATGGAGGCAATGGAGAGAAGGGAATCCTTTGGAACTTATTGATTCATCCATTGGCGACTCATATTCACCATCTGAAATTCTTAGATGCATACATGTTGGACTCTTGTGTGTCCAAGAACGAGCTGAAGATAGGCCAACAATGCCTTCAGTAATCTTGATGTTGAATAGTGAAACCGCATCAATGCCACAACCAAAAAATCCTGGATTTTCCCTACGAAGGAATCCTGCTGAGACTGATTCTTCTTCAAGTAAGCAAGATGAATCATGGAGTGTGAACCAAGTCACTGTCACAATTCTTGATGCTAGGTAGTGAAAAAAAAAAGTATGACACAATCTGACATACATGTATATTCCCGTAAACCTTAAAATCAAATCCTTAGATCTTCTTTCCTTCTATACTTCCGGCATCTTTAAGATCTTCTTTGATCTTGTTTTGGTGTAATATATAAGAGATACCTTCATTAAAAAAAATACTACCTAGTTTAAGCTACTTTTTGTTGTTGAGTGTTGAGATCTACTTTCATTATACTCTCACTTAGTTGTATCTAGGTCTCATAGTTGCAGAGTCGAGACATTATCTAAAACTAATTTGGCCAGTGGTCATAGTCAATATTGGTTTTCTTTTACCAATTAGCAAT
Organism: Echinosophora koreensis; assembly: GCA_035048595.1. Taxonomy (NCBI): domain Eukaryota; kingdom Viridiplantae; phylum Streptophyta; class Magnoliopsida; order Fabales; family Fabaceae; genus Echinosophora; species Echinosophora koreensis. The sequence goes on along the minus strand of JAPCYP010000149.1, from coordinate 216,977 downwards.
GGTAGGAGAGGAAGGTTTTTCCTTTAATCAATCAATAGTGTGGCAATTCTCTTCGGGGCTCCCTCACTTCATTATGAACCAAAGGAAAACTAATATCTGTTTTACTACGGATTATACAAATATCAAATTCATACATAAAAATATCACGGAAACGTTAAAATCAAAAAGAAGGCTAAGAGTATGAGGATAACTTTTGATAACTAAGAAATTAATTAATTAATTAATTAAATACACACACATATATCTATAAACCTTGTTATTTGATTACAACAAGGCTCATATTGTTTTCTGCACACCTAGCTAGATTCTGATTTTGACAGAAGCAGCCGTGAAAAATGTATATCCGCATATACATTCTATAAGATTAACTAGCTAGGTGAAACACACAACTAATGCTTTGCCAAGGGAGAATACAATTACAGAGACACTTCATAGAGGAGACATATGTGCAATTAAAATGACAAATCACATACTGCGTATACGGATTATTATGGCCAGCTCATACTTGAAGCAAGCCAAGAACTCCCACTCAATAATCCACATATTGCTGACGTTTTTGGCCCCACCTATAAACGTTATTGGAAATCTGATATGTTCTAGATTCCGGATACAGAGAAAGAGGGAGTCTAGAAAGAAAGAAACAAACAAGTTTAGAATGTGATATCGAGACATTCTATTGACTATATTGTTTCTTTATTGTTAGGGTTAGGTAAAAAGTGTTTGCTGCTATCAACATCTTCCAGCACTCATTGACAAAGAGTCCCCTGCAGTTCCTCTCACTTGACACGTGACGTTAGAATATTGTAGTATCTAGTTACGGAGAGTCATTAAAAATTGTAAAACCTCCAATAAGATGGATTTGTGGTAAGAAATTTCAAACTTGGCCGTTCTTGCCTTCTTTTCGATGTCGTTCATTAATCATAGAAGGGTCACAGTTACCTCACCAATAAAAGCTATTGTTGGTAGGTCTGATGACCTAAAGTCGATGTTGATGTTAAAATAAAATTGACTGTTTAATATTTTAGCAGGCTAATCTTATGTAAATACTAAATAATATGTGACATGAATAATAATGATATAATGATACACTGATACTTATAGTATAGATTATTTTTGTTATACGATTTTTACACAAGTTTCTTCTTAGACTATAAACCAAGATAAACACACATGTAAAAACACATTCTATCTTTTCTATTCCTCAACAAGAGTGGTGTAAAGAAAATAGTGAAAAATATATATATTCATATTCCATGTTACATTAAAAGTTTACACATTTTCATTGTATTAATGATAAAAGATAAACTGATAACACAGATGGTTTTGGTTTTAGACACCCTACTGGGTTTTAAAACTTTACTTTAAGAATTAACTATTCAATATTTTAGCAGGGCATCTTGTATTAATGAGAGGAGATAAAATAATAATACGCAAGGACTTATAGACCCTATATGGATGAAAGTAATTTCACAAATATATATTATGTCTTTATATGTTTCTTTAAAGTGTTGATCAATAGCATTATATGGTTATCAAATACGTAAATGACTGTTGAATTTCCAACAAAGAAAGTGCCATAGGCCACAGTAAGGTAAGGAAACTAGAAATCTGGAGTTTCATGCGTGACTTTCCAAAAAGAAAATAGGGCCCTCAAGGTACACCTGCTCCAAATGAAGAATTCTTTTGCGTAATATAACTGGTCAATTAAATCCATAAGTCATCAGCATAGCATTTTGGGAACAGCAAGACTAAAGACCTGAGTTTTTCTTTATAAGGAGTAATATGAAGTATCAAAATACTCAATGGAGAAAACAGAGTTCAGGCTTTTATTTCTTGCTACTTGTTGCTGCTTGATATCCTTGTTTCCAGTACTTTTGGAAGCAGAGGATAGCATAACTCCACCACAAGCCCTCAGTGTCAACCAGACACTAATTTCACCATCCCAAAATTTTGAATTGGGTTTCTTCAGTCCTGGCAATTCCGCATACAGATATCTTGGAATATGGTACAAGCATATTCCAAAGCAGACTGTTATTTGGGTTGCAAATAGAGACAAACCACTTGTTAATCCTGGTGGCTCCTTAACATTCAGTAATGATGGGAAGCTCATCCTTCTCAGCCACACTGGGAGTGTTCTATGGTCTTCAAATTCGTCTCAGCCTGCAAGAAACCCGGTAGCACAGATTCTAGACTCCGGAAACTTTGTTTTGAAGGACTTTGAAGAAGATGGAAGCTATTTATGGCAGAGTTTTGATTATCCATGTGACACATTGATACCAGGAATGAGACTTGGTTGGAACTTCAAAACTGGCTTGAACAGACATTTGACTTCTTGGAAAAGCACTTTTGATCCTTCTTCAGGAGAATATAGTTACAGTGTGGATCCCCGTGGCCTTCCTCAGCTTTTTCTTCGTAAGGGAAACAAGAAAGTCTTCAGAAGTGGACCATGGTATGGGCAACAATTCAAAGGTGACCCAGTTCTCAGTGGAAACCCGGTTTTCAAACCAATATTTGTTTTTAATTCTGATGAAGTGTCTTACTCCTATGAGACCAAAGACAATATCATTTCAAGGTTTGTGCTTAGTCAAACTGGTTTGATTCAGCATTTCTCATGGAATGATCATCATTCCAGTTGGGTATCTGAATTCACAGTTCAAGGGGACCATTGTGATGATTATGGTCTTTGTGGTGCTTATAGTACTTGTGACATCAAAAGCTCCCCAATGTGTATGTGTTTGAAGGGTTTTGAGCCAAGATTACCACAAGATTGGGACATGTCTGAGTGGTCAGGTGGATGTGTTAGGAAGGATTCGCGGGTTTGCAGGAATGGAGATGCTTTTAAGCAGTTTATAGGCATGAAACTACCAGATGCTGCAGTGTTTCATACAAACTACAGCATGAGCATCCATGACTGTGAGGCAGAATGCTTGAAGAACTGTTCTTGTGTAGCTTATGCTAAACTAGATATCAATTCAAGTGGTAAAGGCTGTATTGCTTGGTTTGGGGATTTATTTGATATCAGAGAGGTTTCTGTGTATGGCCAAGATCTCTACGTGAGAGTCCCAGCTTCAGAACTAGGTAATCTTTCACCCTCTCAACCTTCATGTTAGTGTACTTATAACACCAAAGATTCTTTGTTTCTCAATAATCAATATACAATATAGTTATGTTTCCCTTATGCATTTCTATATTATTATATGTCATCTATTTATTTGTGGTGTTAGATTCAAATGCTGGCGGAAACCGAAGGAGGAAACCCCTACTGCTTCCTGTGGCATTATCAGCAACTTCAACAATTATTATCTTAGCAATATGGTTTATAATTAAGAAACGAAGAAGAATTGGAGGTAAAGATATTTTGTAGTTTCAGAAGATCTCATGTAGTTTTTAGACCATAGTCTTCTTGGATTAGTTTTGCCGAGTAATCCTTGCTTATGTGTGCAGCCAGAGAAACTGATATACAACTCAGTGTTGGAAGAGAAAGGAGTCAGAGGAATGAATTTGAACTCCCACTATTTGAGATTGCCATCATTGAAGCCGCCACTAAGAATTTCTCTATGTGCAATAAGATTGGAGAAGGTGGATTTGGTCTTGTATACAAAGTAAGTTACTATTTCTCTGTGTGGTTGATTACAAAGAAAATGACATTTCATAAATTCATACAATGCCTCATATTATATAATGGTCTCTGACAACTGTCCTGCAGATTGCATAGTAAGAAATGCTCAACCACAACCATATATTTTTAATCGAAATTTTTTAGCTTTGAGTTCTATATCTTTTTAACCAATTTTTTAAATAATTTAGACAATGTACTCTATCATTTCTCTAGTTTGTATGACTCTGACATTCAAGATCTCAAAATACTCTTCAAATGAAATTTAACTTTTCTGATACACTTGAATGTCATCTCCTAGTAGTTAATGAGTCCAAATATTCAAAGTTCTAGACTTCCAGCCAAAATTTCCACTTACCTATTAAACAAGTTTATCAATTGGCTGCTTTGTTTCTGTTTTTTCCTCTCACAAAAAATAAAAAAAATAAAAAATCAACTTGCTCTCTTAGTTTTATAACAATGATGATAAGATCTTGGATATGTTGGAACTTTTAGGGTCAACTTCCATCAGGACAAGAAATAGCAGTGAAAAGGCTCTCTGAGAGTTCTGGACAAGGCCTACAAGAGTTCAAGAATGAGGTTATTTTGATCTCCCAACTTCAGCATCGAAATCTTGTCAAGCTTCTGGGTTGCTGCATTCATGGAGAAGATAAAATGTTGGTCTATGAGTACATGCCAAACAGAAGCTTGGACTCCTTATTATTTGGTTGGTCTCTTGGCTTTTACAACACAGACAAATATTGTTTGAGCAAAAGTATGTTTCACTTAATCATAATATAATGTTTAACTCTTGTAATATTCTGAATCAGATGAAACCAAGCGTTCTGTGCTCAGTTGGCAAAAGAGGCTAGACATTATTATTGGCATTGCTAGGGGACTTCTCTACCTTCACAGAGATGCAAGACTAAGGATAGTTCATAGAGACCTAAAAGCAAGCAATGTTCTTTTAGATAGTGAAATGAACCCAAAAATTTCTGATTTCGGAATGGCAAGAATGTTTGGTGGAGATCAAACTGAAGCAAAGACTAAGAGAGTAGTTGGAACATAGTAAGCACAAAGACAAATTACTTTACTTTTCACAATTTTCTGAACTTAACTGCTAAAACCATTTTATCTTTTGCAACTGTTACAGTGGATATATGGCACCAGAGTATGCAATAGATGGACACTTCTCTTTCAAATCTGATGTATTTAGCTTTGGGGTTTTACTGTTAGAGCTGTTGAGTGGCAAGAAGAACAAAGGATTTTGTCACCCGGATCACAAACTGAATCTCCTTGGCCATGTGAGTATAATACTGAATATGTATCTTTTTTCTGCTTTATAGTGTATCTGATGCAAACAATTTGCAAAATAGTAATCTCATTGATAATATGGGAATATGGTAGGCATGGAAGGTTTGGAATGAAGGTAAGGTCATGGAGCTGATTGATCCATTGCTTGAGAGTGAGTTTCCCACATCTGAAGTTGTAAGGTGTATTCAAGTGGGGCTATCATGCGTTCAACAGCACCCAGAAGATAGGCCAACGATGGCATCAGTGCTTTTGATGCTGGACAGTGAGAGTGTGTTGCTGCCCCAACCTGGAAGACCAGGACTATATTCCGAGAGATGTTTCTCAGAGACAGATTCATCATCATGTGGGAGACTCAACTCCGGTTCCAATGACATAACTGTTACATTACTAGAGGGTCGTTAGGATCTTGCCGCTTCAATTAACCTGTTGAATATTTGATATGCATGAAATTCTGTATTCTAGTTCAAAATTAAACTGATACTAAGTATCGTGCTTAGACTTTGTTGTGGACTTGTGGGTTCTGGTTCTGGATGATCAGAATGCTACTAAAGTGTTTTCTTTTTTGTTTTTGGTTAGTAACAAGTTTATGATCAGTTATGCAAACTCATTCTCAAGAAAACTTGTGTGATTAGTTCGTCATTCCCCTCCAAATGGAAACAAACAACGTTGAAGATAAAGTAAGCTCAAATATTTTCAATTCTGGAACCGTACCAAGGTGCAGTAAGATAGAAGGAGGTGGAATAAGTTAAATATGTGATATGATTCATTGATGGTTTACAATGATATTATAGCAAACCAAAACTCACACTACAGAGTAGAATAATTTTACCATACATAAGGGAAAAAAATTATAAAGACTTAGTTTTTATGTGGATCTGTGTACACATTAAAAGATTTATTTCCCTATTCCTCTTAAAATTTCTTTACTATCCTAACCCCAAACTGTAAGTATTTCACTGTGTGTGATTGTGACGCATCTATTATAATATATTAAAGGTGAATTCTCTGATACCTATGATAATTTTTAGGTAACTTTTACACTGTTTATGTGACCCAATCTCAACAAGCCAAATCAATTAAAAGGTCCACATCAGTGCCACATTTGATAGACTTTTATTTTTATATAGAAACCCCTTTTAACTTTTATCTTTGCTTTATGATCCAAGGGACCATGTTGCAAAAACAAAACTTTAACTTTCCTTTTTTTATTATTAGATCCAGAAACACCTCGGCAAAAATCAAAACAAAAAAATAGAGGTTTCTAATAAAAAAAACCAAATCGCACACAACTCAACCCATAATTCTTCTTCGAATAAACTTATCATCTTCAAGCCACCAACCAAGCATCTTGAGGAAGAGGTGTGGAAAGGAAACAGGCACCCCTGTTCACCGCCACTCATCAGCCTCGGACCACTGCAAGCTAGAGCGACGCATCTTCTCCGCGAAACCGCCTCCGCCTCCACCTGCCTCTGCGCGTGACCTCCTGTCCCCACCAGCTCCGTCCACTGCCGCATCGTAACAACGCCACGTTACTATCCAACCACACCAGATCGCGAGCCACACGTCCCCATCGACCTCGATCTTATTGCACAGTTGGGGGGTTACCTGATATACACTTGCCGCTCCTTTACCATGAAAATCTTCACAATGGTGATGAATACTAAAAATAAAGGTTAAGATGGCACAATTTTTTAATACCACAGTGATAATTATTCCTTTTGTTCTCGGTAAAGTAAGGCATCTTCAAAGTTGTAATATTTATGCAGCAGGGGAAAATGATTGTACTTGCTAAGATCAAGGGGAGGCCGAGTTATTTTAGTCTTTAGAGCAATAAATTCTTTCTGACCAAGACAATGTAAAAGGATCGGAAAGCGCATATCAGTTCAAGTTCAACCTTCAATGGTGGAGATACTTGAGATTAGGGTTCAAAGTGGTTTTGGAAGGGAAGATTAATTAGTTTTTTTATTAGAAACCCTCAATTTTTAGTTTTGATTTTCAAAGAAAGGTGTTTCTGGATCTAAAAATAAAAGGGAAAAGTTAAATTTTTATTTTTGCAATATGGTCCCTTGGGCTAGAAAGCAAAGACAAATGTTGGAAGGGGTTTCTGTATAAAAATAAAAGTCTATCCAATGTGGCACTTATATGGACCTGTTAATTCTGTTGGCTTGTTTGGATTAGGCCACATGGACAGTGTAAAAGTTACCCAAAAATTATCATGGGCATCAGAGAATTCACCTATATTAAAAAAGCCTCCCACATCAATATGATGACAACTCATCTCCTTTAGTGCCACATAATTCCATTTTGGCCACCTCATCAATATTCTTAGGTGGCACTCTCTGAAATCCATCGACTATCTATTCCTTATCTTATTGTATCTAATAAAATTCATGCATTTAAATACAATAAAAAAAACTTATAACTGAATACAACAACACATTCAAAAAATTACAAATCTATTATTTATCTTTAACAAAATCCTAAAAGACAAATACTAATGACAATCCAATTAACATTAACAATGAATATAAATATCCTTAAAAACACCAACTTGAAAAATAAAATTCACACTCTAACGATCTCTATCGCCTTGATTGCAAAAAAAAGAAGAAAAAAAAAACTGACAACAAACAACTTAATATTTTTGTTTTATAACAACTTAATATTCAATACGTCCATGCTCATAATTTTGCACATCATTTTAAATTACCAATATATATTAATAAGGAATATCATAAATAATTTCGTACGTAACAAAAAATACTAATCATCACTAATATTATTATTAATAATATTATCATCTTACAAAATAAAAAATTGTAAAAATACAAACATTAAAAAACAAAAAATTATTATAAGACTAAATTACTAAAATTTTACGATAAAAGTCTTCTAAAAAAATCAACACCCAATCTCAATCAATTAAATTATTTATTTGTAATCAACTTTTAAATAGTACATGCTTGAAGAAAGAATGGTAAAAAATAGAACTACTTTGAAGAATATTTGTTTTTGATATACAACAACTTAATATTCAATACGTCCATGCTCATAATTTTGCACATCATTTTAAATTACCAATATATTTTAATAAGGAATATCACAAATAATTTCGTAACAAAAAATACTAATCATCACTAATATTATTATTAATAATATTATCATCTTACAAAATAAAAAATTGTAAAAATACAAACATTAAAAAACAAAAAATTATTATAAGACTAAATTACTAAAATTTTACGATAAAAGTCTTCTAAAAAAATTAACACCCAATCTCAATCAATTAAATTATTTCTTTGTAATCAACTTTTAAATAGTACATGCTTGAAGAAAGAATGGTAAAAAATATAACTACTTTAAAGAATATTTGTTTTTGATATACAACAACTTAATATTCAATATGTCCATGCTCATAATTTTGCACATCATTTTAAATTACCAATATATATTAATAAGGAGTATCACAAATAATTTCGTAACAAAAAATACTAATCATCACTAATATTATTATTAATAATATTATCATCTTACAAAATAAAAAATTGTAAAAATACAAACATTAAAAAACAAAAAACTATTATAAGACTAAATTACTAAAATTTTACGATAAAAGTCTTCTAAAAAAATCAGCACCCAATCTCAATCAATTAAATTATTTCTTTGTAATCAACTTTTAAATAGTACATGCTTGAAGAAAGAATGGTAAAAAATAGAACTACTTTGAAGAATATAATGGCCGTAAAATAGGAAGCAATTGAACAATTACATTTTAAATTTTATGATCTTAAAACCATCAAATACTCCTTAGTACGAATTAATTCCACTACCCACAATAATGACTTATTACAATAAGGAGTTTGATTCACCCCAACCAGTATAATCCAAAGAAAGAAGCAGACCCAAATTGCAAACATAAAAAGAAGATACAAACAACAAACCAAAGAGTGTATACAACATCATCACATGAAGATTTAGATATGAAATGCAACAAAGAGAAAAAGTCATCCATACAAATACACGAGTTAACATCCTCCGATCGTGAAGAACCAATTTTCGTTCAAAGCTTAAGGAGAAAAATAACCACCCAAATAAAGGAAGGAGCAACAATGGTTCAAGCATGTATGACAAAAAGTGCAAAAAAGCTTCAACACAATGATTGACAAAAAATGATTCCCCTCATTTTTAGTTTCATATATTTTAAATTCTTATATTTCGTGATCTACGCATGTTTAAAATATGTTCTCTCGTTATTTCTTCTTAAAAATATTATTTTCATTTTAATTATTCCACATCAATAGACTAATATTATTATCAAATAATTACATTTACAATGCAAAATATATCAATTTTTTTTAATCAAAAATGATATGCAAAACATCACTATAAAAATCAACATCCCAACTAGGTTGGCACTCAAAAACTTATCAATCATCTGTAGCATATCATAAATCTAATATATCATTTACAAATCTAACAAAAAAAAATTTATGCCCGCACATTGCGGGGGTCACAATCTAGTATATATTGAATGAAAGAAGAAAAATTGATTTCTGTGCATTGATACGATACGTACCTAATTCTGGTTGTCTTCTTGTAAGTTTCGGAATGAAGATAAGGCCGTTATATGTATAGTCGTATGTTGCTTGCAACTTCAACATCACCTAAAACAGGTGAACATTGCCTATTGGGGTATATTCTAGTTCAGTCTTCATATTGAAATTCCTTTCCTTTTTCTTTTCTTTTTTGTGTATTATTTGTTTGGTACAACTATTGATTGCCAAGGCTGCTGCTGAAAATGCAATCGGGTACGTATGAGAGTGAAAGACTCCTCCATTGATCAATAATCATGATTTCCGAGAATATCTCGCACCGCATGTTGACTCGTCCCATAAACTGGTTGGAAAGTAAAAGTTTCAGCAGATTAAGTGAACTTGATACACAATACATAAAAACCAAATTAAGCGTCAAGTCCTCTATCAAGATTTTTGCACTAGTGCCCGCTTTTGACAATGGGAACCCTAAGGGTGTGTTTGGATGGGGTTTTGTAGAAGGTGAAGTATTTTAAAAGGGTAATTAAAATACTTTACTCTAAAATACTTTGTTTGGGTATTAAATATAAAGGATTTTAAAAATCAAGGGATTTCATGGAGGTATTTTGTTTAAGGTAAATTTGAGAAATTTGAAATACCTCCTAAAGAGGTGGTATTTTGAAATTCCCTCTCCTTACTCAGGTGGGGGACATCGGCCCCCGGACACCCCGGTAGGGGGGCACTGACCCCTATCAACCCGGTGGGGGGGCGCCGACCCCCGGACACCCGGTGGGGGCGCCGACCCCTATCAAACCCGTGGGGGGGCGCAGGCCCCCGCACACCCGGTGGGGCGGCGTCGGCCCCCGGACACCCCGTGGGGGCGCCGACCCCTATCAAACCTGTGGGGGGGCGCCGACCCTATCAAACCAGTGGGGGGGGCGCCGACCCCGCACACCCGATGGGGGGGCGTCGGCCCCCGGACACCCGGTGGGGGCGTCAACCCCTATCAAACCGGTGGGGGGGGTGCCGACCCTTATCAAACCGGTGGGGGGTGCCGGCCCCTGGACACCTTGTGGGGGCGCGTCGGCCCCCGGACACCCAGTGGGGGCGTCGACCCCTGTCAAACCGGTGGGGGGCGCCGACTCCTATCAAATCGGTGGGGGGGCATCGACCCCTGGACACTAGGTTGAGAGGGGGGGGGGGGCGCTGACCCCGGACACCAGTGGGGGGCGTCGGCCCCGGACAAAGTATTTTTTTAAGGAATATTTTAAAAAAATGTAATTGAAGGTAATTTAAATGCTTTATCCAAACAAAGAATTTAAAATACAAGGTATTTGAATTACCCTATCTAAACAAAATATTTTCGAAATGAAAGTAATTCAATTGAAATAATTGAATTACCTTGTATTTCAAATTCCTTAGAATTTTGAAAATACCCCATCCAAACATACCCTAAAGTTATGTTTGGAAGTTTCTACGATGACGGAGTGGAGTGGTTAATAGTAGAGTGAAAAGGAAAAAATATTACACTCCATTGTTTGGAAATGTAACGAGGGATATAGAAGAAAATTCCAAACCCCCAAATTGGAGGGTACAAAAAATGAGGGGGTTTGAATGGAGTGGAGTGGTTTGGGTTACCATCCTAAACCATCACACTCCATCAATAAAGAAACTCTCAAACAATGAGTTAATAAATTTATATCACTCCATTCCATTACTAAGCATCTCATCTCATCCTCCCAAACATAGTCTAAGGCTGCCCTCCTTTTTATTTGGAAAATTTGATTGTGTATTTAAAAATATTCTTTTATGCGGTATAAAAATAATTTAATAAAATAATATGCAAAATAACATTGTTTTACCTTAATAATTAAATACGGATGCTTGCACCTTTATTTAAATTGATTTTGAATTAAAAAGTCGATCAATTTATTTATATCAATTTCAAATTTTTTTTTAGTAACCATGATATAGATACGAAGTATCCACTACCATTTGCAGTGACTAATCTTCATGGAGGAATCTGTTGGGTACATAAGGTGGGTTCTCCCCTCCTAATCAGGATATCAATTTCAATTTGATATAACATGAAAAATAAACTAATCCAAATCAATTTGGTTGGATTGGTTTAATCGGTTTTGACTAAAAAATATAAACTTAGAATCTTATGAGTTAAAAAGATTTTGTCAATTAAAAAACAAGAAAAGTAAATAAATAAAAGGGTTTGGATTTTTATGCTTATAATAATAATAATAATTAATTTAATGACATAAAATAAAATAAAAAAGTGGGTAAAAAATTATATTTACTATAAACAAAATTATAAATTCAACAACAAACTAACAAAAGCCATCAGGGTTGGCACATCTGGTCAAGCCTTCCGTTCACACTAGTTGTGACTTATTGGTAGGCAATATGTAAATTTCACTATAAATCCTTGCTGAGGTTGGTCATTGCAAAGGAGCGTGCCTTCCCCCAATCTAAACTTTTTTGTATATATAAAAAAAAAAACAACAACAACAACAAACTAATAAACATACAATATTAATATTAATCGATTTTAAAAATAAAGCAAAAAATGATGGAATCCTTTGGCTTTCAAACTAATTTAGAGTTTTGATTAGATTTGAACATCAATACATTTTAAGTTTGTTGAACTAGAGTAGTTACACCACGTTTGTAATTGAATCATGGAATGTGTTTCTATGTGCGAAAAATGATGAGCATGACAAATGAATTGCGTATAGTGTGGATGCTAGTCCATCTCTGCTTTTGTTTTAGCTCATCTTCTGATACCATAACCACAGAGAAGCCAATCAGTGATGGTGAGCTTGTGATTTCTAAATCTCAAAATTTTGCATTGGGGTTCTTCAGTCCTGGCAAATCCACCAAACGCTATGTTGGCATATGGTAGGATCGCGATTCCCTGACGTTCGCGCGGGAAACGTCACCTGCCTTTCCTTGTTTCTCAGCCGTCGGATCAATCCGACGGTCCATAAATTGACACGTGGCTTCTTCTTTTTTTTTTCTTTTTTTTTTTAAACTGTACGCAAATCGTGGTTGAGAAGCAAACTTTCGAAGGCAAGACGTAAAACACTACGTGACAGCTGCAGCGGGGTCATTGTCGTCGCTTCTCCTCCGGCAGCCACTGCACCACCACTGCACCACCGCTTCACCGCCGCTTCACCGCCGCTGCACCCCCGCTGCACCGCCGCTGTGATCACAGTGAAGGTAGCATTTTTGAGTTCAAAAAAACAGAGCTTTCCTTTTGACATTTCTTTGAATCTTTGTAACCCAATGACTAAGAGGGCATCTATAGTTCATAGCCTTGTTTGTGGAAAGAGTAGTGTGTGGTGAAATGTTGGGATCATATGCACATAACATGGAAGCAATATTTTTTTTCGTTTGCAGAGATGGAACATTAGTTGCTGTGGGATTTTAAAAATAGTTTATACGTGCCACTGGCTCTTGGTGGGGCTATTTGGGTATATTACAATAAGCTAAGGCTTTGGTTTGGTTTGCTTGTATTGTTCTGTACTATGTAAATAACTGTTATTTGTATTTGTAACCATTGGAATCAGTATGTGGAAATATTGGAATCAGACATGGAGTTAGGCGTTCGAATGGCGGATCCGTCGGAGGGTGTAGCTGTGGCGGCCGAGGGAGGATCTGGAGGAAGAAGGGCGGCTTTCGATGGGAGGAAGGCAGAGGGCGTTCTGGGTTAGGGACCTGCGGTGGAGCGGCGCCGTCTCTGGGGCGGCGCCTGCAGTGGATCTACGCCGTGTCGCTGGAGCGGCGCCTGCGGCGGAGTGGCCCCCGTGGCGGAGTGGCGCCGGTGGCGGAGCGGCGTCAGTTGTGGGAGAAATGGGATTCGGTTGTCCTCTTCGAAACCGGGTCCTATCCCTATGTAATTGCTCCATTTGCGTACAGTTTTTAAAAAAAAAAAAAAGAAGAAGAAGCCACGTGTCAATTTATGGACCGTCGGATTGATCCGACGGCTGAGAAACAAGGAAAGGCAGGTGACGTTTCCCGCGCGAACGTCAGGGAATTGCGATCCCATATGGTACCACAATTTGCCCGACCAAACAGTTGTGTGGGTCGCAAACAGAGACAATCCTATCAATGACACCTCTGGTCTTCTCTCACTCGCCCCACATGGAATTCTCCAACTCCAACACAAACACACCAACTCCCCTATCTGGTTCACCAATGTTTCACTCACCCACCCAAACAACACCATCATTGCTCAACTCACAGACACGGGTAACCTTGTTCTGACTCACAAGAATAACTCCCAAGCCATCGTGTGGCAGAGCTTTGATCATCCAACGGACACTTTCCTTCCATTTTCAAAGATCGGCTTCAACAGGAAAACGGGTCAGAGGTGGTTCTTGCAATCATGGAAGAGTGATGACGACCCAGGAACTGGAAGCTTCATGTTGAATTTTAGTAAAAGTGAGAAACCTGAGCTATTTTTTTATAAGCAGAATCTTAAATGGTGGCGAGGTGGGTCATTTAATGGAGAAATATTCACTGGGGTACCCAATTACAAAGGTGTTTTGAACACGTTTAACGTCTCTTTTTTGGACCAAGATAACCGAGTGGAACTCACATATAACGCTTTGAACAAGTCCACCATCAGGGCCTTGGCTCTTCCCACAGGATCCTATGAAGCACATGTTTGGGATTACCAGAACAATCAGTGGAACCGGTTCTGGTCTGCCCCGAATCTGCAGTGTGATACCTATGGAACTTGTGGGTCTAACAGTAACTGCGATGTCTTCCAGTGCTCGTGCTTACCTGGTTTTGAACCCAGAAGCAAACAGGATTGGTATGAAAATAGAGATACTTCTGGGGGTTGTGTGAGGAAGAACAATGGAGTTTCTATCTGTGGGAACGGAGAAGGGTTTGTTAAAGTTGAAAGTGTGAAGGTTCCTGATACATCAATAGCAATGGCCAACATGGATTTGAGGCTGGAAGAATGTGGGGTGGAATGCTTGAGAAACTGTTCTTGTACTGCCTATGCAGCTGCGGATGTGAGGAATGGTGGAAGCGGGTGCTTGGCTTGGTATGGGGATTTGATGGACATACAAGTGCTCTCTGAAGAAGGACAAGATTTGTATGTACGTGTTGATGCAATTGAATTAGGTACTTTCCATTCTCTCTTTCTTTCTTTTTCTTTCTTTCTTTTCCTGATATGTGATAATGAGTTAAGATTTATTCTTCTTTTCTGTCTCAGCAAGCTATGCCAGTAAATCAAAAAGAAATTATGGGTGGGAGAGGAAACTTACAGTTTCAATGGTTTCCATAGCTGCAACCGCTCTTCTAATTTCCTTCTGTGCGTGTTGCATTTGGAAGAGGAAAAGAACAGGTGTGTAATTCACTTCTTTTGTTTATTTGTCATGGTTGATAGTTATCAACACAACACAATCTTTTTTACTGAATCAAGAAGTTCACTCTTCACCCATTAAATTAAATCACATAATTTCTTTCTCTATTTAATGGAACTTTTATCCCATACTACAAAGTGAATCTTAAAAAAGTGTGTTACTAATGTTACTAACACATTTCATAGGATAAAGGATAACGTTTTTTCTTTTTTCCTTAAAGAAGGACAATGTAATTATAGTTCTAGGCTTTTGGCATTAACACAAAAGATGACCTGCATAAGTATTTTTGTTACTTTTGAACAGATAGAACAACACATCATTATAGCATCAAAGAAAAACAAGAATAATACTTCATTCACCTAGTTATTGTTACTTTACATTTTTGCTTACTTGAACCTAAAAGCGCTTTCATATGTATACAATAATGTCCACCACACTAACAATCAACAAAGTGTCATGTAAGTCTCCGAAGAATAGCCCAGCTGATATGGGCTAAGGACATTGAGGAGTTTTAAGCAGGAAGTGCAGAGCTCGATCCCTGCCACTAACAAATCCCCCTCTCCTAACATATTAACCACTAATAATTTGCCTATAAAAAAAACAAAGTGTCATGGAAAGGTGTTATGTCCGGGGAAATATAAAAGACTATAAAAAAAACGATTAAAATTCTTTAAAGTCAGCAAAAGTGTAAAATGAGAAAGTAAAGACGTCTTTATCTTGATTATTTAAAGTACATTTAAATCTCAATCTACTTTAATTGATTAAAGATATATACAATTTTATTTTCTTGCTTTACTTTTGCTCACTTTAGAATAACATAATAAAAAAAAAACGAGGAGCTTCAATTGCTTTTGTCCTCCTTTTCGTTGCCAGCTTATTTTATTCTAACCTTTTTTTCCCTTGTTCTTTCTTTTGCCACATCTAGAAAGAGATGCAATGACGCAGCGTTTAAATCAAGGTTCCCCAACGGAAGATGAGCACGATGAAAGTTCAACAAATCCAAATTTGCCGTTTTTCCACTTTGAAACTATAATGGCAGCTACAAGCAGTTTCGGTGGTGAAAATGAGTTAGGACAAGGTGGATTTGGCTCCGTATACAAGGTACAAAACATAATTTGAAACTCAACTATAACCAATGCAATATATTTGAAACATCCTTTAATATTCTTCTCGTTTAAGTTTATCGTAGGAAATATGGTATTTATATGACTATTTGTTAATTTAGAGCTGGCAATACTCAAATAGTAATATTACAGGTTTTAAATTTATTATATATTTCAGGGCATATTAAGTAATGGGCAGGAGATAGCAGTGAAAAGGTTGTCCAAGTGCTCAGGACAAGGTACTCGAGAGTTTCAAAATGAAATTAAATTAATAGCAAGACTCCAACACAGAAATCTTGTGAGGTTGCTTGGTTATTGCATTCACAAAGAAGAAAGGATGTTGATCTATGAGTATTTATCAAACAAAAGTTTGGATTTCTTTATATTTGGTATGTGTTTCTTTTTCTCATCTATCTAACATTTTACATATTTTATGTCATACATTTTTAGTATTATGGTATTAAATTATTAAATTGTAGTGTATGAAAGTTTTAGAGCCTCAATAACTTTAATTTCTATTTTCAACGACTTTAACTTTTCACTGCAGATAAAATGCAAAGATCAATATTGAATTGGGACAAACGCTTTGAAATTATTCTTGGTATAGCTCGGGGTCTTCTTTATCTTCATCAAGATTCAAGATTAAAAATAATTCATAGAGACCTAAAAGCTGCCAATATTCTCTTAGATGATGCAATGAATCCCAAAATCTCAGATTTTGGTATGGCTAAGATATTTGGAGAAGACCAAATTCAAGCCATAACAAGAAAAGTGGTTGGGACATAGTAAGTATTAAACTCCTATACAATACATAGAGTAGAGAGAATGTTGTGTACATATATCATAATGATGTATTGTTTATACTATTTTGGTTTCTTTGAAGTGGTTATATGTCACCAGAGTATGCAATGCAAGGACAATACTCAACAAAGTCTGATGTCTTTAGCTTTGGAGATTTACTATTAGAGATCATCAGTGGCAAGAGAAACACAAAATATGTAAAAGGAAGAGCATCCCCGAATCTGATTGGACATGTAAGGGGGTTAAAGCATTGGCATTCTTTGAAATTAGAAAACTAAATTTTAGTAGCATATAGTAATATCTTTTTGAAAATTACACTACGTGATGTTGCATTTGTAGGTATGGGATTTGTGGAGAGAAGGAAGGGCCTTGGATATTGTGGACTCAACACTAGGTCAATCTTTTCCCACCGCTGTAGTTTTGAGGTGTATCCAAATTGGGATTTTATGTGTGCAAGAAAGTGCCCTCCATCGACCATCCATGTTAGAAGTTGTTTTCATGTTGGGAAATGAAACAAATCTTCCCTCACCTCAAAAGCCTGCATTTATACTCAATAGCAACAGTGATATTGTAGAGTCATCAAGTTCTAGAGGGGAATGTTCAGTAAATGAAGTTACAGATACTACCATTAGTGGTCGGTAGAGATGATCTAGGTAAGAGTGAAAGGAAGTTAACAATGTATATGTGGGTGTGTGAGTGTGAGTGCTTATACATAGCTAAATTTCATTCTTAGCATGTATATTCAAATCTCTTTTCCATACATATTTATTGGAACCACAAACAGTATCCGACTAGCCATTTGTATAATAGTAAGGCATGTCTTCAAATGAAAATCGTGATTTTGTGCAAAGATAGATCAACATCAACAACATCATATTTGAAGAAGAGCAAATCAAGAACGAACAATACGTGTGGTTTGAACATTGTAAGTATCTAGTGTAATTGATATGTGTTGCAGTGTCGCACTATGATATTGCTCTAACCCTTTTGTCTTTATTGTAGTGGTTAGATGTCACCAGAGCATGCAACAGAAGGACGATATTCAGCCAAATCAATTTTTTTCTACTCTGAGTCCTCAATGGGAGTCCTAATGCTTAATATTATTGCTGACAAGAGGAACACATATCATGTACAGCTACCCATTGGGTTAGATTGTAATTTTTTATTTTTATTTTTTATAAGTGGGAGTCCCATATGAGGCCTCACAGGAGGAGGGTGAGAAAGGTGAAGAAAATAGAAAAGAAGTAAAGCACATCATTAGGATCTAAAACCACACAGTCACAAATCATGTAAGGGGAAATTTACTAACATTTCATAGTAGACTCATAGAAATGACAGCAAAACACTCCACTCCAAAAGTGCTATTCGCTTTCTTCAAGCTGGCTGTGATATCTTGCATCCTTGTGCCCTTATTGTTCATGCTTTCTAATGTGCACCTTTAAAAAACTGGTGCTAGCTTGCACTAGTTTGACTCTTGATTTTGCACCAATTAAAATGCCAACTTGGCTTGTACATTTACTTTTATTCATTTATCTGGTCAAAGTATATTTCTTTATTTTTACTTGCATATTTAAACCATCATATCGCTTTGTATTTTTAATTGTTAACCGTAGATGTAGTCATACAAATAAAAAAAAAACATTTTATCTGAAATCTCAATCTTCCTTCTCATTCCCGAATCTCTAACTTATTTCTCATCCCCAAATCCCCCCCCCCAAAAAAAAAAAACAAAATTTCTTAACCCCCCCAATCCTTAACCATCTCTCAGATTTCCATTGCACTCATTATCACCCCTGAATCGTAACAACAGAGATTCGTTTCTATCTGTTAGCAAACTTCTTTCGATTTGCAGAAAAAACGATGGGGCAAACCAGATCTATTAAGTGTGGCGATGGTGAACTATTAAGCTCAAACTTAGATCTGGATTCACGAGGTGGATGCGGTGGCACTGTGCATTGTCAGCGTCTGATCTGCGGGCCTGGGTGGAGAAGCCGCCGTGACTCACGGTTGCAAGGTGGTCTTGTATGCTTTGGTTGTTCTTGGTGTGTTGGGAAATATATGGGTCTTCGTTGTTGGGAAATATTCAAGTTATGCTTGCAGGAATCTTTGAAGTTTCATGTATCTTTGAGCACGTCCCAACACCTTCTAAAACCTTTTCAATTTATTACCAGAAATGCTTTGATTCCTGGTCATCGCATAAAACTTCATGTCCCAATATGCTTTGGCTGTTCTTGTAAAGAGGAGTGGGTTGCACTACCACATTTTTCTCTCTGCGCACAACAATCATGAATAAAACGATGCTCATTCCTGGTCACTTTGAAGACAAACAAAATACAGACAATACTTTTGGATATACTTGAAATACAAGTGGGAATAGACCTATATTACAAGTACAAAATACATCAAATATGTTTGACCTTCTGCCTGCTTTTTGACCGAGTCAATAAAGTTGAATAATCTGATGTGTTAAAATGCCAGCTGCTGATTGGTCCATACAACTGGTGCAAGCTTGCACCGGGTGTAATTTAGACGACACCTTGTTCATGATATAAGAAGCATGTTCAGAGGTTTTACTGAAGTCAAGTGGGGGAAGCAAACACATGTGCATATCTTCTTGCTGATCATGGTCACAATGTTAACCGGGGTGTTTTTGTTTTTAATGAGGTTTCCTTTTTTTCTCTAGCTTTTCTTGCTGATTTTTCTGGAATTTTTGAGAGGGCAGTTTAGTTTGCTTTATTTGTTTGAGCTTTAGCCCCGTTTATCCAAATATATATATAATATATATATATATAATAATTCCCAGGAAAATCTACAAAGCCATATCCAAACATGAGGTTGTTGACATTTAAAATCCATGCACTAATGGGGAGGAGCGGCGGTGAGGAGCTTGAGTGGGGCGTCAGGTGTTTTAGAGTGTGGGCGTGTGGCTCTTGAATTCGTATCTTCGGTTCTGTGATGTGTTGGGCCAAGATTTCTGGTTATTGTGTGTATTTAACTTCAATGTTGAATCAGAGCAACGCTGATTTGGGTACTTCTAGTATGGAATTGGAATATCAAATAGCAAAATATGGCGGGTTAAGAAGCAATCAAACATTTTACCAAAAAAGAATATCAAACAATACATTCGGATTGCTTTGATAGGATGAAGGAATTTAAGAGGGTAATGTATTTTTATAGGGTAATTACTAGCATTTCTCTTTCACAAAAACTGTAGAGAGGTGAATGAATGACAGAATTAGATAAGCAATTTCAAAGACTTGGTAATTGGTTGGCTAAATTACACTTTTGGTCCCCAGATTGTTTTTCAATGTTTAATTTGGCCCCCAAGTTTTTAAAATGTTCATTTTGGTCCTTAAGTTCCTAAAACTTATTCAATTGAGTCATTCCGTCATGTTGACTAACAAACATGGACGTTGATCCCGTCTGGTCCACCGGAATTGAAGACCAAATTGAACATTGAAACACAACTTGGGAACCAAATTGAACATTGAAAAATAATTTGGGGACCATTATTTTGGGGTCAACGCCCATGTCCGTTAGTCAACTTGATGGAAGGACTCGATTGAATAAGTTTTAGGAACTTAGGGACCAAAATGAACATTTTAAAAACATGGGGACCAAATTGAACATTGAAAAACAATTTAGGGACCAAAAGTGTAATTTAGCCTAATTCGTTTCAATTAACGAAAAACAATATTAATTGAGAAACAAAAATCATCTAAGGAGAATGGTGTCTTTGGTTTTCTAGTGAGTCTTGCCTTAGATTTTGAACTGTGTCGTTTAGAGGGAAAGTTTGTGTGGGCCTACGCCATCCTCCTAGCAGCTGGCCTGCTAATTAAGACACCAGGCCCACGGCTAGAGACCCACGAGCGGGTGCAACTTTATTGAAACCAAGTGGTCCAAAACTGTTGAGTCTTTCGTCCATTAAAGTTCAGACTCTAATAAAGTTCAATGCATGCACACACTATTGAAACCAAGCTGGCTAGGTAACTTTGACGCTGAGTCATACCCAATCATATCCCTCTATTTATTTATATATATATATCCGTACCTATTTCTATATGGAAAATGTCATTTTCGAGATTAAATACATTCTTGGCATATATTTTCTGTTCCTTCATGCCTGATACAATCATATTTACTTTTTAAACAATTGCGGACGGCTTCTAGTTCACATCAACCCTTTGTCCCGTTAGACATGTTGCCCTGGAATAAGGGCATCTCTATTCTGATACTCTTTTGCAGAGATGATAATACCTTACTGCTTAATTCTGACAAATTTACCTTTATTATAATATTTATTTTATTTCATCCTAGTCATGATGTTGCCTGATATCTCAACTAGTTCATGAGAAACAGTTTCACTTAACTCTATATTAACTATTAAGAATTGAGCATGCTGGAATTAGAAGGTGCAAAAGTAGACTTGCTTGTCATAGATGAAGTCTGGCTTTCTTATCAACAAGGAAAAAAGTTAATGGAATGATGACTTTGGGTTAAACCTTTGAAAAAAGAAACGCCATTTTCTTTCCCTCACAATTCCGCCAAAACCACCGACAGAAGAATTCACAAAGCAGTTTTGTTTTGCAATCTCCCAAATACCCATCCATTGTCATTGTCAAGTATGAAATCAAAGATACGGCATTGACATAAGATAAATAATTTCACGAGATCAAACTAACGAAACTATATCTTAATGTGTGGTACTAAATATGAGAAAACTAACATGAAGCTTGGTGGTTGTTCACTTAATTAAATATTTTTCCAGTAAATGGTAAACAGTGAAATTAAAATAATTTTCTTTTTGGTAAATGCTAAACGGTGAAATTTAAAAAAAAAATTATCATAAACTATATATATATTTTATTATAAACTATATTTTTTGAATTTCTAATGTATCAAATAAATTTTTCTATCTTTGAAAATTCTTGAAAGTTCATTATAAAAATAATAATAATAGAAATAGGCTTATTTTTTGAAGTTATATTTCTTTTCTTTTTTGTTGCAATCAATGCCTTATTTTTTGAACCAAAGATAAATATGTGCACGATTTTTCTAACATATGCAACCTTACACATGTGAAGTAATCAATAAATAAAAATATTGTATTGAAAATAGTAATATTTAAACTTTCAAAAAATTGAATACACAACTTTTAACACAATATTTATATTTCTTTTTTGTTTTTATGACAATATTTCTATTTTTGATTTATTAACATGTATAAAGTTACATATGATATAAAATTATGATATATCATACATCTGTATATAAATATTATTAAGAATATATATTTATTTTTATCAAACATTTCTTACCGTTATAGACGTGATAATTTATAATTTATTGACCGTCTAAAAAAATATTCATAATATTTATATTGGCAATGTATATTAAATAAATCCTACTTATATGTATGCATTTATATTCACACAAATCAATGAGGGTTTTACTGGTTTAGAATTCACAAATAAAATCAACATTTTATTAAAAATTTGAATATATTACTTATTAAGGTAGTATTTGGTATCAACCATATTTTTAATATTCCTAAGAAAATAGATATCGGAATAAAAGGTTTTTCATATATGACAGGGGTGTCCATGGGTCATGCTAGATTGGGTTCAGTGGGTTTTGACACCCAGCCCAAAAAAAGGTGAATAGGTTGGGTTGATTTGGGTTTGTAAAAAAAATATTATGAAACCCAAACCAACCCGATCTGACCATTTATGGGTTGGGTTGGGTGGGTCATCCGGTCTGACGAGAAACACATGGATGTTCATTTTTTGATCGGGTCCGCGGGTCTTCCAAGGTAGAAAAAATGAAAAAAAAAAAAAAAGAAAAGTACCAAAATTAACAAATAAACTTGTTAAAAACTATAAATTACATCAGCAACCATCAACTAAATCTAAAATCATCAACAACCATAAACTAAAGGTCTAAATTATTACAATAAAAGAGTACAAGTTATTAACATTCAACAATCATCAACACAAAACTAAGTAATATGGGTTGGGTTAAATGGATTTGGAATTCTGAAACCCAATGCCCAACCCATACTCTATGGGTTCTTTGTATTTTTGCCCAACCTAACCCAATCACCTGAACCAACCCACAAAATCTGGGTTGGGGTTGGGTCGGGTTCGTGGGTCTACCCAGACCCATGGACACCCCTAGTATATGATACAAATGATAAAAATTATTCACTAGCAAAAAAAAATTTGCTCAAGCCAACAGGGATCGGAATATCTGGTCAAGCCTTCCGCTCATACTAGCTGTCACTTAGTTCGATTCCTAGATCTCCCCGGTTGGTAGTCAATAGGTAAATTCCACTATAAATACTCACTGAAGTTGGTGGTATTCTCCGACCTTGCAAGGGGGCGTGTCTACCCCCAATCTAAACTTTTTCTATATATAAAAAAAATTCAAGATTAAAATTAGTAAATGAAAATTAAAAATTTATTCCCATGTGTAAGAGTGAAAAAGAAATAGTCTTTAAAATTATATTCCCATGAATATAATTTATTTATTAATAGTTCTTTAATAAAAATGTTTTTTATATTTATTAATCCTCTTGCCTCCGCCCTTCAATAACGAAAGAAAAGAGTTGTGTTGTTTGAACACAAAATTTAGACACCATATGTGATACAGTATGTTTTTGTTTCTATCTCTCGCTTACTTTTATCACCTTTATATACATACATTTCAAGAATACCACTAAAAAACAAAAGGAACATCATATAGTATCCTAAAATATGTTCAACAAACATTTCTGGAAAGAAAATGTCTTCAAATTCTTGAAACGTATTACTACAAAAATAAAAAATTCAAGGAGGGTATTGTTGTATTTGAAGAGTGGCCAGTAGGCCTAAGGCTGCGGAACCAGAATCAGAATCCTCGTCAACACTGTAGCCAACAAAAAACAAAAATGTCATCAGAATATAGGCCATAGTCACACCAATGGTAAACCTCAAAAAGTAAAACCCTCTTTTCATTCACAGACACACTTACTCAAACCCAACGTTCCAATATAGAGTGAGAGAGTTTGAACATACAATGGCGTCTCTGCTTCCGGACCACTTCAAGTGTCCAATTTCACTTGAAATAATGTCCGACCCCGTCATTCTCTCCTCCGGCCACACCTTCGACCGTTCTTCTATCCAACGCTGGCTCGACGCTGGCCACCGCACTTGCCCAATTACCAAACTGCCCCTCCCCGATGACTCTTCCCTCATCCCCAACCACGCCCTCCGAAGCTTGATTTCCACTTATACCCCTCTCCACCCTCCTCCCCCACCCCAAACCCTAATCTCCACCCTCGCCTCTCCCTCCTCCTCTCCCCACTCCAAAACCGAATCCCTCCGCCACCTCACCCGCCTCTCCAAGCGCGACCCCCTCTTCCGCCGCCGCCTCACCGACTCCTCCGTCGTCCCCGCCGTCCTCTCCTGCGTCGACTCCGCCGACGACTCCCTCCGCGAGAAAGCCCTCTCCCTCCTCCTCAACCTCTCCCTCGACGACGACAACAAGGTCGGCCTCGTCGCCGAGGGCGTCGTCGCCCTCCTCGTGGCCGTCCTCACGGGCGGTCCCTCCGGTTGCCGCGCGGTGGCGGCCACCATGATGACGAGCCTGGCTGTTTTGGAAGTCAACAAGGCGACGATCGGCGCGTACCCGCACGCGATTGGGGCTCTCGTCACGCTCGTTAGGGAGGGTAAAGGGAGAGAGAAGAAAGAAGCTGCTACGGCTCTTTATGCGCTTTGTTGTTACCCTGACAATAGGAAGAGAGCGGTGGAAAATGGGGCGGTTTCGGTTTTGCTTGAAAGTGCGGATTGTGGGCTTGAAAGAGCGGTGGAAGTGATTGGGGTATTGGCCAAGTGTAAGGAAGGGAGGGTTCAGATGGAGAGGTTTGATGGGTGGGTTCAGATTCTGGCTCGGGTTTTGAGGAATGGAACCTCAAGGGGGGTTCAGTATGCTCTCATGGCTCTCAACTCCCTCTGTTATAACAATGAAAAAAGTGTTGTAGAGGCCACGCAAGAAGGGGTTTTGGAAATTTGTGTTGGGTTGTTGGAACATGAAAATTACAAGGTTAGGAGGAACTCTTCCAGTTTGATTCAGGTTCTGCATGGCAACAACACTTGGATGAGTTGATAAGGAATTAAGTACTAAAGAAGATTTGTTTTGATAAGGAATTGAGTACTAAAGAAGATTTGTTTTTTGTTGTCCTCTGTGGAGGTGAGTTGGGTTTTTTTTTTTTGTTGTTGTTGTTTATTTATTCTATATTGTTGGGTACCTACCTCTTGTACAAAAAAAATAGGGTTCTTTTGTACCTTGTATATTGAAATAAGGATGATAGGCTAGCTATCCCTTGTACTTGTTATAAGGAGAAACTCTTTGATTGAAATGTAATGCTTTCTTCACTGTTTAAAAATTTCTCTCGTGTTCCAAGCAATTCTGTAATACTAGGTTAACATTTTAACATGTTGCAGTCGTGTTATGGTCCAGTTATCTCAAATGTGTGTAGTTAATAGTACTAATGAAACAACTGTGGGATGGATTTTTACTTTTTTAGTGGCTGTGTGTGTGTCTAGCTCAGGTAAGAAGCTGTCTCACTCTGTCTCACAAAACTTACATTGATAAGCCATATCCAACAGCTTACTCCAAATTGGCAGTCAAAATTATCCTAAAATAAAATTCATTTAGCCATATATTTAATGCATGGATAGAATAAATTCCTAATTTATGAAACTTTAGAAATCCATTAACATTTTTAAGATGCCTAAATTATGATGGTTGTTTTTTTGATTCAAATAACAGTGTTGGCCTCCAATTTGGCAAAAGATATGTTAGATAACATAATGGACGTAAAAATTCAGTTTCTGTGAAAGTTTTGATCGAAGAATCTTATAAACAAGATATCAAAATTGAAAGCTGCATGTAACCATATACTTGTTGCTGTATCAGCTAGCAGAACAAATAGTGTCATTCCTTCTCTATTGTTCATATTCTCTGACAGTCTTTCTGTATGAATGGCTCTGTCTCAATTGCTACCCTCCACTTCGGTGTGCGGTCTCACCTCCACTTTGCAACATCAAACTGTTTTTGAAATAAAAACATCTAAACATAAATCACTTCATTTTAAACTTAATTATATTTAAATTAATTTTACAAAATCATTTTCATTTAAAATCACATTTGTCAAATGCTAATCCAAACATTCACGGAGAAATATAAGATTAGTCAAATTGACTTCTAATTTTATAGGTTCCGTACTAGAAGGAAACCCCGGAACAGAAGCAATTGTTGTATTGAAGCCCAAACTGGCACAACATGTGGCTTTCGATGAACTGAGCCTTGGTTTTTAAAATGGGCTAGCTAATGAACTACATGTAGGCTTGCAGTAAAAAGCCCACCCAGCACCGATATAGGTACCTTATTAACAAAATTTTTTTTTGTTGGTAACAAGGAGGGCAAAGCACCCAAAGAAAGATTACACAGCAACTAGCCGGGGCAAAGAAACCCCAATAACATCCTGTAACATCAGGCTCACACACACTTCCGGAGGGTGCCTTAGGACATGTAAACCAAGCTCCATGGAGTGGGCTAGATTGGCTAGATAATCAGCAACACGATTATTTTCCCTCCAAGTATGTGATATACGAACCTCCCATGACCGAGCACATAGCTCATTAATCTTAGAGACCATAAGTGCATATGGGTGAGATCTAGGACAGCCTTTCATGAGGAACCTTATTAACAATTTGACATGTATATAAGAGGCTCCCATTTTCCCATATTCCTCTACGGAGAAATATATGACATGATAACCCAAAAAATTAAGAATGTTTCATTTCAAGCACAATAAGGCTTAGTTCTCATTTATTTTAGAGTGCTGGTTTTTCTATTTTTTTTCTTTGTGTTATAAAGGTTTTGACTTTTGATATACAAATCGTATTATAAATATTTAAAATTTCAATTTCAATAACTTTAAAGTAGATGTACAGATGAAGCATTTTTTTAATAGACATGTGTAGTTGCACTTTCTCTTTACATATATGTTCTCATTATAAGAGGACACTGTATCCAAGTGGTGTTGCCAAATGAACTTGCTCTCAAATGCTATCAACTCTTGTGGCATGAACGGATGCGTATATTCTTTATTTTTATCTCGCGATTATTAGAATCAAAGCTGGGGGGAAATTGTTGGAACAGAGGTGTTGGTGGAAAAAGTTAGTTTGCGTGTGCTTCTATGCGCAAGCTCTCTCTTTTACCATGATAGATCTACCAACTTTCTCAAAAGTTAAAAGAAAATTAGTGCCACATTTGTATACTGTACATTTTCCAACACCAAATTTGGTTGATGAAAGGGAAAAGCCTGTAAATACTAAATATAACTACTAACGTAAGTAGGCCCTAGCATTGATTCTATGATTTCCTTTGACTAGTGGAGTAAGGGGAGGTCGGTTTAATGTGTCAATTTCATAGAACAGAAGTTATAGCTATCAAACCAGAAACTTGGAATAGAAAAATAATTGCTATGATCTGATGCGACAAAATTATGTGTGAGTGGTGAACTATGGGAACATGACGGAGAAAGCTTCTATAATGCTATCTCCTCAAAGGCCAACAAAACCCACCAAAAGGCATTTAAGGGCTATGATTGCGGAGTAGAATGTTCAGTGGCAATTCCATTACATAGAAATTTTGAGTAAAGGAAACAAAAGAAAGGAAAGGATTATCTAACAAGACTTGTGGTCTTTCCCCTCCCAAGCACGCAAGAAATACTCTATTAGCTATGATGGGAACAGGGGACATGACATACGTGGATCAAAAGCCATTAATTTCTCTATTTGCTTTGCTTATGTATTTTTGGGTCCATAACCATGTAATGGCTGGAGCATGGCAACCTGCCTTTGCTTCTTATAATCTTTGTATCAATTTTGCGTAGAATATGAATGACAATAAATACACGAGTAATAATAGACACTTTTCCAATCTGATTTTATTCGTACAACCGTTATGTTGATAATCAAGTTTAGGCAAAAGATAATGAGTGTCCTAAGTATATTGTTTAAGGAATCTAAAAAAGTAAGTTTTCATGAGAAATTATATAATCAAATCATCTAGAAGAGATATATTTTGTTTTCAATGAATACTTACCTAATTTGTATTCCTTAAATAATGTTTGTAACAAAACTCTTAAGTTTAAATCTAAATATGTTGATAATGATGTATATAAACAATATAACTCAATCAAAATAATGTGTGATGATCATTACTTGTTAAAAAACAAAAGTGTATTCTTAACTACAATTTTTTGTTTGTTTATCAATTGAAAACTTTTAGGTCTTCTTTTCCGGATAAAACAGTTTCTTTTACTTTACAAAAACAAAAACAGTTTCTTTTAAAAGTTAAGTGTTTGATAGCTTGCCGATATTAAAGAAATCAGGAACATTTTTTGAATTTTAGAATGTCCCCTTTGTTTTCTTAATGTATTTTTGACATACATATATACAAATATAATAAATAAAAAGTGAGAGATGGAAATAAACATACATGATGTCTAAATTTTGATATTCAAATAACACAACTCATATATGTATATTGATTTTAGGTGGATAAATCAATAGGACCAAGGCCTAGAAAGAGTCGCAAGTAATTGGATTTTCTCATTTGGAAATTGGGGTCTCTTTTCTGTTTTTCAACATTTTCAATATCTTCATTTGAAAACAATCAGATCTGGCTACGAGGGAAGTAAAAAGTCAAGGAATGGTCTGTCAAATACTTTTGCTTGTTAAGTGGTTCAGCGGAGGAAAAAATTGAGTATAAAAAAGTTTTTTGTGTGAATAGAGTTAAGATTTATGAAATATGGATAAGGATTCCATTCCATGTTCAAATTTGCTATCTAGACCATGAAAAAGTCTAATTATATATCACACAAGAGTAGGTACTAGGTCATTGACACTTCATTTTATCTATTCACATTTCACACTCACTCTCAATTACATTAAGCCTGGATTACATAAAATGCCATTTATTAGCTTGTATTTTTCACAAGTTGAGTTTTTATTTTTATTGTTTATAGTTAACTATTTTATTCACTTGATTTTTTAATATTTAATTATTTTAATAAATAACTCTTATTAATAAAAGGAAATTTTTTAACCATATGATCAATATGCGAACCAAAACTACAAAGGAAACACATTATATTATCCTTTTATGTTACTTTTAATTCTACTTTATTTAAGCAAAAAAAAAAAGGTTTTTTATTGACATTTCAAAGATTATAGTCAAATTAATTTCATGAAATTGTATTGAACCGAAAAAACCATCTTTCAATATGTTTATTTTTTTTTTATAATTTATTGCCAAAGTTATATTCAATAGTATATATATACATATATAAAAAAACTGTTTACCTCGTGCTTGTGTATCTGTTAATATTTTTGTAATGTATTATGATTCAAGAGTGTGTATGTGTTAATTTTTTATAATGTATTATGAATCAAGATTTGAAAAAGTACTCTAAAAATTATTAATGCAATTTGAAATCATAAAATTCAACTTTTTTCAAGTGTATAAACGTTTGACTAGTTTTTTTGTGATGTATTATGATTCAAGAGTGTGTATGTGTTAATTTTTTATAATGTATTATGAATCAAGATTTGAAAAAGTACCCTAAAAATTATTAATGCAATTTAAAATAATAAAATTCAACTTTTTTCAAGTGTATAAACGTTTGACTACCAACATGTGGTTGATCCAAGTGATAACGAGCTTAGGCCCCTTAAGCAAGTGGAGAAAAAACGTTTGACTATTTTTCTATGTCTAGAATGTAATATTTCATATGCCTAATAATTTTCTTTTATATTTATTATTTATATTAATTATTTTAAAGATTTATTTTTTAATTTGTTTTCGTCTTTTATATCTTACATGGAATATCTCCTCAAATCTTTAATTCCTATATAATAATGAAGTTTACTATGGGTTAATGGAATCGAAATATAGATGTCTTACTAAGGATGTATGACTACATTCTAATTCATAATTAATAGTAACATAAAAAATAAAATGATGAAATAATTGTATATTAAATTTATAAATATTTATGGTAATCATATTGAAATAAATCATTTTTTATGATAATATTTTAATCAACAAATTGAATTAATTTTAATTCAATTGTATAAATAATTAAGAATAATTAGCAGAAAGTTTGAGTTATATAAAGATATAGGTAATGAAAATCATTTTAGACAATCAATGTTTGTTGTATTTAAAAGATGGGTGAGCACCCTTGAATCTGTTAAGTTGGTTAAGTTGCAGTATATGAATTGTGAGTGTCAGGGTTCTATCCTTGCAATGCACTTAATACTAGCTTTGATTTGAGTTTGATTCCTAGATCTCCCCTGTTGGTATTTAATATGTAAATTCCACTATAAATCATCGCTGATGTTAGTAGTATTTCCTAGCCTTACAAGGGGGCGTGCCTTCTCCCAATCTAAACTTTTACTCTACCAAAAAAAAAAAAAAACTCTATCCTGACCCAAAACTCTTCCTAGTCCGAATCTAATTAGAAATTACAACGTATTTGAGTTTAGAAATTAAATTAAATTACTTGATATATTTTTTAGGGGTGGACAACGATCGGTTTCAGGCCAAAAAATCCAAAACCGACTCAAACCGAATGGGATAATGTGTAGCCCGTCTCCGTCCGTTTGGAGAACGGTTAGGTCGGGTGGCGGGTGTGGCGGGTGTCGGACAGGTTGGGCGGGTTTCATCAGAGAGAAAAAATGAAAAAAGAAGAAGAAGAAAAGCAATAATAAAAAGCAGAAAAGCTTCGGATCTTCAATGATAAACGCCGATCTACACTGCCTAGAGAGTATCTGAGAAATCACCATCACAAGAAGAAGAGGAACGAGCCAACACCAACTGTTTGAAAGAGATGCAGAAAGATTGAGACTCAGAGAGAGGCAAAGACAGGGAAGAGCCGAAGAGCAGAGCTAGGTTCACTTTGTTTTGAGTGAGAGAAAAGAGAGGCACAACTCTAGTGCCATTACAGATTTCAGTTGTTGGGCCCAATATATTTACACCTTTTACCTATCCACTTTAAAAACCCTAAAAACCTACCATTACTTTCTATTTCTTTTCTTCTTATCATTCACGACCCTGGTGATCGCTCTCCCTTCTGCAGATCCAGATTTGTTTTCGTATGGTGTGGGAGACGGCGGAGGAGGAAAGCCTCACCTCATCTTCCTCTTCCTTTTCTGCAGATATGCTTTGTCGTTCTGAACGTGAGGAGGAAAGCCTCACTTCATCTTCCTCTTCCTTTTCTCTTGCTCAGGAACGAAATTCTGGGACAAAGGTCGATCAGGTTCGGTCACCGACGGAATTTGTTAGAGAGAACCGAACCTGCCCGCCGTCACCGTCTGAAACTACTGAACAAAACCGATGACCCGCCGACCTGCTTCCATCCGCCCGGAACACTTTAGAACGCCATTGGGTTTAACGGGTTCGGGCGGGCGTCGGTTTCTTATCCACTCCTAATATTTTTGTGACGAGTTTGAATTATATCACAGG
The DNA here is from genome assembly GCA_035048595.1 of Echinosophora koreensis. Lineage (NCBI taxonomy): Eukaryota > Viridiplantae > Streptophyta > Magnoliopsida > Fabales > Fabaceae > Echinosophora > Echinosophora koreensis. Next base: position 185,662 of record JAPCYP010000149.1, on the reverse strand, counting down.
TCATCCTAACCTCAGTTAGGTGTGTTGAATCATATGACAGGTCGTCCTAACCTCAGTTTAGAAATCTCTTGTCTTGCATGGCATTTAATTAACATATTTAATGTGGGGGAGAATTATTGAAGTTTCCTTGGTACTACCTCCGGACCTAATTATAAGCAAAAAAAAACTAAATTCACACATATTAAGAAAGTTGGTTAAGTTAGTTTAATTATTTTGATTTGTGTAAAAAAGAGAGTTAATTATCTAGGGAATATGCAATGCTCCTGAAAAAGTAAATGAAGAATTGGTGTAATTGGTTAATTTTCTTGATTTTTGCAATACTAACATTTAATAGTGTTGACTTAGTTGATTTTTGCTTATATTTGAGTCCAAAGAATGTAGTTACTTTTTTGCTTATATTTAGGTCCGGAGGGAGTACAATTTTGGAATATCAAAGAAATAAAAGTATATTATAATCATGCAATAATAAGAAACTATCAACTATTTTCAAGTAACGATGAACCTGGCTTCAACTACACCATCGTTGACCGTTTGTATAATTTAATTTTGAGATTGATCCATCAATCATGCATCAGCCACCATCAACTTGGACTAATCAAAGATGAATGTCAAATTAATAATTATTTATAATAAACAAATAATAAGGATAATGACAACAAAAATAATGTTAATATTTGTTAAATAATAAGAAAAGTGTTAACCAATCTTAAGTCAGTTTGTTTACTAAATAAAAGCGTGTATCAAGATTTGGTTGAGATTCAATATATTTTATCAAATTAACCACTACTCTTCCGTCATGGGTTAGCAAGACCCGATTCACATCAATGAACAAATAAATATTAAATAACTTATCTTACAAGGCGTCGCACTATAAGAATAGGTACTCTGTTAATGTTTCATTCACCAACACCTTCTTTTGGTTTCAACGCAAAGCAGAGCAAGTTACTATCAATGGCTACTAAAGTTTACATTGTGTAAGCCATTCTTTCTCTCTCCTCTTTCTTGCTTTTTCTGTGTCTTCTTGTTGGGAGCAATCACCAGCTTTGATAGTTAAGTTTTGAACACCGCTTCAATTTCATTGATTATCTTCTTTTTTTCCCTTACTTTCCTCTTTACTATGGTGAAGTTTATCAATTTATCAGTCCTTATTTTTATCTGAATTCTGGGTCTGCTTCATTTTCTCAATATATAATGATTGATGAGAGGGTTTTGTTTTATTTCTTCTCTTTCGTTTATCGGGTCAGCTTATTGATTTGAGTACCCGTAGATAGAGATGAATTGGGAAGTGGTTAGATTTTAGTAACTTGTAGTGGCTTAAGTTTTAGAGTTTTGGTGCATTGTGTCTACCTTTCCCTTGAAAGTTGAAAACTAGGGGATTCTGCTGTTTATCACCAACTTAGTATTGGAATGAATTACTTCTTTGCTGTTGGACTTGTGTAGCTTCCAATGAAGATAAATTAAATACTAACATAAATTACATAATCCTGAAATCAGATCTTTTAGGGTGCAAGGAGGATCTGTGGCCATAGTCTCGGTTGATTGATCATTTCTTTATCCTGTTCTCTCTTTTTCCGGTTTTGGGGAAAAAGAGGGAGGAAGTTGAGCTTTAGCAAGAATTATTTTTGTCCCATGTTTGAGTAACATAATGCTTGCAATTGAAATGTTAGATTCTTTAACTCTATAGTCTATACTCATATGATTAATTGATTTAGCATTACCTTTATGGTCCCGGGGGTATCTATCCAGAATTATGATCACTGGAAAGAGAGAGATAAAGAAGGTGGGAGAAAGAGTTTTGACATTGAAGTTTGGGAGAGGAGGGGGTTCACAGTGCAAATGCTGAACCCCCAACCTCCATTTCCCCAAACAATAAAGCTGTAAAAGGCAACAGCTATGAAGAAAGGAATGCAAGCCCCACCTATTTTGAGAGGTTGTGGTCCTGGCATTTGTCACTATTGATGGTCTTTGTTCCCTTGGCTTGCAATTCAGCTTAAACTTGAATTGTCAAAAATTAATGTTTCTTCAGTCCCAAGTCCCAACCTTTCCTTTTTTTATGCAGAATAGGGAGGCTTAATTTAACAGCAATATTATTTCAACATTAGACATTTTGAATCTTTGATAACATTAACCAAGTTTGTACATTATTAACCACAAATCCGACAATATTAACCACTTGACAACCATACACCTAGACATCATTGACCCAGATTTGTACATTTTTGTCTTTTGTATGAGTGTACAAATAATATTTTTGTAATTTAATGGTTTTTAAGGGGAGTATTAGTCAATGTCATCCATGTCTTGTCTCGTACAGTAATGCGTATAGTTTAGCTGTCCTTTGTGAGAGCATAGTGCCACCAAAATCCTATTTTAGTGCATTAATGGTGGAAAGGTATAGCAATCATTCCTGTATCACATTTTGTATGTTGGCTTATAGTGACTCTGACCATCACATTGTTTACCCAAATCTGAACATTATCCTCAGAGTTGATTTGTCTATCACAATACTCTATCATGAATCTGATTGAAATTACGTTGCATGTTTAGTTACTATTCTATGTATGGACATGTTGCCAAGCTAGCTGAAGAGATTAAAAAGGGAGCTGATTCTGTGGAAGGAGTAGAAGCAAAGCTATGGCAGGTTTGTAATGAATAATGATAGTCTCTCTTTTTAAAACCTGTTCAATTTAATTCAAAAAGTATAAATCATAAATGATTAGCGGGTCTGAGGAGGATTTGGATTCGCTGCGGTCACTGCACCCACGCATTCATCGAGAACCCATTCATTTGCACTTATTCCATCTTTTTGAAGACTGCAAACTGTCCTCATGTGAACAAAACTTTGGAATTTTCTTTCTGCACTTCCAATATTTTTATCTACACAGGTACCTGAAACATTACCTGAAGAGGTCCTTGGGAAGTTGGGAGCACCACCAAGGAGTGATGTTCCAATTATTACACCCAATGATCTTCCTGAGGCTGATGGATTGTTGTTTGGTTTCCCCACAAGATTTGGAATGATGGCTGCTCAATTTAAAGCATTTTTGGATGCAACTGGAGGCCTATGGCGTACACAGGCTCTTGCAGGAAAGCCTGCAGGCATCTTTTACAGCACTGGTGCTCAAGGAGGTGGACAAGAGACTACCCCGTGAGTTATTAAGGGCATGTTTGCTTTGTTTCCATAATTGTTCATTTCATATCCACTCATATCCACTCAGCATGAGAAACTAGCACAAGTGAGAGCAAACTAACACAATTTCAAACTTTTTCTGATTTTACAATTCTACAGGTTGACATCTATTACTCAGCTTGCTCACCATGGATTGATTTTTGTGCCCATTGGATACACATTTGGCGCCGGCATGTTTGAGATGGAGAAGGTGAAGGGTGGCTCTCCATATGGAGCAGGAACTTTCGCTGGGGATGGCTCAAGACAGCCCAGTGAGTTGGAATTGGCTCAAGCTTTCCATCAAGGGAAGTACTTTGCAGGCATTGCAAAGAAGCTCAAGGGATCTCACTGATTTTTATATATCCCACAGCATATTCTGCAACCAGTTACCATATTTTCATACAGAATAAGATGAGTGTGGCAGAAGAAAACAAAAAAGATTGAGGGAATAAATTAATACTTCATGTTGAATACAATTGTTATCACTGGTCATATTGTTTTAGTATCCTCCAATATATAGTGCTTATTGTCAAAAACAAGAATTTGGTTATTGCTATTATTTTCATCGAGTTCAAAGTTTTTAGCACAAAACTGGAAGCTCGGTACTAATCAAAGTTGATCAGCCATGATTATCTAACCAATTTGGTGATGAATACACATTGATTTCTATCTAGGACTCTAGTAGAGACTTTCTCATTTCAACTATATTTTATTCGAGTACAAGGTAGGAATAACTCATTAGAGTGTGAATAGTGATTTTTTAAATATTTTTTTAGAGTATTAATAGCTGAGATTGAAATAACTCATTATAATATGTCATACCCTTTAGATCAAATTAATAGCTGAGATTGATAAAACACAGACATAGCCAAGTTGGAGGAAAATTAGTACATTTTTTTTTCCCGTAAAACATCATACACATGAAGCGTAATTAACTAATTATGTAGCAATTTTCTTTTCTGTTTTTTTTTACTAAAAATGATATTTATTCATTCAAATTGATAAAATACATTGAAAACAACACAAATTCAATATCGCTAAAAACCAAAAAGGATGAATCTGCGAATAAACTTACAGCACCCAGGTTAATAGCATAACACGGCAAAATGCCTACAAATGTGACAAAATCAAAGTGACCGGAATATCCATGCCTCCGGATCTGTAACGCTGACACCCAAATCTTGATTGAATCTGTAATGGTTCGAAGCTGATCTGTCAATCGTAACCAAACGAATACCATTACAAGACGGGAAACAAAACGACCCTGCAATTTTCTTGTTTTTAATAACTAGTAAATTTGGGCTTTAAAATACGGGAAATGTTATTTAGTATGAAGGAGGATTCTTACTTGCACGAAACAATTTAAAGGATATGATTTTTATTATATTACAGTCATTGATTGTATATTGGTGGAAATAAACTTCATATTTCGGATGCCAATATATACCTTACCCATTGGATACCACAAAAAATGCCCATGATGGATAGGGTAAATCCTCGCTTTATAGGTATGGATGCGTGTAAGGGTAATTACCCGCAAACAAGAGAGGGTATGGATGTGGGTGCGAGTACTCTACTAACTATTGTCTTGAATATTTATTATGATATTTACTCGTTTTGGATGTTTTATTTAGTTTAATACTTTGGTTTCTAATATTTCGTAAGTAGATTTAAAAGATTTTTAGATGATTACAAGTGTCATGTTTGTAATACTCATCCAAATACACGGTCTTTTAGCAAATTTTATCAGTGAGCTGCTGTAACTCAATAGCGTTGCCATTGATTCAATAAGATAAATGTTAATTGGTGTTTAAAGACGTTGATCAATGAATCGAAAAAGGCAGCTTTCTATTTAAAAAAAATAATGTATTTAATGTATTAAGGAGTGTTGTACTTAATTTTTTAATATAAACTTTCATTTTCTTTATTCATTAACTAGAGCCCCAATTCAATAACGAGAGATAATAGTTAATTGCAACTTTGATAAGGAGAGTGTATATGCTATATTAATAAAGCAAAGGAATTGAGTATTTTCTAATTAAAGATACCCTAACATTTAAAACTGTAATTTGTTTAACTGGAGAGCCATAGATTAAGTGAGTTAGATTGATGTTAATTTAGATTTTTTCGAGTTGAGAAAAACTCGACTAAACCTGACTCGAATATGTGGTTAGTTGGATTGACTCACGTGCTACATTCCACATTGATAGCACTAGTATCGATTGACCAGATTGTTTTTTAAAGTTTAACTTAGCCTTTTTTTTCCCTTTTTTTTAAAAAAAAAATTAGACAAACTAAATGTTTAAGCTTGCTAAATACATTATTTGTGTGAGAGGGCATCAGGTGTAAGGCTGATCATCAATCCGAGAGTCGCTCGAACCCGAACAACCCATTTAAAAATTTGGTGCAACGGGCGGGTTGAAACGGGTTACGGGTTTAAGCGGATGAAAAATTAGGTTTAATATGGATAAGAACGAGCGGGTTCGGTTTCGCATAATTCAACCTATTGGTAATCGAACTCGACCGAATCCCCTTTCTACATTTTTTTTATAAAGTTTCTATCCTCAAGCTTTCCATCTCATCTGAACCCTTCCCCTCTTGTTTCTGTGTCAGAATCGTTTCCCCCCTTCTGCATCTCGTCCCACCGCTGGTCCTCTCTTTCATTTTTCTTCTTCACAATCAGAGTCTCTCTCTCTCTCTCTCTCTCTCTCTCTTTCTATTCCTCACCTCGATTCCTAACTACTTTGCAACCACCATGGAAGATTCTAGCTCGCCCGTTCCTCTTCCTCTGGTCCTCACTATCGCAGCGGCGGCGCCCAGCCCCAGCCAGCCAACAGATCTCCTTCCCTGCAATGGCGCCGCTCGTTCTCAGTTCCTTATTCTTTTCTTCGTCTCATCTCTGTCGTTTGAGACTGCGAAATACGGGGAAGATTGGCCGCCCCGCAGGCAGCCACCTCGTCTCACCACTCCTTCATTAACTCGCCGCCATCCTTGCCATTCAGTACCACCAACCATTCCTGGTTCAAAGACGATCATGAAGGAGTGAAGTCTGAAGATGTGGGCGGCAGCTAGGGTTGTAGCAGAGGAGAAGAAGAGGGTAGAAAATGGAGGCATGGAGGATGGAGCGGGTATGGGCTTTTTGGTTGATCCAGATCTGTTTTTGGATGAGCGTTTTTGGATGGGAGTCCAGATCTCTTTTGTTCTTTTTTTATTTTTTTTCTGAAATAATAAAAAGTTATGGATCTGTATGAATCCACCCGACAACCCGATGTATAAATGGGTGGAAATGAATTCCATTTTTCTTGCATCGAACCCGCCTGAACCCGCCAACCCCAACCCGAACCCGCCCGATGCTCACCCCTAATCAAGTGTAAACATTTTTTTTTTTTGATGAATGCATCAGGTGTAAACTTTAAACACATACATGTTTTTCTTCCCATACCCAAACTAAAAAGACGAAGCCCTCTAACTCCTTGTTCTTAAGCAAGTCAGGCCCAAACTGTAACGCCAGGTGGGCCAACCCAAACCCAATACTCTCACTTTTAATAAGCTTAGCCCAGTCTGCCGAACACAACAGAGGCTCAGCTAGTTTATCTCTGTTTTCTGCCCCATGTTTGGCATACGATGACATCAATATTCATTTTTATTCTTCTTATTATCATAACTTCAGGAATAATCAATTGCAATGTCAACTAACGTTATGCTTAAGTCAGTATCTGTACGTAGTACGTATTGCAGCCTAAAATCCTTTTGTCCTTTTCAAATGAGAACATTTCGTTAAGGTCAAACATGCATCTTGACAAGACAAAAAGGCCCTGTCATCCCCAGCTATGGAAGAATCTGACGTCTTGTACATCGATCAACGCTCTTTCAAAGAACATGAGGGATATTTTGGTGTGTGAATGCATTGCAAAATCAGAAAAGAAATAACCCTTTTCAATCTGGAATAAGGAAAACTTGCATTACAAGATAGAAACACAAGCTTTGCTATTGATTGATTAGCCAAAACAAGAAAAAGAGAAGTTTTGTATCAAAGATACGTGAGGAGTATACATTTTCTTTATTAGCATCACAATGATGCTTCATGTCTTTTTCTTTCCTGCTACTTTATGAAATTCCTTTTATGCACATAATCTTTCATATTAAGTTACCACGCCTTTATAAAGAAAACCAAGAATTGTTAACCATGGAGTACTCATAGAAAGAATGGTAATGATCCCGAGATGCTTGAAGGTATGGTATAGTCATAAATAAAAATGATAAGTGAGTGTCAAGAGATGCTAACAATTAGATTTTTATTACTTAAAGTGGTACTTTTTCATGATTAGTCACTTCTTATGCATACACGGATTCTTTAGCTTTAAGCTTGTTTCTCTTTTGATTACTTAAATGATTATTTAACCCCTTCATTGATCCACCGTTAAGAGAATGTAAGGAAAATTATACCCTGCACCCGACTACAAAATTTAACAAAATATCATTGAGTTCTTACAAATTTAGAGCATATATATATTATGAGATAAAAATTGTAGAAAGCTGTTAAAATATCTAGCCATTAGTGTCTATTTTGATAAGAGGTGATGATAGAATGAAAGGAGAAATGAATGTTCTCTTTATTTGAGAGAATAAAAATTTATTTAAAAATGAAAATAAAAAAACTTTATATAAAAATAGGAGTCTAAGATATAATAATTATAGAAAGCTTTTGTGAAGAAAACTATATCCATTTAATGTGAGTATAATATTGCAACAAATTTTATTGGGTTTGATACCTTTTGATGAATGAACATTAACAAAAATCCAAAATACAAATTATGACTCTATGAAAGTATATAAATGTTTTTTTTTACATGTTTAAAGTTTTCTTATATATATATAATTGATAATTGATATGTATTGTTAGTGTAAAGATTTTTATAATATCAACCAATTATAAATTATTACATCATTAGAAATGTTTGACAGTTATTTCAAGTATCATAAAAGTAATTCAAACCAAATTTGTGATTGGTTTTAGAATGCAAAAAAACTTTATCTTAACAATATATATCAACTAAACTCTCTACACGCACACTTACATAATTAAAATGTGTACGTGTGTGAAATGCACCGTAAGAATTCTATTAAATATAATATGTAAAATAAAGACATATATAAAAAGAAGCATGTAGTAGGCAAATCTACACATGATTGCAAAAAGTAACTATTATGGTTTTAATATTTTTTTTTTTTTGTCTTTGACCAGGTACCCCACAAGAAAAGTTGTGAGATGAACCCTTAGATATAGTAGAGGTGAAAGATAAGTAAAGCTATTCTCAAAGTGGCGTCTACATTATCCAATAGTTCATAAACGCTTAGTTAATATCATCCAAAGACGTACTCGACTAGTTGAACAAGTTTTTTGTGACTCATCATGATTCGAACCCCAGATCTTGTATGTAAAGTTTGCTTAGAAGCACATATGGTTTTAAGTAGGTTTATGTAAAGGCATGAGAAAAAAACGTATCTAGAATTGATAATACATGTTTTTTTATTTACTAATACAAAAAATAATTATAGTTTAAATAATTTTAAAAGTTTATTTAAGGCCTAGAGTTAATTTTAATTATAATGTTACTGTAGTCTTACTTTAAAACCCACAAAATATCTATGAAAGGTCATGGGTTGATTATTATGGTCATGGGTTGATTATTATAGTCATATGGTTAAATTAGACTTTTGATCTCTTATCTTATTTTTTAAGATTTGTTTTGATCGCATATCTTTAAAAACATTCGCTTTAGTCCCATAAGTATCAAACGTTACCCATGGTCGGTCCAAGAGCGAGTGATGCCTTTTTTATTTTAAGTGAGAGACTATCTGGATCAGGTTATGCTTTAAATTGGATCTTTTTACTAGCATATGTGACCTTTTTGCTTTTTAAAAACTAAGAGTAAATAAATTTTTTGCTTTTAGGCCTAAAGTTATGGCTTTAGTGACCTCACCCTTGGATCTGCCCTAACGCTACCCAAAGTAATCATTTCCGTCATGCTTTAAACGCAACATCGTTAATGATGAGATTAAGTAAAACATGGGACATTCTTTTATTTTGAATAAAAGTATAGCAACTAATATGTAGTTACTAATTTCCTATTTCATATCCAACATTTTTATGTAAAACATTTTTATACGCAGCAATCATGATTGGTGGTCCTCTTGACTCACTTTAATTGATTAAATTGTGAAATACGAAATATAAGTGTGTGGGTTCAAATCTCCTCAATGCCTTCAAAGCCTTTCTCATTCTCTTTTGCCCCACCCGCCGCTCATGTAAAACCTACTATATCACAATGAAGCTCTCCTAAAAAACAAAAACAAAAGAAGAAAGAAACAACCGTTGTTGGGAAGATCATAATTTATGAGATGAAGCATCATAATTCATTGCCAAAGACAATGATTTGATACGTGCTTGAAAAGCCATGCCCTCGTGCCCTGACTCATAATTTATATACACTATTCAAGAAGTAACCCTAATAAAACGAGGAAGTGACAAGTGATCATAATTCCACTAACCCGTTTCAACTTTCAAGCACACAAATAAACTAGTAAAAGAATAATTTAAACCTTTCGCCAAAAGAAGAAGAAGAATAAATTAAACCAAAATCAAATGAATAGTAGAATATAATCCACTTTATTTTGTTCATTTTTTCATTAAAAAATGAAATTAAAGTTGGTGCGACCCTTTTAATATTACAAAATATATATAATACAATAACACATAATGATCAGCAGGAACAAAAGGCGTTTTAGCTAGCCCCATCTGCTAAATTCAGGCATAATTATCTAACAACAACAGCGACAAATTAAAAACCCTACAATGTATTGTCAAATGCCGCTGAATTTAGCACTTGTTCCTGCCCCGATCACCGACCTTATATAGAGTACTACAACTTGGGGCTATTAATCTTAAAAGGATCTAAAGCTAAGCTATATATAATCTCTTCCAGTGGTCACTAATCATTTGCTACCCTACATCATTCTGCATTCCTATCTTTGAAGAGTCACTTCCCATTCTTTATTCTTATTTATTTTACTCTCTTTTGTTCTCTTAAGATTTATATTCATCAATCGTGCCTTCACATTTGCTTCTCTACCCGCTGATGAATGCGCCTCCGAATGTAGGCGTCCAGAAATCAGCAGTGGTCTCATTAGCTACTGGGAATGTGCTTGAAATCGGTACCAAACATAGTCCTCGGCTTCTTAAATCTTCTAGTGGACCTTCTGAGTCGTTCAAATTAACACAACCCTTCAAAAACAGATAAAAATATTTCAAAATCCACACCAGAAACTTTATATCTTGTATAATATGTATATTATTGCTAAGCTTTTTGAAATACCTGCTGGTGTTGAATGGGACCCCTATTTTTCAGATATGAAGTGCTCAAAACCTGAAATTAAGGAACAATATTATATTTAAACACATATATCATAAAACTTTCCTTTTGGAAGAATTTATATATTTAGGGTTTTCTTTAAAAAAAGGCTAGAACAATATAATGGAAACATACACTGACTTGATCATGAAGGAACTTGATGTACTCGATGGCTTCGTGAAGAACGGATGCTGTGTCCGTCTATTAAGATGAACAAGAATATAAAATATCTGGGGTTAGTTTTTACCCTTCAACGTCTATTAAAAAGTTAAAGGTTTAAATTCCATCACAGTCATAACAGCTATGAAGGAGAAAAAAGTGAAAAGAAACATCCAAAAAGATAAATTCACCTTTCCGAAAGGTGAAACCAATTGCTGAAGAGCAGTGATCCGGTCCCCTAACTTCTCTTTCCGAACCTGTCCATACATATCAACTTGCACCATCAAAATCTAAAGAGTAATTATTATCATCATTGAACAAAAGAAGAGCGAGCACGAGTAAGTTGACCTTGCTTAGTCAAAAAGCTTTGAGATATATGGAAACATATAACACTACAGTACCTTAAAAGTAGGCAACGGAGATGGAGTTTCAATTCTTGGCCTCTTGAATGCAGGTTCAGAAGCCGTTTTCTTTGCCGCTGATGCCGCTTCTGGAGATTCTTCTTTCTTGAGCTGCCATAATAACAATAATGATTTTTATATAAAATAAAGTAAAACTAGTTAGGAGCGTATTCTCTCGTGTTGAAAAATCAATTGCATTCTCTCATGTTGAAAATCTCCACCATTCAAACCCTAGTCCCACCATTGAAAATCACTCTTATTCGATGAGTAACTGGGATTCAACGGGAGAGGGGAAAAAATTTTTTTTAACATGAGAGGATCCGTTTCCAAACTAGCTAGCCAAGAACTGTTTATAAACTTGAAAACCATTGATTACCTTGTTTAATAGAGTGCTTGGGGAATTGGGTTTCTGTTCAAAATTTGGCGTTTGATATTGTGCTTGTGATGAAGCAAAAACACCAGCTCTTATGTCATTAAGTGCCTCGGCTGAAGCATTCCAGAAAGGAGTATTGTTGGAAAAGTGCAACCCACTACTAGGCTGCTGCTTTGGCATTGAGGGTTTCAGAAGGGAAGGGACTTTAGACCATGTTGTTGGCGATAGTTCATTGGAGGATATTGCACCATAGTTTGGTGCAGATGAATAGGACATAGATGGGTTGGTGAAAAGTGAGTTCTGTGGTTGTGGTTGAGGATCTGGATCATATAAGCTTTGTATCAACGTTGAAGGGTAACCATAGGAGGAGGTTGACCCTATTGGGAAACCACATGTTAACCCAGTGCTAGTCACAGAATTAAGACCCTGCTGATCTAAGGAAAATTCTTGGTTCATTGGCTTGAAATCTGCATCAACTGTGGTACCTTGGCTTGCAGTTGAAAAATTCTTTGGGCTCCAATCCTTTTGGGTTTGTGAATTATTAGAAGAATCTATACCTGGTTCTTCCTGAAGCACGGAATGAAAATTGCTCTCTGACTTTCCACCACAAGGACTGCAGAAAAAGAAATTCAAAAGGATAAAGTTATGGTAATTAAAAGCTATACATAATTTTTTTTGCTTTTAAAAAAGACCCCTTTATTTCTTTCCCAAATGGAAGCTTTGGAGTTTGGACCATAAGAACAATATCATATAATAGTGAAAACTTACAATAGAGACTGATTCCAATTCAATGGAGTTGAAGTTGACAAGCCAAAATCCATCATTTGTAAGGTGGAATCGATCAAGATGCTACTACCAGTGCCAGTACAAGCTGCTGATTCACTCTGCTGTGGCTTCTGAGCATCAAGAAAACCATCAGAAACCATAGTATTATGATTAGTCTCAGACCTCGTTAGGTTCAAATCGAGGAAATCAGTTTGCCAAGTGCTGTAGTTGGCTGCATCGATAGCTGCCACGGAACAGGTTGATGATGAGGTCATAAGAGGGAATACACTTCTTGTTGAATTCATATTCCACCAGTTTTCACCACAAATCCCAGCTTGAAACTCCTCACCCATGCCCAGATTTGATACTATTTATTTGTCTGCACAATCTATATCTGATGCTAGAATTGCTGTAAGTTTTGTACTTTTGTATCTTTGAGCTTTGCTTCCTGAGTTGCTTGCTCTGTAATTCAGACACACAGCTATATATAAGCTTATTGGGATAAGAAAAGTTATGGAGTTTGAGAGATTTTATATATGGAACGGTTGGATTAGAAGGGTATGCACAGTGACAGCGTAGATTACCGGAACCCGGTTGACATTACCAGGGGATGATTGGACAAATCAAATAAAGACAGTATTTTGAATCCAATTCTAATTCTCCTTTTTCTTTTTAAAAAATAAAAAAATATAATTTGTATATATTTCTACGATTAATTTTCTTGGATTTGTTCCTTATGTATAAAGTTTTGTGGGGCTGATGATATTGGGGATGATGGTGACAGTAATGAGGTTTGATCATTTTGAATAAGATCAGAAGGTTGAAATCCATCGGTCAATACGCGGAAATCTTTTAGAGGTTACAAGATTAGCTTGGATGGTTGGGGTGAGGAAGTTAAGGAGTAGAGTAATAAGGATCGATGTTAAAGATTCAAACCTCACAAGCTAACAAAAATACTAACGTTAAAATGTGAAATACTTATTAATGAATCATGTTATTCATGAATTATTTAAGGATTTTTGAATCTCTTCATTATTTGACATTTTAGCCACTCAAATGTACTTCATCTTTTTTCTTTCACAAATTGCTTACATGATACATAATCAGGTATTCCTACCAATATAGTTGCGAGACTAATCCTCGACTAAGGGATGATGGTTACATAAAATCCTTCCCAAAATGACGATTTTAGAATTCGAACCTTTAAACTTTGTAGATAAAATTTACCTAAAAACACAGTTTACTTCCACCACATCTGATCAATATTGGGTATTTAAAATACAACATTTAGATTGTATACACTATATTTTATTTTATTTTAATTTAAAGTATGATATATTTTGATATTTATTTACACATACAACAATGCATGATATCTATCTAAAATATAGCATAATATATATTTTAAATAAAATTATAATTCAAAAAGTGTGCCTTAAGATAATGGAAAAGTTTTCTTGATAACTTGAACGGGACATTATAATTGGGAATATAAAGTGTCTCTTTATAGAGTTTTTTTTTAATGACTCTTCATTAACAAAAATTTGAAGACCATTTAATGGTTCAAATGTTTTTTCATTATAGATGAGAAATATTAATATTATATTTTCAATAGTATTTTTATTAGATAAAATCTCATATTTTTTAGCCAACGGGGGTTGACACATCTGGTCAAGTTTTCTGCTCACAGTAGTTATGACTTGGGTTGGATTCCTAGATCTTCCCTGTTGGTTGGCAATATGTAAATACCACTATAAATCCTCGTTAAGGTTTGTAGTATTCTCTGACCTTGCAAGGGGTGTGCCTTTCCCCAATCTAAACTTTATCATATAAAAAAATTTGATATTTTTTATTTATAAATTATATTTAGAAAGCATGAAATATGACTTAATAATAAAATTATATTAAAAATATTGGAAGAACGACTCTTTTGCTAACATTAGATTAATAGGTTTTACCGCTAGCTGCCTGAATAAATAAATCAGTAGGTAAGCCTGGTAAGGTGTTCCATATTTTAAATGCGCATTGGGTTGCCAAATCGCAGTGACTAGGCGCGTGTGCATTATGTGGGTTAGTGAAACAAAAACACAAACTATAAGTAACTAATACTTGACCTAATATAACTGTAGCAGCGTCAGGTTAAATCCTCCTGCAAAATTCTCCTACTAACAGATAAAGAAAATATTAAATAAAAATAATAATAAATTTATTGTCTTAAAAATATTCAGTATTATTTTATTTATTTAGTAAGTTGGAGAATAATTAAGAAGATTAAGTAGATGGATTTAGACTTAGGCCCTATTTGGGTAAACGACTTAATTAAGTGCTTATAAGATAAGTGCTTATTATATAAGCTCTTATGTATAAGCTATTTAAGCTATTAACTGTTTTCATAAGCTATCCTAGAGAACTTATCAAAATAAGCTGAAAACAGCTTATGGACATGTCATAAGCTATTTTCATAGCTCTCCCAAACATTTTGACTAGTGTTTATGCAAGTAGATAAATCCAAATAAACTGTTTATAAGTCAATACAAACAAGTCTTTCATCCTAAATTCAGTCGTCAAGTCAGAAAATTTCAAGGACCATGCCCCCCTTAGAAATTGCTCTATCTTCTTTAGCTAGAAAGATAACATTACGCAATGAATACATGTACCTGGCTTTAGGTAGTCAAATGAGAATATGTAATTGTTAGACATTTTCAACCACTGCGCAGAATACTCGGGTTTGATGTCAAATACTTATTAAATGTAGTTGCTATTTGGGGACGTAATTGAACCAATGTCAACCCCTAATCTCTTTGGCGTTGTGCTCTTGTTCTATGTTTTTCATATTAGGTTGTGATACATGAGAATGTCATCATTTTGACAAAGGTCTATACTTTGACATAATAATGTACTAACATTCTGTTGGTCGTTTTCAAAAGGTCAATATGCTAATTAGATGCAATTAAATTTATGGGCCCAAAAAATTTTATATGTCAACAACATGCAATAATATAACTTATTTGCAAAGCATAGTTAATTGTATATAAGACGGGTCCATTTTTAATTTTTTTTTTTTGATAAACAGACGAATCTAGAATTCATATGAAGTTTACTAACATTTAATTAAGTCTTAAATGTTAGGGGGAAAGCACGAGTTCCATCGCTGATGGAGTTGCATTTCAGATAATATAACTATGGGGGTGGGTGGTGGTGGGGGAAGAGAAAATAAGCAGCAAGAGGAGGAAACCAACTGCTATCTTATATTCCGCAATCCCTACATATATAAATAAACTACAAGAAGTATGAATCTTTACATGTAGTTATAATATGTACCAAGGATAGTATGAAAGATAATTTCAAGAGTTTAATTTCTATGCATTGTTAGTGTAAAGAATTTTATACCAACAACAGTGGTTTTAAATCTGGATCCGAAACCGAAATCTGGACCGCACGTGTTGGTTTTGGCAGTCGCCGAAACTACATCGCGGCTATAATTACAGTCGTATCTGCCGCATTTTCCTGTAATATCCACAACGCAACCGTAATCGCGACAACGACCACAATTTAAAACCTTGCCAACAACCAACAGGAATCACGATATTGATGACTTTTAAGGTGGTTAGGATAAGAATCAAAGATTTGTAATGATATGTCAAATTTTGATTGGTTGACAGTGTAAAAAAACTTTACACTCCTAGTATATACAAATTAAATCCAAAATTTAAATCTACCTGTAACATATTATACAATTAAATTTGTGTCATAGTTACATTTATCTACTAACAATTTTTTTATATAATATTGTTATTATGAAACACCAAGCTAGCACCGACTCTTAAACGTAGATGTGGGCCAATTTTTTACTTCAAAAATAAAAAGTTTAGTAAAAAGTAAATAATCAAGTTGCTTGTGGGGTCTATTTAATAAAAATTTTAAAGTCACTCAATCGGATTGCTTAAATTGTAAAAAATAAATATGAATGATATATAATGATAGGATCCATTTAAGATGTGTGAAAAATAAAAGGCAAATGCTAACGAGTGTCATAAAAGTATTAATTAAGAAGTTTAAAAATGTAAGTTTTTATAGAAAATTGTGTATTCAATATATTAATTAAGAAGATATATACTTAGTTTTTCAATAAACAATTATTTTATTTGGAATCTTTAAACAATATTCTTATGATATTCGTTAGCAAGAAAAAAAAAAAGAAGAAAAAAAAAGAGGGAAGTGCGGAATTGGAGGTGCCCCTATAACATTGATTAGCAAGTCCCTTAATTTAAGGATGGTAATAGGGATTTAATTCAGCGGATCAATTTGTTGAACTCGTTACATTGTAACTTGTTTCTTTGAATCAAGTTTTTAACTTGTTTCATATAACTTTCAGGTTGTACAGGTCTGTTTTTTTTTGCCCCCTTGATATATATGTACAAGTTAGGTTTGAGTTGGACATATTCTTAACATGTTAACTTTTAAATTAATTTTTTTTGTTAAGATGGATGTTATCAAAACATTCTTTTTCAATACTCTCTCCAACACACTTTTTATTATTGGATGAATTTTATGGAGGGCCGTGATTTTTATGTGAGACACACTAATGGGTCCCATATGAAATTCACCCAATTAATCAAGAGTATGTTGAAAAGAGTATTAAAAAGAATGTTTTACTAACATTTCTCTTTTAGTTAATAAACCAGTTTAACTTGTTAACCCATGAATACTATTTTTTTAGAACTTTAAAATTTTAGGTTACCCACATGGCCGGCCTTTGGGTAAAGCCGGTAAAGCACCAGCTTTAGGCCTCCCAAAAAATTTCTAATTTTGCAAGGATTTTAGGCCTCCAAGAAAGATCTCAAACTTAATATATAATTTATTTATATTTGTTTTGTTATTTACAAGTGTGGTTACATGTACGCACACAATAAATATTTACACCAATCATAATAATTTTGTTTTAAAAATATAAAAAATTACAATTTTTTTATATATAATATTATATATTTTTATAAAAATATTTTTATTAGTTTTAAAAAGGTCCCACTCAAAATTTACTTCAGGCCTCAATATATTTTGGACCGGCCGTAGTTACCCATCAATCCACCACAAAATGGTGGGAATTGACTTTCAAATTAACTCGTCAAACAAAAATAAGTCAACTTGCATTGCACCTCACTGGCATTTTTGGTTAACCCAAGAGAAGTCTAGGTAAGATGAGCTATTTTGATGTCTCTATTTAACTGAATCAAACGCATTCCAACTTATAACATGCCAAGCTCGGACTCCCTGCAAGTTGCAGTGGCAAATCAATTAACGAAAGTAGATATGTGTTGACTTTCAATATATACATCTTCATTGCTCAATCTCTTTATATACTTGTGCCACGCGAAACATTTGTTTTTTATTTAGGAAAAGATATTTAAGTAAAATATGTATTAACTAAAAAATACAAAATACTGCAAATAAACTCCAATAGTGTGCAATCTCGACAATTATCACCATACAACCAAAAAATAAATAAAATTGTATTTGATAATATTGACAGGGAAGGAAATTATTAAAGAAAAAGTTGGATTTGATCCGGATCCTATAACCGAAGTTAGGTCAGATCCATTAGTTTCTGTTTTCTTTGAAGTTACAAGGAAATTGACTTACAAAGAAACCTTGTGAATGAATAATATATTCAAATAAGGTGCTTATTAAAAAAAAAAAAAAAAACTCAAATAAGGTGAAGTTTACTTTGAAATTAACTAAGAATGCATGTGTCAGATAGTGGGTCATATCCCCGGATAAGGATCTCATATTCCATTTTTGTATATCACACCATGTCCCAACCAATCATATCTTACTATGTAAGTCAAACATTTATTTAATATTTAAAAAAGTAAAATACACGACAAAAGATTATTAGTTGGGATATGGTATAATATACAAAAATGAAGATCCTCGACCCATATCCCCCGCCTCCCGGTGCAAGTATTCAACTTTAGAATTTTGTCAGCGACTCTTGTGTGGAATTTATTGGTTTACGTACTAATCATACAAACAATTTTGTGTGTACATTCGTGTTGTATTATGTTATGGACCACTGCCTAATATTGAGTACATCTTAATAATGGAGTTTGGAACGTTCAAACATTTAGCACGGCAGCCTGGTATCTGGATAGGATATACCAATTGTAAGTGTGTTAATCTTGTACAAAAATTAATCACTTATTACTAAAGAAGTTGCAAATAGTGACATGAAAACAGTTAAAATCATTTAAACGAGTATTATAGCTTTCTTTTACAAGTGATCAGGGCACAGGTGATGGTGCTAAAAAATTCAGACTATATATGGTTAATATGTTTTTACATAAAAAATTCTTGCATGGTTTACATATGTAATAAGAGTTCTACTACATATTTCTTTAATCTTTTTTAGGGTTTGTTTGTGAGTTTTGAATGGGAAAGGATGAGAGGGATTTGGGAGGAAGAAGGGGGAAGGGATGAGGGATGGGAAGGATACTCCCTAATCTTGCATGGGGTTTATTTTTTTAACAAAAGAATCAAAATCCTTTAAATTCCTCCAATTTGAGGAAATTAAAAAGAAAATGAACTAGAGAAGGATTTTAGAGAGTTTTGAAAAACTATCTTCCATTCCCTCATCCATTTTCCCTTTCTTTTTTCCAAAATCTTCCCCTTCATTTCCCTCCAAAACTCACAAACAAGTGCTTAGACTACCGTTCCTCATCATTAACGACCATCTCCCATTATTAGAATTAAGCAAAGCCACTACTATTTACTAGCCCAAAGTATTCTACAAACGGGGAAACTTGACGTCATGCTTATGACCAACCTGAGGTGGGTAGAGTCAATAAAGGACCCACCAAGCATGCGCGCGTGCAACAGGGACGTGGGTCCTCTTAACCATCATGAGTCCAAGGGTTGAGGAGGGTTGACTCTTTAAGTCTTTACACAATTACACTTACACTACTGCTTGATTACACTTTTCTTAAGGACAAAATAAATAATTAGAGATGCATGCATAAAAAATGAAGAGTAATCTCCCTGACCTGCGTAGGAATGCTCGTAAAAGCCCCTAAGTTCCACTAATTTCCTTTGATGGCTAGATATTAGTCGTCAACAGACCTGAGCGGACAAAACGAGGATCCATTAATGGTCATCTCAGCCCCAAAACAGCCTTACAAATCCAAAAATAGAGGATTTATAGGGCTGTTTCTGGTATGAGCAGTTATTTGTTCATGTTGTTGTAGGTGTTCTGGGCATGTATGTATCTCTTTTTTTCATTAACTGCCTCGAACGTTTGAGGTGTATTTTACTTTACTTTGTTGTATAGGTTTGAATATTCCTTTATACTCTCATCAATGATATTTATTATTTGCACATTAAAAAATTATTATTGATCATCTCACAAGCCACACGATCTCCATCTCCAACATGTATCATAAATCCAACCTTAAGATAAGTAGTGATATTCACAATCTTACATCAAGTGTTTGAATTAGAAAAGTTACGTACATTTGGTAATTAAATATTCTATCACATTTCGAGTTTATATTTGTCATCACAGTACAAAATTGCCAAACATGTTAACTAAAAATGCATTATCTACTGATAGTAGATCTCAATCTTAAGCCTTCATGTTGTAGGAGAATAAAGTCCCACGTAGTGCAAAATAAAGACAATTGTATTGTATATAAGTTGGAAAACTTGAGTCTAGATTATCTAGACCTTTTGGATAACAAAGTAACTCACGAACTTATTATTCAAATCAATTCATTCCCTCAATTATCCCCAATCTTGAAATGTTCATATGGTATTGGAGCCTGTTTTTTTTTTTTTAAAAAAAACCGAGGTCTCTGACTCAAAAAAATGGCATAAACCCATACAATCCAAATTTTTTTGAACCTGAGGCATTTGAGATTCCAACAATGAGTACAAGCCAAGGAAAAAAAAATTAAATTAAATTAAGTAAGTCATAATTGGACCTCCGGTTAAACTTGAGGGTGAACACCGGAGAATAAAGTCTCACATAGGATAAAACCTATGTAGGACAAAATAAAGATAATTGTATTGAATATATGTCAAGAAGTTTGAGTCTATATTGTCTTAGACGTTTTGGACAATAAATTAGTTCACTCCTTCAATTCATTGGGCCAATCTTAAATGTTTATACGTACAAGCTGCTTAGATTATGTTACAACCATACCGTGAGTTATCAAAGTCCCATATGAAAGTCCTCGTACCTATATCAATAATATCACAAACACTAGTAGGAAGCCAATTTAAATTTCAAATTTTAACTTTTAATTAATTTAAATATAAATGAGTTATTGCCACTTTTAAAATTAAAACTAAATATTATTTAATTTATTAAAAAGACGAAAACTTACTTGCTAGTCTATATATAGATGATTCCAGCGCTTTCTTTCTGGTTTGTTTCGGTCATGACCGTCCAACCCATTTTGGAGCTTCTTCATTGTCCTCTTCTGTTTCCAAAAATGTTCCTTCCTTTTACAGAGGAGAAAATGACCTTCTGGACCCGCCATTGCTCATGTCATGGGTGACCACTGCTCAAACTACTTAAATACTCAGTAGAAAAAAATACATTTACTAATTAACCGTGTTTAATTAAAAGAAACCATATAATTTATCAGCAGTAATTAGAATTTTATTATAATCCTTGCATTTCGGTAATTACATGTTCTGCAATCAAGTTATAGCCGTACCATTAACAAAAAAACTGCTATCACAGTCGTGGCATAAATAAATTGTTTCATTTTTGTTTATGTCGGTTTTGGATTAGACTTATATTAATTAAATGTATGTCATATATGATAATATGATATATCCCTTTCACAAAATAAAAATAAAAATATGTATGTCATATACCCGTATATATATACATCTACCGATACAGGTTGATGTCATGCATTTGCATTATCGTCGGCAATGTACGGAATGAAATGGAGCGAGGTCATTAAAAAGAAAATTAAGAAAACTATGGAGTGCTATCTGGAAGCAAATTATATATTTTATTCAACAATGAGAGATCGATCACGTGTTATGCAAGATGGGATCGGCTATAATAGACACGTATCTATGTAGGAATGATCCAACTCCAAGTTTCATGATAACGGGGAAGGATAAAAAATAAATAAATTATTTAAAAGTGATAAAAAAAAAGGAGGAAATAAAGGAGAGAAAGAAATAGCCAAATGAGGATGAAAAGAAAGAGAAAAAGAGAAACACTTTGTGGGCACGAGTTTGGGTTTAAGCGTATAGAAATGGCAGGCGTTTTTCTTTTCTTCATCGTTTTCTCATAGCCACATGTGTTTTTGTACCATTTGCTTAATTTATATATTAATCAAAGTGGGTTGTGTTGTTGGTAAGCTTGGTGAGTCAACCCCGGAGGTTCTTATTTATTAGAAGAGCCGCCCACTAATAATAATACTAGAACTATCCTATCTTACTTTGTTTTGGTATCTAGCCATTCAAATATATAAGGGAGAGATTTGCCCATTTTTGTTATAATATTAATATTCAAACTATTATAATATATTCTACAATGCATGAAATTAATATTAGTTTGAAATATTAATTTTTACAATTTTGCTAAATATTTATACTTTCTTTCCCCATAATAAAACTCGTCCGTCGTAAGCCTTCAACCTCATTTCCTTAATAATCTTCTCTCTTTTTACCTTTCAATTCCTTTTGTAAAACATTCTATTCAATATTCATTTGATACATTTAAACTCAATAAATAAATTTCCTAAAAAACTACTGGACTATACTAATATTGTTATTATTATAATTTCATCTAAAATTTTCACTTCCATAAGATATACATACGAAGGTTTAAGATAAATATTCGAATAGAAATAATATTTTAAAAACTAAATTAATAAATAAATTTTATAATTACTAGGTCATCTTTGGATTAACTTTGTTAAACTTTCTTGTTTATTATTCAATAATCCTCTGAACAGACTAATATATATTGATGTGAAACACTAAACTTGTGAAATGTAAATAAAATTATATTATAAAACATAAACATGCTTCAAATATTTTTTTTCAATAAAAAATTATATAATTAAATAAAAAATCCAAAAATATGATTAAACTATCTTAAGTATTGATAATGGATTATTAAATTACAAAATGATAATAGATAGTGATTAGAAATTCTAAATAACATTCAACAATAGAACGAATAATATACAAATCATGCATTAGAAGTACCTAGGTAATTTTGAAATTTGAATTAAAGAATTTAATACATAATATATTAAGGAAGAGTAAAAAATATATATATATTTCAAGCAATGAGATTTACCACAACACCAATTTTTAATGATGCTGGCTGTTATAAGGACTTGAATGATCTTTACTTTGATTTAGTTTAGCTGGGATAAATTAGACTTAATTATCGATCAATATATATATATATATATATGATATTACAGTCTAATATAATCCTGATGATATATACCAAAAAGTGTTAATTTTATTCAATTTCCTTAGGACTCAGCTTTGCAAATATGTTTCTCTTGTTTTGAAAAGAAAAATATTTAATAGAAGAAAGACATAATTGAGGGTTTGTTTCCACTCGCAACAATCCCTATCAAAATTGACTTGCATGATATGAAAGTCTGTCATGCGTCACATTTTACACGGTAATCGATCTTAAATTCAAAAGAGTGACAAGTCTTTGGTTAATCATTAGTTTTGTGGACAAAACTAAATCTCACCAAATTCATCTCCACCTTGGTAGGGTTGACAAGGATGATTGACCCTTGATCGATGCAAACATTCCCTTCGTCAACATTTGGTCCCACATTGTATATTAACATTCCTTTGAATTTAATTCTTGCAAGTTCATCAGTGTCTTAGCCTCTTATCTCAAATCTTTGAAAGAAATTCCATTTGTTTTCCGTGAACTGTTGCTCTAGCTAGCTGCCACATGCCCTATTCCTTTTTTCTTTGTTCACACTTTTCAAACTCGTATTGTCTTATATAGGACCGTTCCAAGCCATTCTTTTTCTGATCTGTTATTCTTAGCACAGCTCATCCTCGGTATATTTTCACTAACTGAGTGTATATGATAAACTAAAATTGAAGTACTAAGTTTTAGGTATCTAGCTGGTCCAATTCTATGAGATCATTAATTATTACCGCGTCAGATCAGGGTGACATTCTTTTCTTCCAATTATTTTCACTTTTCACTTTTCAGTCTAGGGTCAATAATACTCTAATGGATCAAAGGACCTTAAAGGCATGGTGGTAAATTGGATTTGAGCAATGTGTTGAACCTAAGCATTCTACTTCTTTCTTGTTTGTCATTATTAATGCAAAAACAAAGAATTTGCTTCCTGCTTACGTTCAAAACTAGACGCATCTTCTTCTGACTTCTATTTCTGTTTGCAACTCATTTCACTTACAAAACCATCGCTGGTACTCCTTCCGAGTACTACATTGCAATTGCCCCACAAAAAGAAGTTAATCTGCTCCTGACCAAGGCTTTAAATTGCGGTTGCGGTCACGGTTGCGTTGCGATTGTTGCGGTCCGATATGCAGTCATATTGCGGTCCGCAATGACGGTCCGATACGGTTTCAATGATCACCGCAACAGAGATGTTGCGACCACATCACGTGATGTGGTCCGCGATTTAAAACCTTGCTCCTGACAATTCATTTAGATTTTAGACATTTACATAAGATGCAGTAGTTTGTATAAGTTTAATACTTAAAATAAAAAAAAAATATAGAGAGAAGAGATAATCAGATCATGATGGGAAAAAAAGTGAGAAAGGAGGAGAGAGATATAGAGGATGGCGAGGAGATGAAGAGAAAGTGGATAGAGAGAATCCAAATTCTAAAAAATCAGGGTTGTAATGAATATAAACAAAAATAAACAATAATTGATGTGCCCGGATTGTTGCATTACATATTATAACAACTAAGGTCTTGTCTAATTATATAGAACCGGTTACATTTAATGCTATTATATTTTGTGACTTTGTGCACATGTTGCCCCAAAAAAAATTAATAAACTGCTTTCCATGGTAATAAAACAGTGTTTGGTTTCTTCAAAATAAAATAAATAAGGATTTGGTTTGTTTTCATTGTTTGCTACCATTTCTTCTTACTTACTCTCAAAATGTCTCTAAACAGTTCTGCCGAACTGCTTATAGAACAAAGAATGCAAATATAATATACATATAGAATATGATTTTAATTTATATGCATTGTTAGTGAAAAAAAATATTTATATCGATATTCAATAATATCTTAAGAAATCAGCACTATTATTATTTATCTCTCTTAGTTACTAAAATAAAAGCATAAATACTAAAGGATAAAACTTACGTACAGTACCATAGGTATTGTACATCCGGTTCTTAACATAAATCATGCGGAATTAATTTAAAAGGACGTGCTGGTTGAATATTTTTCAAAGCAGTTTACGGCAGTTACGCTTCTTTTTTAGTGCAGACCCGTATGTACAGTACCTAAGGTACTGTACATAAGTTTTATCCAATACTAAAATGTTAGTGGATGTCTATGTAAACCTTTTTACATTGACAACACATACTACTTTAATCATATAATATTTGTATCACTATTCATAATTTCTAAAGAGACAAAAATCTGAAATTATATCGACTTACAATATAGGGATATTTTATTAATGATGATCATGGATTGAGAGTATTATAATAATTCTCCTGATGTAACTTGAACCTAATCTCAAGATCATGTCAGGAATATCTCCAATTGAATCAAGTTATTTTAGTCTTATAAAGTTTGGACTCATGTTTTTGCTGAGCTCTTCTTGTTGTTGGGTCTATTTCAAAATCCTTAAGAGTAAGTAACTGGAACCATGAAGATTAATTAGAACTTCTGGATTGACCGAAAAGGGTCTTTGGAAAGATTATTTTGCAACAATATCTTTTGTAAAAAAAAAAAAAGGTTGTTTTGACTTTAATCTAGTATATAATTTGATAAATATGATTCAATTATGAAAATGGTTTTTATTGGAAAAACGGTTTTTAAAGAAGTTTGAAGTTTGAAACTTATTTGGAAAAAAATTTGTTTAATTATTTTGAAACTAATCATATGTTTTTCATTTCACTTATGTAAAATTAACTATCAACAAGTATTATTAATTTAAAGAATTTTGTTTGTAATTTTCTATATAAACAAGATTTTTTTTACATAACCCAAATAAAATAAATTGTCTTAAAATTACTTTCTAACAAGCATATCCAAACATAAAACTAACACTTTTATAAAAAAAATTTATAAGCAAATGTTAGTAATTAGTATGTTATGTTAGTGGGGAAATTTGAACCCATGACCTCCTTATCACTCCAATCCCTATGCCCTTCCCCTTGACACTGTTATAATTGATTATAATTATAACAACAATATATATATAAATAATTGAAAATAGTCTATTAATCATAATTAATCCAAATACACTCTAAAAGTGACATAAGAACCGTATGTTTTCTTTCATCCCCTGCATAAATCAAACTACAAAAAAAAATATAAGGGAAATTACACTGTTTTTCCTTGAAATTTGACTTTCAAAAGCTATACTCACCTTTGCTTTGGTGAGGTAGTGATAACATAAAATTCAAGAAAGATTTATGTAATATTTAAACTAAAAAAATACCAAAATAGTTAAGTTGAACTTCAAGAGAGATCAATGTAAGGCGGCTTGGTGGTTTGGGAGGAGGGAGATAGGGTTTGGAGTGATAAGGTGGAGGTCTTGTGTCTAACTCCTCCCACTAACATAACAAATATTAACAATCTAACATTTGCCTATCAAAAAAAAAAGAGAGAGATCAATGTAGTTTCCAAAAAATATATACATAAAAATAAATTGAAGACACCCAAATTGGGTCATCCCATTTCCTTTGTACCATCGTTTATGTATTTCGTTTTTGTGAGGGCTGATGTAATCAAGATAAGGAGAGCATGCTGGAATACTTCATGTCCAATCCTAATATATCGAAGGTAAACTAAAAAGTCCAATAATTGGCCCATTATTGGTTCAGCCCAATCTTGATTGGTCGTCCCCAAAATGAGGAATATTTTTTTTTCTTCAAATCTTAGCTCAAAGGGAATGATTTTTTTTTTGAAATAATGGAGTCCAGTAGCCCATATAAAGCTTGACCTAATGTTAGTAATTGTCTGGGCCTATGATCCATATACCCGGTCCGTCCACCCTTAAGAGCGAAACGACGGCGTATGGGTTAAAATATCATTCTCCTCTTAGCCTTATCTCCATTTTCAGTGTCTCTCTCGGTCTCAGGTTCCCATTCTGTCTCTCGACTGAGTACTGATTTTCAAATGGCGACGCTTACATTTTCGTTATCCCCTAAAACCCTAACCCTACCGTATCACCCAAAAACCCCAACCTTCAACTCTGTTATTGTTCGGAATCATGTTCGATATGGGTCCCATTCCATCCGGACCCGGAGTCGGACCCTGATTCGGGCGGCAGTGGACGGAGAGTACTCGTCGAAGAGGAGCAGCAGCAGTGAGCAGAGGGAGACAATTATGCTACCTGGTTGCGATTACAACCATTGGCTGATAGTGATGGAGTTCCCTAAAGACCCTGCTCCCACACGTGAGCAAATGATCGACACTTACCTCAATACCCTTGCCACTGTCCTTGGAAGGTTCTTACTTTTGCTTCTGCTGTTTTTTTATTTATATATAAATCGTGTGCCTTTCTGTTAAATCAATGTTTTCTAGCTTATTTGTAGAAAAATGGAATCAGGTTTGTGTTGCCGTGTTTCTATTGGACTGGGAAATGATTTATTTATTTGTTTTTGGTTGTTAAATGGCGTTTTTCTCTCTAAACGGTTATAAATGTTGCTTAAAATTTAATTACTGTGTTTCTGCTTCATATATACTATTTAGTTCCTAATATTCTAGGATAGGATAGGATATATAGAAATTGTGGGTACAGATCCTGATACTTGGTGTCTCTTTTGGGGAGGTTGAGGTCTAAAAGGTTAAATGTATGCTGTGCATTGAACATTCATCATATGAACTCATTAACACGACAGCAGAAAAGTGATCATGGCTTTGTGTGTATCTGTGACTTACCTATTAAAGAACTCATGTTTTATGATGAATAAAACCTATGATTGGTGGATGGCATGCAATGATAATATTTTATTTTGTGGAGGACTTTGTTCTTGTCATTGTATAGCTTCTATGAGTTTTCATTCTGTGTTGTTGGCTTGTGTATCAGCATGGAAGAAGCCAAGAAGAACATGTATGCCTTTAGTACCACCACTTACACTGGATTCCAGTGCACCGTTGATGAGGCAACATCTGAGAAATTCAAGGGTAATGTTTCTATTCTGCACTTGTCTTTATAGCCATTTTCTTTGGGTCTTCATGTCTTATGTGTGCTTGTCCTGCTTGTAGGTTTGCCTGGGGTTCTTTGGGTACTGCCAGACTCATACATAGATGTCAAAAACAAAGATTATGGAGGTTACTTTTTCTAATTTTTACATTAATTAATTGTATGCTTGATATACCTCTTGATAATCTTATCACTAAATGTTATTGTTCTGCAATTTTAGGTGACAAATACATAAATGGGGAGATCATTCCTTGCAAGTACCCTACTTATCAACCAAAACGTAGCGGATCAAAGAATGAGAGTAGAAGGTATGAGAGACGGAGAGATGGTCCTCCTCCTGAGCGCAGAAGGCCAAGACAAGAGACGGCTGCCTCAGATTCAGCCTCTACTTGAGGTAGTAGATTCCGTTCTCTATCCCTCTGTTTTCATGTTATTGGTCCTCCCTTGCCTAAGGTGTCTAACAAGTGATACTTAAATCAAGTATCTAGGTTCACAGCTTACTTCATCTTTAACTTATACCAAATGTTGCATGAAGTTTCCTTTTTCATTTTTAATAAATATGGCAATATGCATGTTATTCATGATATCCTATCAGCATTTAGTTGTTGTTTTTGCTATTGCAGATGATTTTCAGTTTTGCTGAGAGAGATGCAGATGCCAAAAGAAAGCTGCTCGCTGTCACAGCTATATCATGTGCAAGCTCATTTAACATATTAAAAGATTAAGCTTGTATTGGATTCTCATCGGATGCATGCAATGTTTATTTCTCAAGCTCAAACGGGTATTTTCACGATACATCTTGAGGAGTAGGTGCTTTTGGGCTACTAGTATGGCTTATAAGACGGGTATTAGGTTTTTTGGTGTGTGTAATTTGGAGTTACTTATCATTCAACCAATTTGTGTTGTGATAAGTCTTAAATTAACTGATTGGAACTGTACAATTTATGTCTAGATAATGTGCATATTTAGTTTTTTGACATTATTCCAAGTAGCCAATTGATGAAGCTTTAGGTTGGCCATGCTGCTGCCTTAATCACATGTTTGCTCACAGCCATAAAATTTAATCATCATAGTATGTAGTTGGGGAAAAGCAATTTGTTGGAAATGGGTGTATTTTCATCCAGAGATTCATAAACCACGTTTCCCAAATAAATCACAAATGTTTTGTCGAAGGTAATAATTTTAACAGGACTAACGAAGGAAAATTGAGCTGATTTATACGTGAAAGGGATGCAACAGTTAGTAATTTGAGATACAGGTGCCATTCCCATCCCTAACCACCGACTATGATTTGCATATGTATGGATATATGTTTTACAGTCGGAGATGATCATAAGGCATCCTTTTGGGCGTGGAACTAACAACGATTTATTTTCTGTATGTCAAAAAGAAGTGAATTGACTGGTTGTGATGTTACATGCCTTTTTGAAAGGATTTTATGGCATTTCTAAAGATTAATCCAACACACAATTACAATCAATATCCTGTACAGCCTCTCTAATAGATTTGGGGTGGATGGGATTGGACTACTTTGGAAAGAGGAGGTTGATTTGTAAATTCACGGTGGATGGAAGGCAGAATTCATGGAATCTTGGAATCAGATGAATGAAATAGTGGACCAAGCAAGCACAGAAAAACTTGAAAAAGGATCTTGGTTCTCGTGGCTGGACCTCGGATTGGTTCCTTGAATATCTGAATGGTCAGGTGCATCATCTTGTCTCAACCCACTCAGATCACTTGCCAATAATGCTTGAGGTGAACGGAGAATCGAATCAAAAGGAAAAACCAAGAAAGAGAAAACCCTTTTGGCTTGAAAGATTAATTGCTGACGGCTGGAGATCTTACCCTGATCCAATTGCTCTCATCACAGAGAATATCAGATTTCGGCAAGCTCTTGCTTCTTGGAACTGGTCTACTTTCGGAGACATTAACAAAACGATTGATGGTTAGGACATTTGCTTGTAAACTTCCACTCTTTCTTTTCTTCCTCATGCTCCACCTGCTTGGCCTTATTCCAATGATGGAACCTCATCTTAGCCATATTAGAGTCTAGAACAAAAGACATATCTACATAAGTAGCAGCATTAATGAACTTTGCTATATCAGTAATGATTGATTCTTTACATGTCACAGTCACACCACTATGTGGATAATTTGGCTATCCACTAGCCATACTTGATCTTGAAAGGTTGAGGTCTCCAATCATACACCTTTGAAACGCTTGTCCTCACTTCCAACTGGAAACAAAAGCAAGGGTCAGGGCCACGGCTTTGCTGCATTCAATTGTTTGATATCTGCCACTTTATTCCTACAGTCCTACTCAACACTTCATTTTTTTAAATAAATAAATTGGTAATGCTATTTGAACATTTTTTTTTGTTACAAATATTGAGGGGCGACAATTATTTTTAGTGGTTTCACCTTAAGTAGCTTGTATCAGTTGTATGGAAAGTTGTTTATGATTACAAAAAAATTTTAAAAAAAATTGTGTTGGTGGCTAGGAAAAATTGGGGCTAAATACTCATAAAAAACATGGATGGCCTTTTTGACATCATTCCTTGGTATTTACTCTATTACCACTCTTTTTAGGCTTTACATCTCTGGTTTCTTGTTCCTGAGAATTTTTTTTATCCCTCTTATTACAAGTGGTTTGAAAGAGAATCCGTGGCATGGTTAGAGTCCCCAGCTTCCTGTTTTGAGGTTGGTGAGTGTTGACACTTGACACATGGTAGAAAATGGGTTCTCCCTCTGCATCGTGGCACTGCCCCACCTACTAATGTCTAATTATTAATATCTCCATAAAGTAAGTTTTACTCTTCCTTGCATAGTTGCATGTGGACATTTTAGCATAGATAAGACTTCTGCGGTTGATGGGAGACTTATAGTGAAGGAAAAAGCATACTCATTCACCACATTTAGAAGTCACTTCCCCTTCCCTTTCCCTAGAAACTTGAGCCTGAACCCCTATCCTAGTTGCTGTTGAGTGTTGAAGTAGCATCTTTTGAAGGTTCCATCTTCAATCTCTGATGAACCATGGCCTACTACGGGTCAGCCTATTCTGGATCTGATTATGGTGAGCACAATTTCAACTCTTATGCTGTCAATTATGATTATGCTCAAAGTCCACCCTTTATGGCATACAATGGTCATGAGTACAATCAACCATATCATGGGTATGAGTATGATCCAAATTTGTATTTTTCTCCAAATTACCCTGCTCAAAATTACCAAACCATATCATACTCTGCCACCACTTTTAGTGACCCAAAATCAATTGAGTATGATCTCAATTATGGCATGTCTCAGCTTGTGATCTCTTACAATACCTTAGATTCAATGAGCCTGCATTTGATGAGTACGACCCAACACCTTATGGTGGTGGTTACGACATTGCTGAGGCCTATGGCAAACCTCTACCACCTTCAGATGATATTTGCTATCCTCGTTCTGGATCAAGTTCCATTAGCCCCCCCTTTGATGCTGTTCCTGCTGGGGCCATAGTACCATTGCCTACTGTGGAAGAGGGAATTGATGAGAAAGCAATCATACCCCAGAATGGAATTGCAAGCCAAGTTGCTGAAGAAAAGCCTCAGACACCAGATAGCAGCAGAGAACAGCCAAGGGAAGTTGAAGACAGTGAGGAAAATCACCATGAAGATGACTATGGAAGTGGGTTTGGCAATGGGTACAGTGGAGGACAGTGTGATGAGTATGAGAAGCAAGTGCCTCCTCAATATCCTAGTGGATATGGGTTGGAAGCTATGGATATTTGTGAAAGCATGTTTGGATATTGGCCTTGTTTGTCGCGTATGAAGAAGAGGGAACATTGCTGTGAAGAAGTGACTGATAGAGGAAACTATTGCCACCAGGAGAACATGTGGAAAGGGACTGCGGATTATCTCTTTGGCAATCCATATCCATATGGTGGGGGCGGGGAGGATGGGAGTAGTAGGTATGGAGGACACCTTATCTATGGCTATGAAAGGCATGATCCAACTCAAGCACAGTACAGGCAGATTGATTATAGTGATCAATCATGGTGACACAACACAACAAAATCATTTGTTGAAGTATGTAATGAATAAAGTTAAAGTTGTATAGCTTGTTTCAGTTGTAAACTTGCAGTAAATGTAAAATTTAAGAATGAAATATTTGTAAGGTAGAAAATTTGGTGTTTGGTTCTCTGCCATCCTCTGTTCATCCCATAGGCAATAGCAAAGCTCTACTATCTTCATTTACACGTTGCTGTGTGTTAGTCTGTGAGCCAGTGCTGGTTAAAATTGAATATTTTTTTTTAAACAAAATGATTTTTCACTTTGCTCCCAATCATACTATTTTGGAACTGGATTCGCTCCTGCCGCTGGACGGTCCAGCGGCAGGCTTCCACCATTGGATCTGAGTGAATGGAGGGGGGCTGGATGGATTCTCCTGATATCCATCATAGCAGCCATTGGATGAAGGCTGTAGGGGGGCTGGATGCACTTCCAGCAGGAGCAAATCCGAGCTCTACTATTTTATAGGTAAATTAAACTTTTGGTCCTTTATCTTATTTTTTAGATTTATTTTGGTCCCCTATTTTTAGTAAGATTCATTCATTTTAGTTTTCTAACTATGAAACGTCAATCAAAGTTGAAACGTCAATCAAAGTTGCCCCTTATGTCACATCTGTTAGTAATACTGTTAATTTTAGCGTATGTGGTAAGTTAAGTAGTGATCTAGATAGTTGAGTTGGCACGTTCTTTGCGTGGCAGTATGTGCCGAAGCCACGTGAGTGAACCAAAATGAATCCAAGTATACGAATAAAGGACCAAATAGAATTTTTAGTTATTCTTCCCCATTGTGTCTTCTCTCCTAATGAGTCTTCTTCCCCAAGGGTTTCAGGCATCCATGATTGACCGTTCTCTAACATAGTGATTGGTGCAATGGGAAGGAGTCCGAACCTGGTTGATTGTGCAACAGCTGCTGGGTGAAATACGCTAGAGCGTGGTGACTTTGGACAAAATGGATTTGAAACATGAATGAGAGAAAATTGAAAGATTGAAGAGAAGATATATGGTGAGGATGAAGGGAGAAATGGTAATGGAAGCAAAGTATGGTTTCTACTAAGGAAAACTCTTCCCTAATTCTCTACCTAGAAATTCAACAACAAAGGGCTCGATGGTTATTTTTCGAGTGAGTTCCACGTGCTGGTTGATGGAGAAAATGGGTTTCAGATGAAGTTTTTGCTGCAACTTTGTACTGGATTGGAGAAGGATCATTCATGGTTGCTACGACCCTTGAGGAAGAAGATACATTAGGGAAGAAGGGCAAAAAATTCGATTTGATTTGTTATCTTTTTATTTGGAATCATTTTGGTCCTCTCATGTGACTTTAACGCATATCTCCATATAGGAGCGGAGGGAGGGGTGGCCTGTGTATGCCATGACCACCCCAACTTTGTTACTTTATTTATTAGTATTATATATATATATATATATATATATATATTATAATATTTATAATTACGACAAATTTTTTTTTATAATTACTATAATTTATAGTCTCCTTTCAATTTCAATTTTTTTTTGTTTATCAATATTTTACTTATTCAAATGTAGAAAGTCTTTTGGTGGTATCCACTTGATGTCTCTTGCATATTCATATCTATAATGTTTTCTATATAAAAAAGAAACTAAAATAAGTCATCTTTTACCCATTTTTACTATGATTTTCTCCATTAGTAATTGTTCATTGAACAAAACTCATGCATAATATTTTGAGTGTATATGGCATCATTTTTCACTTCAAATATACATTTCTAACATCCGTCACTTATATTATTTTTTCATTGATTCATTGTTATACATTTTATTTTTTTAATGGAGAATAACACTATAAGTGTCCCAAAAATCGTAATCAAGTTTTGTGCTTATTTATTTCCTTTATAACTAATTATAAAAAAAAGGATCACACTTTTGCGCTTCAAGTGTTTTTATCTTAGACTTTATTGAAATAGTTATTTATTCATTAAAATATTCAAATTTATCTTTACTTATAATAAATAAATTCTTTGGTCTTGACCCCTTTTAAACCAAAATTCTGGCTCTGCCACTGCCTCCATATGGAAGATGTGCTAACACAAATGCCTAGATCACTATTTAACTGCCATTTACGCTCAAATTAATGGCATTAATAACAGAGGTGACAAAAAGGGTAACTTAAAAAACAATCCTTTTTAAAGAAAGTGCAGCAAATAGAATCTGCAGAAGTCTAATTTAGCCTTTCGGAAACTATTTAGTGCTTGTTTGTTTTATAATTGAGCAGCTACCCAACTGCGTTCCCAACTACGTTTCATGAACGCTCAACATTTGAGCTTCGGACAAAAGTGTGTTGCAGTGCCTCGGAACGCCCGCTTTGCCGTTTGTGTTTAAAAAAAAATTAAAACAAACAGAGCCTTATCAGTTTGAGTATTTTTTAAAAAAACTATTTATGAGTTTGAGGTGATGCCGTGTGACAACTTTTTTCATGCTGACATGGAAGGTGCTAGTTTACCTTGCACATCTATTGACTAGTCTGTTTCAGAAACAGGCGTTAGTCCTCATACGGGGAGAAGCCTGGTTAATGCAATCCTTCATCTTCTTCAGTGCAATTGGGACAATGATGCGCATCATATTTAATGTGAAGCAAACAAATTTGCGGTCATCTTAGCCAATTTGAGTCTTCAGCATCCCTATGGGCTTATTACTTATGGTTGTCCTCCTGTGGGGCAGTGGGGCTAATGTCAGTAGGAGTTGCTGCTCCCCGTGTGTTATTTCTGTGTAATTCTTTTCTTTGGGCTTAGGCCCGTTTTTCATTAAAAAAAGAATCTAAATTTTAGAAAAGTATAATTGTTTTGTAAAAAAAAAAAAAAAAAAAGAAAGAAAGAAAGAAAGAAAGAAAGAAAGAAAAGTATAATTGTATTTTTATTAACTATCCTCTCACTTTGAGCACTGTTTGATCCATGACCGAAACCTCTTCTAAATTTCTAATTAATGCGTGCACGCATTCCTGTACGCATGTTTCATTTAGGTATCATGTACGTGATTCTAAATTCCAATCGATATACTTTCCTCACTTGTCTAATTCTTAGCTTTAAAGTCCTAATCCTTGGCTAAATTAATAATGGTTTTGTTAGCCATTAACCTAAGGCTAATGATGCTTCAAAAAAAAAAACCTAAGCCTAATGTTTAAGAAAAAAATATTTTATTAAAAAGTGGCCTATTTCATAAATTAAAAATTACTGTATCTAGTATTTTAATAGCTAGCACTTAGCACAACCGAATTAATAATAGGGGGAAAAAAAAGTGGGAACAAAACAATTGTTGTCAATCAATCTGTTGATTTAGTATTTATATTTTTGTGTGTGAAAGAAACACCATTAGAACAATTTGACAATCTCTGCCTAGACTTGGGAAATTAATGTTGATACTATCAATCAGGGAAAAGAATGGTTGTCTATAACATTCGACAAAGCATGGCTTGGCCTTCATAGTTGATACTTGATAGTACTATAGTGAAAAGACGCTGAAGAAGAAAACAGAACAATTTAGAGAGACAGAGAGAGGTGGGGTATGTATTGGCCCCCGCATGCGCAGATTAAGGGCAAAGCGCAAAAGACGAGTGCAAGATATTCAAATCCTTGTTATTTTAAGATTTACGTACAAGGTTCTCTCTACAGAAAGAAAACATAAGAAATCGTAAAGGCAAAATTGTTTACAATCATAATCATTATTTATTCTTTATTATATAGTTTTATATCCATCATCAGTATCACCTCCGACTAATTCCCATTAAATATTATAATTTATTAGAATGGAGCTTTAACTTTATTCCATTTCCAACTTTGGACCTCCAATTTTGCTACGCTTCCTCGTCACATTTGTTCAGTCTTAGGTTGTAGCGCAAGGGTAGTTTGTTCATTTCACATACACCATCCATGTAACGCCAATCATAGTGTTCAAAAACTGTCCAACCTTGAAAACAAAACCCTGTTAAAACCTCAAACACCAAAAGCCTCTTCCGTGTCTGTGTTCTCACTCAACATCTCCATGGCACTCAGATCTTTCGAAACCATCTTCCTTGTTGTGATTGTTGTTGCTTTTGTTGTTGTTCCTCTCACAGTGGCAGCAACGTATTCTTCTATTTGTGAGCTCCTCCGTAGCCATGGCCTGCCAGCGGGGCTCTTCCCTGAGAGTGTAAAGTCATACAATTTGGACCAAAGGGGTCGTCTGGAGGTGAAGCTGGATCGTCCTTGCATGGCTAAGTACGAAACTAGAGTGTTGTTTGAAACTGTGGTAAGAGCTAACCTCAGTTTTGGTCAGCTCAAAGGGTTGGAGGGTCTGTCTCAGGAAGAGCTTTTCCTATGGCTACCCGTGA
Organism: Echinosophora koreensis; assembly: GCA_035048595.1. Classification (NCBI taxonomy): domain Eukaryota; kingdom Viridiplantae; phylum Streptophyta; class Magnoliopsida; order Fabales; family Fabaceae; genus Echinosophora; species Echinosophora koreensis. Next base: position 149,604 of record JAPCYP010000149.1, on the reverse strand, counting down.
AAGATATCATTGTCGATGATCCATCATCTGGTCTCATTCTCATTAATATTGGTCTTGCCTATAAACAGCTCTCTCTGTCTCTCTTTGAAGATCCCCCAGTTTGTAGATCTCAAGGTTCTCTCTCTCTCCCTCTCTATGTGACTGTTATTTACTGATGATGACTTGTCCTGAAATGCGCCTTTGAATCTTTCAATTATATGTTTTGAATAGAAATCACAATGGAAAAGAATAAGCAAGCAATTTCCATCTCATCCATAATCACTTTTCCCGACTGCCAAAAAGTGACTAGATGAATTTTGATCCTCATCTATTTCGTCTTTCGTGATTTCAGTGTTGTAGAATTCGGGTGAATCTCCAACTGGTTAAGTCGGTTAGAATATGCCATGTATAGTTAGCTATGTGATAACTGTATATAGGCTAATAAAATGTTGTTGTTATTCAGTTTTTGGGTAGTTAGAGTAACTGATTGTGTAACTATCTTTGGCAATGTACACCTTATATAAAGTCATAGCTAGATGTAGTATAGACACTGTGAAAATCGAGTGATATACTGTAAAGTGAGATTGAGTGATTCATAGATACACTAGTGAGATTCCCTGCAATAGCTATTTCACGCATTTGCCGCAGTTGCGCAATCTACCACCATTAGATTTGTTTTGTCCAAAAAATATAACACAAAAATGCAAGTGGAGAGAGATAGAGATAGGCTACTGCAGGGAATCTGCATTCACTAGTGAGTGCAAGTGAGGAAGAGTTGGACTCAAACCTGGAGAATCTTGTACTGGAATCTGTGTGTTGAATTGAATAGAAGTCTCGGCCTCGGTGTGGATGTAGGAGCTTGGACCTCAAGCTCCGAACCACGATAACTCTCCCATCTTCTTCTCTATCCCTTTCTTCCTTAATTTCTGTTCTCTGCGCATCCAAATTCGATCAGTTCTTGGTCTGTATTCATAACAAGTATATATGTTGTGTTTTAATTTCGAAATTGAATGTCGTGCAGGTCTTTCACTAAAGATACCGGGAAGAAAGAGTATTGGATTTCAAGAGCAGAGATGAGAGATTGTTTGTTTGTCTGAAGATGGTTTGTTCTTTTCTCTTTCCAATTTTGTTTTGTTTTGTTTTTTTTCCTTTAGAAAGAATTATATGGTGTAATGTGCATAGATCCTATAAGAGTTGTGATTAAATTAGAAGTTGGTAGAGGGGGAAAAAGAAAAGGCTGAATTTCTTACTCCTGGCGGTGTTTAGTACTGTAAAATAAATTTCTGCAATTTTGTGTGCCGCTCTTCTAATGTTCAAGGAAAGTTATTTCATTTCATATCATATCATTTTCAGTTTCTTTTTATTTTACTAAGAAGGAAGCTGTATTCTTTTAAAGAAAAGGGAAAGGCTATATACTTGATACTATAATGAAAATATTCAGAGAATCTGTTTTTTTTTTTTTTTTATCAACAAAATATGTATGTATATATTTATAACAAGAGTACAAAGTGTACTCAAACATTTACAAAATCAAGTGTGCTCCCACATTCCAAATACATAACTGATTTCACTAAGGAAACCAGAACCTCCCCTGCACTTTTAAAACACCCCTGCAGAACTAAGTATAGCATCCAAAATAGTTCCTAAACCCCAAAACAGAACCACATCTTTAACCCCAATTACATCTCCTGCACTAAAACACAGATTCTGCAGCAAACCAGTTTCATGACTATGCAGAACCTTCCCCTCCCCACTGCTGCGAGTCCTATAGTTAATTCACAGCTCCAATTTTCGAAACCGAACACTGCTGTGGGCATATATACCAATCACTGAACAAAATACAACCATCCACAGCACTATTATCCAACTCCATGATCTACATTTAGCCAAATCTATCATTCTAATCAAGTCAGGCTTGGAGTTGTTGAAAATGATATCATTTCTTTCTAGCCATATTGTCCATATAACCGAATGCCAAATAGCCAACCCTCTAAACTTCCTCTCCTTACATTTAAACATACCTCTATTCAGAGAATCTGCTTACATTGGCTGTTACTTAACAGATTGTTGAAATCAAATTTACCTCTCAAATTTTGAATTGAAAAAACTTTAGTTGTTTTAGTTCAAATTAAGAGTAAGGGGATGTTCATATGGCCATTTCAGAAGGATCTAAGGATAATGAATCAAAATGACAAAGAAGGTTTAAGAAATAGTTCTAATTTGATTAATTTATTTCATAGTGATATCGTCAAAAATGTTTGTCTATTGTGAATTTCTTTTTGTTGTACTCTTTATTGGCTGTCTTTTCTAAAGGCTGAGAAAGAAATAAGGTATCAACTTGTTTTGTCAGATTCAAATATTCAGTATAAAGTTCCTCTCTCCCCATCATCAGCATTAGTGGGAATCTATCTCCATTACAAGTTTAGTTGGTACTACTCCTTGACAAAAGACAACTCTTTTTCTTTGATTTTGGACAACCATGTTGAACTCATATTCTGGAATCATATTCTTATGTGCATAGCTTCAATTTCGTTGAAGTAAAGTGCAGACTTCTGTACTTGAGCCGTAAGTAGACAACATTGCTTTAACTTTCATTTTAAGGTTTAAGTAGTCACAAGCTTTTGTTTCTCTCTCTCTCTTTCTCAGTCTCCTTTCCAATTCCTAGCATCACTTTTGTTGGATGTCTAATAAGAGCATAAGCACTTCAATATCATTATAAATTATATTTATCAGGAGCATCTACTTCATTTTTTCCTCTTCAGCCATTTGACCTTAATTTTGTTGAATCTTTAGACAGATGGAAGGTAAAGTAAAATATAAAGTAGGAAGTTATTGCACACCAAAAATATAATCTATTACGTGACTGGTTTTCATTTCCATTGCAAAAATATCATGAGCGTGACACCACTCCTACATGAAAGTTTACTCATTTTATTTTAATTAGCATATTGTCTAAACTAAAGCTGATCTAGTTTTGTATCATTTTGTTGAATAATTAAAAAAGGAAGCATTTTTCTTATCTAGTTAACATATTTCAGGTACTATATTAGTAATTTAGTATCCAATTTTAGTTTATGTTAATATATATCTCCAGTTTCTGGAAGGGTAGAGGATGGGGTTGAAGAGATCAGAGATGCAAAAAGGTGAACTGATTTTAGCAGGCATGCATATAGTTTTTTTTTTCTTTTTTTAAAATCATAGAACTAACCCTCTCAAATACTAGTAGTATTGGAATCAATGAAGATATCTCTACTATACAATAATTAAAAGTCCATACCAATTTGCTCTATGCCACAGATAATATCTTGCAACAACTTCTTGATTTGATGAAGACATGAAGTGCAAGTCTTTCACCATCCATGCCCTGAATAATAAAATAAAACCAGCTCCTGCAAAACTCATGCTTAAGTATATACTATAGGACAAATATGAATCAAAGTTCATCTTTGGGTCTCTTCTTTTGGGTTTGATAACATACATAGTATACTACTCTCCCAGTGATGATACTGTGGTCTCTTCTCAAGTTTAGCTTGATTCTTACTCATCCTACTGTCACCTGTATGCATCCTGTAATCAACAATGCTCCTTTTGTGGTTGTAAGATTAGTGTACTATGCCGTCAAAAACAAAAAAAAACAAAAAAATTAGTGTCTATGAGCTCAAACCCAAAATTATTCATGGCCCCCATCAATTTCTTGAACCTTCCTCTCTTCTTCTCAGTGATGATTATCAATAAGGTTGCTTTATTTATCTGAAGCCAAAATTAGTGTCTACTATTGCCAGTTCACATTCCAACATTTATTTTACAATTCAAAACTAATCCAAAAAAACTGAATACTGCATAAAGTATCAGATAAAGAAGGATCAAATAGGAAAGAGAGGGTTTAGGTGGTTGCATTTGTGATGATTGTGATATGATATCTGGCACCAAAAAATGACCCAACAAAAGCAATTGGGCTCACAACAAATCATAGGCCCAATCGAAGTTAAACAAAGACCAAAGAGTATAAGAAATGACAGCTATGAATATTCTAGATCTAGACATCGATTATCTTTTATTTGTTATTTACATTTCCCTTTAGCATTCTATTATGCTAGGTGTCCTTCAACTCTATGAATTAAGAAACAGAATATGGATATAAGAAATGAGCATAAAAGGAGTAGTAAATTCATGAATGAAGCAAGCACAAAATTACAAAATGTTTCCCTCTCTAATTCTTCTAAGAAGGTTATCCTTGTCCTCCATATCAAGGAATCCACATTCCCCTATTCATACCCTATCAATTGGTGCTTTCATTCTTGAATCATGCTTCCCCATCCTAACCTTCTCCACCTCAAAGAATCCATTCGCAACCTCTCCGCGGCATTCACTAAATTCCGGGTTGCCCAAGATCACCACCGTACGAAACCTTCATGTAGACCTTAGTCCTTACTACTTCTACAAACCCAAATCCAAGCCCTTCGACGCCTCACTAAAAATCCCCTCCTGTCAAGCCAACATTTACCGTTCCCAAATTAGTTGTGTCATGACCGAGTCGATAATCAGTTCAGTTTTAACAACCTTTGACCAATTTCCTGTAGCACAGAAAAAATGGCACAAGTATGAATTTTGCAATGGTGGACATTGTGACAATGAGATGCTGAGCACCTGCATCGGTGCCAATAGTCAGGTGCTTAGACTTTTAAGCACCGGTGCTTATTTATTTCTGCCGATGGAGTAGGTCTTTAACTAGCACCTCAAAATTGAGGGTGCTTCCATAAGCACTCGGACTCGGTGTTTATGGATTTTCTTTGACTTTTTTTTTCGTTAAAACATATTGATGAAATGTAAGGATGTGGGGTGACTGGTGGGTCCATTTAAGAATTTTTTAGAAGTTGCTTGGTTGGAGAGATGGGGTGTTTAAATTATAAAAAGTAAAAATGGGTGATATGTAATAGTGGGACCCATTTAAGAACTCCAAAGTGGGGTGCAGGGATAAAGATGCTCTTAGCATTTAGGCAGCATTTGGTACAAGTATTAAAAAAGTATTCCCGGGAATGTTGGTAAAGGAATAAAAGTTTCTCATGTCTAGTACAAGTTTTAAAAATTTATTCCTAGGCATAAAAGATTTCCAGGAATAAAATTAGTGAATGATAGTTATAAACTTGGGAAAATTTTATTACCATGTATGAATGTGGGAAAGAAACATTCATGGGATAGCGATTTTTATTTATTTATTGTTGTGGTGAGAAAAAAAGAAAAAAGAAAGAAAGAAAGAAAACAGAAGGACCAAAACTACAGTCTACAGGCTACAGCACGCTACATCAAACACCACCCCTACGTCGTGTTCCCGATCGAAAGTATTTTGTAATATTCAATAGATATATTATAAATTTTATTTTGCAATTTTAAAATTGGTACAATTTTTTTTGAATTTTTAAAATTCACCTTCGTAAATCTTAACTTAATTTTAAAAATAATTTAAAAAAATATAAAATTATACTTATTTTGGTAAATATGGTAAATGTCTTACCAATCTTTTAAAATTTGAAAGATTTTTGCACCAAAAAGAAATTTGAAAGATGTATCATAGAGCATTTTAAAAGTGATTATTCAAACTTAAATCTTATCCAAAGCCTAATTTGTTGGCCGAAGACTAAACAAATTTTAATTGTGTTGTCATCAATGTTGTTAAAGCCGGACCGACCTGTAAACCAAAAAATATTTCGGTTCAGGTTTAACCGGTTCAATCGGATGGTCTAACCAGATAATACATAACATAAAATTTTCTCATAGTTATAAAAAAATATTATAATAATTAAAAGTTAAAACAATAAATTAAAAACTAAACCTACCATCTCTATAATATAATATAATTATTATAAAGTTTATAACTTTATACGTTTTAATTTTTAACTTTGCGATGGTTGAAGAGTCTGATTTCATTTTATTTAAGTTTTTAAATTTTATTTTTTTCTCACTAGAAAATCGGTCAGATCCGGTCCAACCGGGTTTTTGATAGGGTTTGACTGGTTTGAAGCGATCTGACAAAAGAAAAGTTTTGACCCTTTACCAGAACCAGGCAAGAGTCTGGTTCACGGTTTAACCGGTCTGACCGATCGGTCCGGTTTTGATAACCTTGGTTGTCATCTTTATTAGAAACTCATAAATCAGAGAGCTAATATCTAAATAAGATAAAAGACCAAACAAAAAGAGAGCCATCGTTGAAGTGAAGTCGTCATACAAGGAGAGATTATGATTAAATGAAGAAAATGATCAAAGAGCCCTAATGAAAGACCATTAACAAAGATTAGGAATTAATCAAGGAGAAGAATCATCTTGGAGAATTCTATAAGGAAACCAGTGTTATTAAAATTGGACCGATCATCGACTCGGTCAAGGCACTGGATCAATGGGTCATTGGTCCAACTGGTGAGCCACTTGTTGAACCGTATGAACCGATATATATTAAATTTGTAAATTTTTTTACTAAAACTAAGTGTGTGTGTGTGTGTGTGTGTGTGTACACACACATTATGTTTCAGACATAAACCAACGACTTGGTTTAGTTCAGCGGCGCGCGTACTCTGTATTTCCGCCACCACCCGTGTTCAAGTACCAGCAGTTGTGTTTTGGAGGATTTTCAGGGATTGTGTGGTGATGTCAGCTGTCGGTCCGGTTCCTGCGAGTCGAGTCACCGGTTCATCTCGGTTCAAAGTCGAGTCAATGACGTCAATACTGGTCCGCGTGTCTATCTGTTCTGACATGCTAACCGGACCGACCATGAGTCAGATTTCCAGTCCAACCGGTCGGACCGGGCGGTCCGGTCCAATTTTAATAACATTGAAAGAAACTTAATCTTATTTATTATTTTAATTTGTTAGGATTTATTCATATTTGAATTTATATCTTTAAATGATTTTCATATTTGGACGAGTCATTAGGTTGGCCAATGATTTTCTTTTTTCTTAAATGCAATTGAATTTTCAATCATTAACATAAGCAAGTTCTATCCAAAAAAAATATATAAATAATTACACAATAAATTAAGTATCATGCTTGATTTGACAGTCTAAGTAGCTTCAATCTCGATATTAAAATTGATATATAACACAACAGTAGTAATACATAACAATTTTTCTTTTTTTGATAAGCAGTAATATATAACAATCATGAAATAGAGATTGGTCTCAACTGCAAATATAAGGATAAATACAAATATACAATCAAAGTAATTGCTAAGTTTCATCAAGTTAACACAAAATAGAGATTGAAGTTGCTAGCTATCAAGAAAGAACAATGAGGGTGGTCTAGTGTAAAGGAGGATGAAGAGATAAGAAAAGGAAGGGTAAAATGCCTTTAATCGTCTACAAGGTATCCGGACGTATAAAACACACAACTTTGTTATATGTAAATGTTATTAAAAAAAAATTAATTGGGCATTTGGTCTGTGTCATCGAGTTCAGAAACAATAAAATCAAAACTCGAAACAATGGAGGCCGGGTTTAATTAGGTTTTATCCGATTGAACCCAATGAATAAAAAACTAAATCAAATCAATTTAATTGGTATAGTTTAATTTTTCGGTTGATCGTGTCAACCCAGAGCGACTTACATCCTTATCCACGTGAAGATGAACATATTTTTTAGTAATCAGATTTAACCCTGTTTTTTTTTATGGGTTTCTGAAATTATAGTAATAATTTATAGATAAGTTTAGTAACTAACAGTAATTATTATTTTTTATAATAAATTTGTTTAAAATTGATGTAAAAAAATAAAAAAAATAAAAAATAAAATTAACTTTTAAATTAATTATAAGTAAGTTTTAATAAATTTTGAAAGAAAATCTTAAATATCTGCATAAGTGGCCTAAAGGCTGGTCATGTCATTGAGTTGATGCAAATTCATCGATCATGACCCCTATTTCCAAAATCCCAGACAATGGAGGAGATTAATGCTATGTTTGGATGTGAGAAAAAGTAGGGAGGAAAGAAATAAGAAAGAAAAGAAAGTAAAGAATTTTTAGATTTTTAGATTGTTTGGATTTGAGAGAAAAAAGAAAGAAGTAGGAGAGAAACAAAAGTTAAGTTTTGGTATAAAGACATTTTTATCCTTATTATGATGATGATGATGATGATAATAATCAATAATAATAATAATTTTATCTCTTTTTTGAAAATATAAAAGGGTAAAAGTGTCATTGCACTCACTTTTCTCTTCTCCCACAAAATCTCTTCAAAAGAGGGAAGATTATTTTTTCATGTGTCCCGCTTAATATGTTTCTCTCCTCACTTTTTTGGTTCCTCATCCAAAAGAGAGAAGTCCTTTTTTTTTTCTCTTCCACTTCTATATATCTCCCTTACTTCCCTCTCCCCCACTTCCCTTGATCCAAACAATGCTTAAGAGGGAGGATCAAGATTTTACCATTTTCTAAATGCATGATGAATTGATGATATACACAATGCATCCACAATTTAAATATTTTTAATGGGTTTGCCTAGCCTTTCTCTATTTTGTTTGATTCATGAAAGAATGAGAGAAAATAAAGTGGAAGGAGAAAAAAAAAATGATATGATTATTTGATTGTTTAATAGGAAAGAAACTTAAAAAATTTCTCCATCCTTGTTTGATTGTGTACAAAGTGATAGGAAAGATAAAAAATTCGTAAAATAACATAAATACCCCTAAGTAAAAATGAGTTGTAATAAGGTCAAAGGTAGTTAGGTCTTTTCATATTTTTATCCTCTCTCTTCCCTTTTCTTCTTAATTTTGGAGGAAAACTTTTTTGACATGAGACATCGAGACTCGTAATTTTTTTTATTTCATTCCTTTTTCCTTTTTAAATCAAACAAGGAAAAATGATTATTTATCTTCTTTCCTTCATCTCTTTTTCTTTCTTTTTTTTCTATTTTCTCTTAAAACAGACACAACCTTATTGAAAGTGAAAGTGATATTGCTTTTGAAATAATTCCTTTTGAGAAAAGTATATTTCTCTATAATTTTATTTTTGTTTTTTTTTATGAATAACTTTAATTTTAGACGTGAGAATTATTTATTAAAAAGTTATACCTACGATTACATTTTAAAAATAATATATTGTATTAAAATGCAATTAAATTTTAAAATATTATTTTCCAATACCAATTAATTCTTCTAAAACCAATTTGACTACAACGTAATGAAATGGACTACATCACCGATGGGCTCTGTCTAAAATCCTCCTTGAAGAACTCGGAGGATCTATCCACCACTCATTAGGAGCCATAGATTTAATAATATAATAAATGGACGGATGAGATGGATGACCTGCAACCAGACAAATCGGTAATCTCAATACCAGTTGCTCTCCTCTCCCCCGTATTAACGTATTCTCTCTCATGGCAAGCCTTTTTTCAGATCAGGTTGTCGACGGCGGAGGTGAGGTTCCCTATAGGTTCTCCGATCTAATCCAAAGGGTCACCGTATCTTGTCTCCTCAACCCCCTCGCCGCCGGCAGATACGACGCCGCAGGAGAAAACGAAGACAACTTGCCCAGCGAAACACAGGAAAACAGGGACGATGATGAAGAAGAAGACAACGATGAAGAAGATAAAGGGTACACGGAGGAAAAAGAGGAGAAAATGGTGGGGTTCAGGTTTTTGAAGGTGAAGCAGATGGAAATGATAGGAGGAAGGGTCGGAGGAGAGGAGGAGGGAATGCAGGCGACGACGGCAGTGATGGTGTGACCTGATGTTGTTGTCATCGTCTTTCAGCGGCCTCAGTTCTTTATAAGACATTTCCCACAATGCTGCAATGTTAAAGGCTATAGATCTTGATTTTCAATTGTATTTGGTTCTGAGAATGATTTTTCTGTTTTTTTTAATCAAGATACACATTCAACTTTATCCTCTGTTCTTGCTTTTTTTTCTTTTGGGATGTTCGTTGAAATTGTTAAAGATGTTGGATTTGATTACCCATTCCATTTTTTATTGCTATTCTTGATCTTGATCTTGATCTTGACCTTAACCACCCTTCTCAATATGTTGGTTTTATTGGGTTCCATTGTTCCGATTTATAGAACTGTTCTCCTTCTGCAAAAATAAAATAAAATAAAATAAATCAATTCCAGATATTGAGGGAGAAAGGTAGTGAGGAAGAAGATAATGAAATCCTTAATTATAATTTTCTGATATTAATAATTAATTAATTATAATTAAATGTAATTAATTACTTACTAAATGGATTCTAATTACCGGTTATTTTAAAAATGTGACCTGTTGTCACCAGTCAAATCCAAGGAGTATTGATCCTCCAACACTTAGGTTGGAGGATTAAAGAATTGCCCATCACGATGGAGTGGAGGGGCTCAGTCTATAAAACTCCAACGTGGGAATTGTGGAGTGAAACTCCATTGATTTTTGACTTGCCCAATCGGTTGTCAGTAAAAAAAAAATTGTCTCCCACCCGGTTAGCTTCTGGTCGCTGCAGGTGAACTTTTGGTTGGTCAAGTTATATTAAAATAAGAAAACCTTAATGCTTTTGTCCTTTTGCCAAAAAAACACGTTGGTGCTTTTGTGTTCTGACTTCTGAGCAAGGAAAAAATGGCATGAGTCGAACGATGCTGCTGCACTGTAGTAGGGCTTTTTTTTTTTTTTAAAAAAATATTTATTTATATGGTTAATGGGTTTTTGGTTAAGTATGTGCAAATATCTGGTTAATTCCAGTTCATTATCTAGTTAATGAGTTTTTTTGAGAAATAAATTTTTTTGTTAAGTATGTGCAAATTAATTTTTTTTTAGAAATTTTTTTTTTGGTTAAGTATATGCAAATTAATGATTTTTTTAATCAGGTACAAATATCTGGTCAATGGGTTTTTTGGTTAAGGCTTTGTTTGGTAAAAATTAGCGGATAGCGGTAGTGGATAAACTAGCGGATAGTGGATAAGCTAGCTGATAGCGGATTGGATTTGAAGTGTTTGGTAAAACTAGCGGTTGGACTAGCTGATAAATGTAAAATGACATAAAAGGAAATGTTTGCATTTTTTTTATGTAAATTATATGTATATATATTATTTATTTTTTAATATTAATTTAGTTGTAATTATTTTTAATAAATAAAATGGAATAATAAAAATAAATTATATATTAATTTGATTTTTATATAAGTTTTATTTTTTATAGATAAAAATATATTTTCCACTTTTTTTTATCTCAAATATAAATCTAAATAGCAAAATTAATTCTTATTTATATATTATGTTAAATGATTAGTATTTAATTAAGATGGTAGGGATAAAAATGGAAGAAAAAATGAAACGCTATACGCTATAAGCTCAAACGCTACTTCCAGTAGCGTCTGGGAAAAACGCTATACGCTAGTGAAAAAACGCTATATGCTAATTTTAAAAATGACTACCAAACGGGACTACTTTCCCATCCGCTATACGCTATCCGCTAAACGCTAGCGGATTTGGCAAACCAAACAGTGCCTAAATATTTGCAAATATCTGGTTAATTTCAGTTCATTATCTGGTTAATGGGTTTTTTTTAGAAATAAAATTATTGGTTAAGTATGTGCAAATTAATGTGTTTTTTTTTAAGAAATAAATTTTTGGTTATGTATGTGCAAATATCTGGATAATCAGGTATAAATATCTGGTTAATTCAGATCATTATCAGGTTAATGGGTTTTTTTGTTAAGTATGTGCAAATATCTGGTTAATCACGTACAAATATCTGGTTGATTTCAGTTCATTATCTGGTTAATGGGTTTTTTTAAGAAATAAAATTTTTAGTTAAGTATGTGCAAATTAATAGGTTTTTTTTTTTTACAAATATAATTTTTGGTTAAGTACGTGTAAATATCTGGTTAATCAGGTACAAATATCTGGTTAATGGTTTTTTTGGTTATGTATGTGCAAATATCTGGTTAATTCAGTTCATTATCTGGTTAATAAGTTTTTTTAGAAATAATTTTTTTTTTAAAAAGTCAAAATCATTTGGTCATCCTCAATTTATGACACGTTGCACCTACACCGAAACATTATTAACCAACCGCTCCAACAGGTAGCAAGTCATGTGCCCTCAATTTGCAACCTGTCAGGTCCGTGCATATCGCGTCCGTCCAATAAATATAATATTATATCAACGGTCCTGATTGACCGAGGACCGAACCTCCTAGTTCTCACCGGAGGATTTTAGACGCAGCCGGAGGGGGGTGTGATGGTCATCGTCTCGTGGGGTGGCCCCCGTGTAGCATGATGTAGGACTCCCTAATATAAACACATACGGGTAGGCAACATTTCAACAACTGTATTATTGACTCTATTCTTGCTTCACTACAACACATTTCTCTTCATTTCAATTATTGTTCCGAAAACTAACAAATATTTTCAAAACAATTTTTAATATATTTAAGAGGTGTATGAACAGGGACGGAGCTAGACTTTGAAGATAGGGAGGGCCAACTATAAAATCAAAGTTCATTCAAAAAGTATATGTATTAAGTTTCATATAAAATGTTAATAATTATATATTTCAAAATATTAATTATATCCGCATTCTATCAAAATACAGAACATTTTTTTCTGTATGTCACAAAAATCATTTACAATTGAATCTACATTAAACTTTTCAACAATCTTCTTTTCAATGTCCTGGATAACTTTTCAATAGTTTTAAAATTAAGCAATTAACAATTTTTTGATAAATGATAAGGATCACTTCACAGAAATACCGCTAGTTCTTTTATATATATATAAAATTGATACCAATGCATTTTAATGTTCACCATCTAACAGATTGCTATTGGATAGTGTACTTGTACTATGGATTTTTGCATGATATGGAATACATTTACTTCTTTATATATATATATATATTTAAAAAAAAAAAAAAAAAAAACCAGGGCGGGCCTTGGCCCTCCTAGTTCAAAGCATAGTTCCGTCCCTGTGTATGAATGAATTTTTTGATTAAATGTTTATTCAATAACATTTTCTGAATAAGCTAAAAATAATTTATTTTCATTTGCTTCTTAAATAAGTTTATTAAAACAAGCTAAAAAGATCATAAAATATTTTCGCAAATTATTTGTATAAATTTATTTTTATAAGTTATTCTAATAAGTTCAAATATACTCTTCCTATGTAACCATCATTTTTTTTACCTAATCAATGTACCAATTACCACAAAGTCACACACGGACAAACCGAAAAACACAAATTTATATGATTATGATGTATGGGACATCCTAACTTTAAAGGTTGGAACGTAGAATCACCCCTCAAACTAAGGTTTTGGGTTGAAGTAAAAGTAGTTACTTTTCCAAATACTCAAAGCATGGTTTGCAAATTATAATTCAAACATGCTAATATTACCTCCGGTCCATATTATAAGAAATAAATAGATCCATTTTTTGCTACAAAATATTAGAAACATGTATCAATTTTCACATATATTAAATGTTAATTTTGAATATTACCGATATGTATAATAGGTTTTATATTTACGAGATATATCAATTTTTCATGCAAGTGAGTTGGTTTATCAATATTAGAAGGGGTATTTTTGGAAATTTATGAGTATTAATTACAATTAGCTCATTGCATGACTTTTCCTTGATCTCTGTGATTTAGGGTTTTGTCTCTTATAATATGGATCGGAGGTAGTATTAATTATCAATATCATTTCCCTTTGCATGAATATCTTCTTGCCTGTGAGTTTGTTAGGCTTCTTGAATGCTATAAATTTGGTCATGGTTATGTGTATGTATTGGATAATGTTACTTGAACAACACTAATAAAGCAACAAGATGCGGATTTGGGCACAAAAGTTTTGCGATAAGAAAAATCGACATTTCCCCAATAGAAGCACGTTCATTAAAATCGACTAATCATGACCGACTAACTTTCATCCTTGACCCTACAACTCTGATTATTCGTGAAGCGAAATCATGACCATATATATGAAGAAATAACGGAAGGAACTTGTTAATCCCAAAAACACAAAACAAGGTGGGTGCCCAACAACACCAACATTAAGCAGTACCTACATGTTCCTATAGAGTATAGACTGGCCATTAGCTAGGGGTATATCCTAGAATCATTGAACCAGAAATTGTCAAATGATGATGGAAATGGGTCTGCAGGCATCTCGATTGAGATGTGTCCATTCAATTGAAATCAAGTGCGCAACATGCCTTTGTGCGTCTTCAGCTGCAACTTCTTGGTGTTCACTCGTGTAGCTCTCAAGTTAGGTATAACCAACCAAGACCATTTAGATCTTCAGTATGCAGCAATTAATGAATTATAGTTCAAATAATTAGAAACCAACAACACATGATAAGCGTGATAAAATTCCCCAATATCTAGGAAGCAGTTAAATTTTAAAAGGGGTGTTTAGTGATATGAAATGAAGTTGCCACCAAATGATACCTAACGTCTTTCTTTTTGGTGCTTAACCTTAAGCTTTTTAAAAGGGTTGTTTAGTGATATATGAAATAAAGAATGAGCTCTTACAAAAGTCTATCTAACCTATCAAATCAACTATTTATTCAATTTTTAATTATATTTTTATAATTTATATAATTTACTAATTAAATATTAATATAGTATATTAATTTTATATAAATTAATATCTTTCTAAAGTCATATCTAATTTAAAATTATAAAATATAATTTAGTTGACCCTACGCAAAGATATTCTTATAATTAATGTAAACATTTAAATGGGTTTCCAAGCCAAAGTTAGATCTAAAACAAAAGCCTATTATGATGGGTATAATAAATCAAGTTTATGCTGATACTTTACTGAATAAAGTTAGACATATGTAACCAAAACCTACCCAATCCAATCTATTTTTATTCATGATTCAGAATAGTTAACAGATTTAATTGGACTAAAATACCATTTTAGTCCCTTAACTTATTTTTTAGATTCAGTTTGGTCCCTTAACTTTTAAAATGTTCAATTTGGTCCCTTAACTTATTTTTTAGATTCAGTTTGGTCCCTTTACTTTTAAAAGGTTCAATTTGGTTCCTTAATTTATCTATATTGACTCAAGTTAGTCCTCTCCAGTCAATAATGTCAGTAACAGTGTTAAATGAGTTTCAAATTGATCCTTTAAATTATTAACTTGCTTCAAATTGATCATTTAAATTATTAACGAGATTCAAACTGATCTTTTAAATTGTTGGCGAATTTCAACCGGATCCTCAAAAATTAACACTGTTAATGACTCGTTGACGGAGATGACTAACTTAGGTCAACAGACATAAATTAAGGGACCAAATTGAACTTTTTAAAAGTGAAAGGACCAAACTGAATCTAAAAAATAAGTTAAGGGACTAAATTGAACATTTTAAAAGTTAAAGGACCAAACTGAATCTAAAAAATAAGTTAAGGGACCAAAATGATATTTTAGCCGATTTAATTGTTTAAACTTCAATATAGGGAGATGTCATGTAAGTAATTAAGTAACCGTCTGTTAGTGTAAGTAACCGTTTAAACAAGACTTAAACATCTTCCCAAAATGTGGTAAATAGCCCTCCTTTAACGTAGAGTTAGGGTTTGTTTGATACACATGAAAGGACAAACCAGAGAGAATAATATAGGATAAATAGTTGAGTCACAACACAACTTTTTGTGCGGTACAATGTTTGATCGATAGTCGATGCACAACGTAAGTAATTTGGTGCTATACGTTGTTTGATATGCTTACACATACTAGACAAAACAACGTAAGATTTACTAAAACTTGCTTGTTTGCACCCGTGCAATGCATGGGTCTTCAATTATTATTCTTACTGGTAGTATTGTTATCATTAATAACTTGAATTGTTCCTCTAAATCTACTAAACCCTTTTTTTTTCCTTTATCTCAAATTAAGGCCAACGTATCAAATCCTTTCTTTACTTGTTTCACAAGTTGGCTTCAACTTTTTCTTCCCACCCACATTGTTGGTACCCATATTCGTCTCCAAGGGTTTTAATTAATAGACAGAAGTGATAAGCAAAAACCTTAAAACAAGTCTATAATTTGAGAACAGGAAAAAAATTGATTTTTATTATTTTAAAATGATATTATAATACGTAATGTAACAATTTGTATTAAGTGTTTCTCATTGATTATTATCAATGATTACCTAATCGTCTTAAATCATATAGTTGATCCACATATCCTCCTTGCCATCAATATGATGGAGTGGAATAGGGAAACTTAGTATTATTACTATTGTCTTACAACATCAACCTTTGAAAAATTTGAAAGGGTTTTCTATTTTCCAGAGCTTGTATGGGGTTATATTTGTTCCTTTGTTTGGAACAAAATAAGCATTCAACATGACTTCTCCCCAATATCATTTTGCTAGACCATCCTAGGATACCATGGCTTTACCATTTCTTCTAATATCCTATTTTCCTTTTTACCTATAATGTTTTGTTGTGAGAATAAGGTGCAGTTGTTTGGTCAACTATCCCAGTAGACTCAAAGTAACTAGGGTTATAAAAATCTCTTATTCTTATAACTCCTAAAGCATTTAATAAATGTCTTATGACAAATAACTTCAACTTACTCACACTACATAGGATAATTAAGAATACTTTTACAGTCTAAAAATCATTTCACTAACTGTTACTAAGAAGCATTCATAACAAAATTTTAAATCTTATATGCAAGATAAAGAAATATAGATAGCTGCTTCCACATAGATATATATCATTCATGGTCCACCTATAGCACTCTACGTTCCTAGCCTAGTGGTAAAAACGCTGTCTGCTGCAAACGTCGCGAGTTCAAGTTCCTTTGGGCGCACCTTTTTGCATTTTAATCCGTATTGTCAAAAGACAGAAGACAATGTTAAAAATTACGGACACTGGGATTCGAACTCGGGCTGTGACAATATCTAAACAAACGTATACCACCAGGCCGACGCGACCCTTAGTTACCATATGGAACCGTTAGTTCTATTTGAGGTCAAGAAAACCCGTTTCACAGGAAATCAGGTTCATACGACCCACTACCATTTTGGCCATTCAATCCCAACCTAAATTTATTTTCATTGTCTCTGTGATTTGTATTCATGTCTAAACATGTTCTAGCATAAATCTAGATGATTTCATTATAGAAAACAAAAAAAATAATGATCCAATTATTTTAAGTTTTCTATAACATTTCTTTATGAACATCCATATCCATTTTAACACCTTAGAACACTCCAAAAATACATCCAAAACATTTCTAATTTCTATAAAAGCATCAAACAATTCTCATCTTTTATACACAAAATCATGCACTTATAATATAAGATTGCCAACTCTAAAAATAATTAGTTCTTACATGGATCAAATCCATTAATGCATGCACTTGATATAATACTTTATATCTAAGACATTTCTATTAAAATAGGGCAACATACTTGCATGCATAATAAATCAAACATATTTATGTTCATCAAAATTCACATACTTGATTTTATTCTAAATCATGCATCTAAGGCTCTAATACCACATGTTAATTTTAACATAAATAAAGAATGCCTTTAAGATTGAACAAACATGAATTTAGAATATCAAGCATATCATAGTCATAAAAAGTAATGTGTACCTTTCACCATGGTCACAAATAAATATATTGTTGATGAAGCATATGAGTACTCATTTCTCCTTGTTGTAAAACTATCATGCATCTCTTTCTCCCAACAAACGAAGTTTTCATCCTCGAACCTCTCTACTTTAACAATGTCAAATGTCATGTCATTCATTGTTGCAAACCATTTTATAAAACGAACATCGAACCTAAAGATTGTTAGAAAATGGGGTCTGGCCTGCAACAAAGAAGAGACAAACAAAGGTAATGCGCAATCTCCAAGGCGTGTGAGGACACTAGGCTTTAGGTTCGATTCGCCCCCACCAATCTTTCCTCGTAGATTGGATGCAACAGGTATAACTGGCGAATCCCCTTCAGGATACAATGGAGAACCTTAGTTTGGTTTGCACACCCTAAACCAAGCGTATCGACAATGACAGTTCAATAGTCTTCCTAACTCTCTCTGGGCACAAGGGAGAAAAGAAGGTGATTTGGAGTGAAGAATGGTTGAGAGATTCTGAGAATTTTCGTGTCAATTACTACATGCAGATGGTTCTATTTATAGACCAACTCATGTCACTTGGTGAAAGAAAACAACTCTTCATGTTACACAATCGGTCAAATTCAAT
Organism: Echinosophora koreensis; assembly: GCA_035048595.1. Lineage (NCBI taxonomy): Eukaryota > Viridiplantae > Streptophyta > Magnoliopsida > Fabales > Fabaceae > Echinosophora > Echinosophora koreensis. The sequence continues at coordinate 131,454 of JAPCYP010000149.1, read as the reverse complement.
ACATATGTAGTATTAACGTTCATTAACTGTCATAAGACATCAATTGGCCCAGGGGCCAGCGGATGTGTCCCTTTGCCTCATAGAGCTGGGGTCGATTCCTTGCATGTATTGTTTTGCACTATTAAAGTTTAAATCAAAACGGTCACTTTAAAACTCAAAATTGCCACATGAAAGGATCGAACTCGTGCCCTTGATAAATGCTGGAAGTGCAGCAACCGCTGTGCTGTACAGCAAACTTATATAAGGCTAATATCATGATATATATTTATTTGATCGTTGATAACCTTTAACCTTTTATAAATTTTGAAAATCTCTCACACTTATCCTTACAATCATGGTGGGGGTAGTAGAAGTTTTGAAGGAAACCCAAATAGCCTCCCGTAGTAGTTGAATATATGGACGAATTGAATTTCGTACTATATTAAACATTACTAAATTTATAACACTAATTGCTTCCTAAGTCCTAACTACATGATTTATGAAGCTATACGTGCACAGATAGCTTCTCATACAGCCAAAGAAATGTGGTTGCTGAAACTTGAAAATACTTTAGCCTTCAAACGTCATCGATCCGTGACCATGAGAGCCACGATTTCGGATCCTTGAAGATATATCATCAAACTTATTGTCGAGAAAGAATGCGTTCACAAGCACAGGCACCATTGATTGACCAATGCACCCCAGCGCTAATTATTGTCCCAATAATTTTAGCCTTTTCCCACTTTCTTGGTGGGGATGACACGTGACACGATATTATAAAAAATATTTTGACTTTTGTGATTTATTCAGCATTTACCTTAATAACCGTTGCTTGGGTGTCAAATAATCCTGTTATCGTGGAGGGAGAAAATCTGGTTGAGGGAGGTAACTTTTAAATGTCGTTCTGGTTTTTGGATGGAGATTAGTTATTATTTATGATGGTAAATATTTTATACCAATGACATGGTAGCAACAAAAAAAATAAAAAATAATAAACAATAATCCCGTAAAATTTTCATAGAATCTTGGAGAATTTCAGGTAGTTCTTTTTCTCAATCATCTTTGACCGGTGGAGGCCAATTTCAATTAATTATTAGCTGAATACATAAAGGTTTACACAGTACAAATTAAAGAAGAACATTATCATAAAGTAAGGACTTGATTTGCTTTTCTAGCCTCGGAAGGGAGTGTGTATCGTCATAACTATACATCAATGGTACCATCCTTGCAAGATTGAGAGAGGCCCTAGTGAATGCTATAGGGAATGTGCTTTCAAACAGGCACTCTTGGTTGAGGCTCTTCCATGCATCAGATATCATAGTCATGACCTGCTCTCTTGCACTTTTCAATGAGAAATCTTGGTGTTCCATCAACAAACAATTCACATACGACCCATCATTGCCTTCTTGATTCTCATCCTTCAGTCATAATAGTAATTTTTGTAAACATGTGAAATAAGAATGATATCTGATATTTTTCTTCAGGCTTTTCCCTCTTATTCGATATGTTGCTTCATTTAAGAATATATTTCTGATGTTGATTTAGTATTATGCTTTTTCTATAGTATACTATTGAATGTTTGGCATATATACGTTAGATGTTAGATGATCAAATGTGAAAGTCAGATATGACAAACATCTAACATATATGCAAATTAAATGATGACATATATGAGGACGTTAATATATGCAAAACAACAGAACGTGATCGAATGTGAAAGTGACTCATATGCAACGTACAGATATGCCATATATATTTAACAAAAAAAATAAATATATGCCATAGATACAGTTTCATTATTTTTTTAATTAATAAATGAGAGAAATACACTTTTTATTTTTATTTTTTTTATTGAAACAAGTAGAGGTGTAAAAAAAAAGATATAAAAAAGTAATGTTCAATTTTTTATTGGCGCTAAAAATATGCACAATTTTTATTTTATTATTATTATTATTATAAGAAAAGTGTATATATAGTGTAAGTGAAAATGTCATTACTAAAATCTTTACCTCTGCATTTCCCAAGTCATCCCAAAGCCGAAGAATTGTTGCTGGGGAAGAAATAATGCCTGGGAATCCGTCTATGATCTGAACATTTTCCTGTGTTAGTCTTTCACCCAAGGGAAAGAAAATGTGAACTAGCACAATATGCACTCCAGAGCTAATTATCCCATTCTTTAAGTAATCTTCAGCACTAGGAAAGTTCCCAGATGCAAACCATTCTGCTTCAACTAGGAAGGCTTTGCATAAATTCTCCCAATGCACAAAATGGCCAATCTATCTATCATTCATTCATACATACCATATTCTTGTTACTAATAAATTAATATTAATTACCGTCTTTCGAAGAGAGTTCGTGGGGTTCCACCCATGCTTCTGGTAGACCTTGGAGCTGATTTCATTAGTGAGATTATAGAGGGCCTTGAAACATATCTTCATGTAATCTGGTAGCTGTTCAGTGGCTGCAATATCCCATCTGCATTAAACAAATTAAAGCAGATTATTTTTTTCCCTTAATTTCATCTTAAAAATTTTCTCAATAATATATGTAGGAAGCATGGTTTTAAATATGGGTCCGAAACCACTAATGAGGTTGCGACGTTATGATTTTAGTAATCTCCAAAATCGTATTACAACCACAATTGCAGTCACATTGGTCATTTTTTTTATAATTGTCTCCAATAACAAAAGATGTAATCATAACCGCGATTTAAATTCTTTGTAAAGTCTTTGGCATGTACCTAGAAACAACTTCTGTGAAAAGAGTTAATTCATCAAGGGTCCCATACACATCGAAAATGTCATCTATTATATAGATGAAAGATATTGGTTTTGTCAGCTCAACCCTTTCTTCTGATAAAGTAGGATCAGGGAGGCATGCCAAGGACCAAATGTTCCATTTAAGTGGTTGATTTCTGGCGTACTTTAACTCATTAGTTAAACCAAGTTCTGTCCACCATCTGCAACAATAAATGTTTAAAAAAATGAACTAGGAGGAACAGCCTCCATAATTGATGACAAAATAAACTAGCCTCCCAAAAAGTTAGCACCCTTATAATAATTACCTGGAAATTTGAAGAATTTCCTGCTGGTGTAAATGTTGCAACAAACTGAAATCCATTTTTGCCAATTCTTTTAAGGAACCTAAACATCCATTCATGCTATGGGAATCTCCAAAGATCAAATCTCTAGCAGTTAACATTGCCAAGCTTTTATGACAAGGGTGTTCTAAGGTGCTCCTTACAAACTTAGCTTCATGATTATCAAGGCAAGCCAACCTTTCCTTCAAGAACTGCCCGCTAAATTTTCCAGCTTCATCAAGTATGTCTTCTCCTGCTATGCTTAACTGTGAGGCTTCATATAAATCTATCATTCCCTTGATATTTCCACTTAGTTTTTGGTTAAATTTTCCTTCCTTGTCTGTGAATTTGCCAAACACCTCTGTGGATTTTCGGCAGAAAAATCCATTAAAAAAAAAATGTAAAGACCCAAACTGATTATTTAAAACAAAAATTACAGAGACATATTTGATCCTTAAAAAATGAAAAATATCAATTTGATTATCAAAAATCTTAAATATCAATCAAAATAGTCCATAATGAAAATTAAAGTATCCCTAAAAATATCCTAATAATGATTAATTTAACCTACGATTGAGATTTTTAGGAACCAAATTGGTTTTTCTTTTTTAGTTTTCAAGGATTAAATATGTCCCAGTGTTTTTTCCTTACTAATTTGGACCTTAACTCTAAAATAAAAGGACCCACCTGCAGGCACATAGTGACCTTGTTGTCTCAATAGACGAAAGCAAAGTGCAATCTGATGAAGATCATGGCCATAGCCACCACCATTAGTGCTGGAAATCACATATTGCCTCCGTAAGAATTCATTAATTTCCTCTTGGAAGTGGAAATCAATATTTAGGCGTTGCATTGCATCAATCATGTACATTATTTGTAGTGAACTTTCACACATTCTTAAGCACCTTCAATTTCTCAGCGTGTTTAATGCTGAGCTGTTCCTGCAAATCAGGAACTGGGTTAGTGCAGGGTATACGAGTAAGATATCTAGTATGAGTACGTAAACTTTGGACATACAGAGCTGGTCCATGCGATAGATTGGTTTTCTTGAACAATGTTCCATTTGTTAGAATCAATTTTGACAGGGTTAAGTCTTTCAGAACGTTGTGCTTTTACTGCAACAATTGGAGGTTTGAAGGAAGGATAAAAGCACGACTTTAAATGCAGTGCCATGGCAAATAGGAATCCCGACCCTAAGTAATTGTTGGGAAGGATTCTTAGTGCCACGCTAAATCTATTTGCTATATTTATAGGAGGATACCAGGAACGAAGTATATGGTACATAATTGGTTTAAATAAGCTTTTAGTCCCTAAAAAGTTTACCAATTTTGATTTTAGTCCTTGTAAAAAAAAATTCTTAGGATTTCGTTCCTGTATTTTCGAAAATTTTGTAAATAGTCCCTATTGTTATCCCTGAATACTAGAAATCATACTAGATGAATAATTTTGTCAATTTTAACCCTATGACCCTAATGTATGATTTTATTTATACTTTCTAGCCAAATTTTGGAGCAAGTCGGACAAGAACGAGAAATTACCATGGTACCCCCTGAGTACTAGATATCATACAAAATGAAGGAACTTAGCAATTTTAACCTTATGTCCCTGATATATGATTTTGTTTCTGTTTTATGGCCAAATTTTACAACAAATCGGACAGTAAAATAAAATTACCTCGATACCTATGAGTACTAGATAACGGAAAAAGCTGACGGTAGGGACTATTTGCAAAATTTATGAGATTATAGGGACGAAAACCTAAGAAAAAATTTCACAGGGACCAAAACCAAATTTGATGAACTTTGTAGGGACCAAAAACTTATTTAAACCTACATAATTTTTAGCTATCCTAGCCTCGTATACGTACGTAGATTTTCTTAAGAATAAATGACAGTGACCACTACTGTAAATGACAGTGACCAGTACCGTAGATTAAGCAATGGCAAACGACAACATACTAGTGTAATAACACGTACGTAAAGCACGGTGTCTATAAGATATTTTTTTCAAAAGCGATATAATACAAATTTATTGAAATAAAAATTATATTATATCTATGAGAATCTTTCACTTTTTTTATCTGTCATATAATTTCAAAATCAATTCTCAACGATGATTATAATTTACTTATTTACCGTTTAGCACAAGGATCAAGAGGTCATGGATCATGTCAATATATAATTGGTTCGAGTCTTACAACCCTAAACTTTTTCGAAGAACACGATAGCTAAAACCAACAAAATATATGTTTAAAAAATAAATAAATAAATTTAAATAATCCAAAATAATCCACCAGTTCACAACTCCTTCTACTATACAGTAGAAGAAATATTGTCAATTGATAAAGTGATATACATATTGAATATTAACATATATATAAATATTAAAATATAGTAATTGGTTCGGTTCCAAAATAACCGAACTAATGACCATTGAGTTTGGTTCAATTTGGAGTCGTACACAAAAAAGGAGAAAAACGAACCAATTTAATTGGTTGGTTTGGATTTTCAAATTCATCGAATTATTGCTTCGATTCTTACGACCCTAAACTTTTTTGAAGAACAAGGTAGCTTTGCTACCTTTCCTGGCTAAAAATATTTAAAAACAAAAAAAGTTTATAAATTTTAAAAAGTCAATAACAATATCCGAACCAACTACATTTCCTTATAAATTTTAAAAAGTCAATAACAATATCCGAACCAATTAAAATTGGTTTGGTTTGATTTGGTTCGAACCGAAAAATATTAATATATATATATATATATATAAATAAAAAATATATTAAATTTAAATTTTAAACTATTAAATTATATATACATTAAAATATAATTATATAAAAATTAAAACATCAAGAACATGACAACTCTACTTTTATTATCTGCCAATTTATGATTGGTTGACAATGTAAAAAAACTTTACACTGTCAGTGTATACAAATTAAATTAAAAAAACAAAATATTAGCAAAAAAAATAAAATATTAAAAAAAAGTATCAAATTTAAAAAAAAAAAACTTGTAAACAAAATAAAATAAAATAAATTTTTTAAAAAATTAAACGTAAAAAAAATCTTAAAAAGCAAAAAAAAAATTAAATTTTTTTAAAAAAGTGTAAAAAAAAAATTTAGAAAAAAATTTTATTATAATTTTTTTAAAAAAAAATTTAAGGAAAACATAAAAAAAAAATTAATTAAAAGTACAAATTTTTTTAAAAACTTTCTAAAAAAATTTAAAAATTAAACGTAGAAAAAATAAAAAAGTGAAAAAATAAAAAACTAAACATAAAATAAACGTAGAAAAAATAAAATAAAGTAATAAAGAAAGTTAAATTTTTTTTAAAGTTAAAAAAAATTTATATAGATGTAAGAATTACTTTTCAAATTTTACATGTAAGAAAACTAAAATCAAAATCAGCGTAACTCGAAGCTTAACTTAAACTTTTATTTTTTTTATGAATTGCCATAATTAAGAACTTTGCTTCCCAATGATATTACGAGATATTCCCACAAGCCCGCTTCAACCCTTTTATCCTTTAAATTTCAAATACTGTAGATTTTTTTTGGTGAAGGAATACTGTAGATTAAGTATCAATTACAAGACACGTTTTTATTTTATTTTTTTATAAACGTACAACGCACATTTTCCCCCCTGATTCTTAAGCCAACAAATTTTAGCAGGCTTTCTTTATTTTTCAGGACATGTCAAGTTACCCCACTTCCAATTAGTACCACATATATTGCCAAAATGAAATGGATATGACACTGAATTAATTAAAATATGACACTACCTTAGGGCTTATGATACATCGGCATCATAGAAGGAAAAAAGAAAAAGAAAAAGAAAAAAGAGACATAATATGAAAAAGATAGAGGAAATGCATAGGAATTAGGAATTATCACTATTTTTTTTAAGAGAGGAATTATCACTATTCTTGTTTGGTATTATTTAATAAAAAATGAAAAATAATTTAATTATCTATTCTATAGGAATTTGTAAATAGTTTTAAAAATTAATTTTGCTACATTATGAATATAAATTTGAAGCTGTGAGACTAACATTCGAGTCGAAGATGATGGTTAAGTAAAACACTTGTCAAAGTGGTGACTCATAATTCGAACACCCGACCTTATAAATAAAGTTCATGTAGGGCACAACCCACTTCTATTGTGACCAACCACTTTTGGATAATTATATATGTCCTTTATGATTTTAATTACATATAACTTAATGTTTTAATTTAAATATTCTTCTCTTTTTTCAACAAAAAAAAAATTATTCTTCTCTTTTAATATGTATCTTATTTAGAATTCATCTAATTTTTTTATTTCTTAGAGCATCCTTCCACCCAATGCATGAGAGACTGATTTTTGGATACAATCAAGCATCCAAACGGAAACTCCTCCAAGTTATTGCACATTAAACTTTCACATTTACTCAATATGATGTGAGACTCGTAACATTGTGACACTTTAAAAAGCCGATATCCATGATTCCACAGGGGCTTCATTTTATTGACACTCACCCATAAGTTTTCATATTTACTTAATATAGGACTCATAATATTAACGGTGTAAACAAACAATAAATATGTATACTGATACGACTAACCCTGTGCCTAATTCTATTTTCTAGAAGGTATGGAAATGGCAGGGGCCTGCAAGGATTAGAGCAACTATTTGGAAAAATGGCTTATGGTAAACTCCTAACAAATGATGAAAGGAAAAAAAGAAATGTGACTGAGGATAATCTTTGTCCTAGATGCAAGTCTCATCCAGAAACTATGATGCACCTAGGGATGACAATTTGGATCCTACCCTATGGGTACCCGCAAAAAATACTCACAACGGGTAGGATAATTACCCTCTTTATGAGTATGAGTTCGGGTATGGGTAATTACCCCCAAACAAGAGAGGGTATGGGTGCGGTACGGGTACTCTAGTACCCACCCCGCCCCGTACTCACACACACACACACACACACATATATATATATATATATATATATATATATATATATATATTGGTTTATTTATATTTGTATATATTATATATATCCATTTTTAAGAATAAAATTAATGTAAAAGTTCTAAGCATATTGCTCATTAGTTTTTTCCTTTCCAGACTTACAAGTTTATAAATTTTTATTTATTGTTTTGGATGTTTATTGTGATATTTACTCGTTTTGGGTGTTTTAGATGTTTTTATTTAGTTTAATATTTTGTTTGTAATGTTTCATGAGTAGATTTGAAAGATCTTTGGATGGTTTTTAATTGAGTTATAATGTTCTTTACGTTATGACCAGTTTGAAAAAAATAAAACTTATAAGATCGATGTGAAAAGTATAAAAAACGTAAAGGACCAATCTACATATTTTGTCTTTCTTAGTTAAAGTGCGGGTAACGGGTGTAGGTGTGGGTACTTAGGCACCCAGAGGGTACGTGTAAGGGTACTAAAGTTGCTACCCACGCGGGTATGGGTCCGGGTACTGGTAATTTTTTCAAACACGGATATGGGGATGTGTACTATAGTACCCAACCCAGACCCTACTCAAAAGGTTCAAAACTTTTGGACCAAAGTTATCAAAACTGAACATTGGAGTAAATTCTTCAGTGTGGCAAAAATTGTTGATAAGCTAGCTTATAGTCGATAAGCTAGTTGTTTAGCTGATAGCTGAAAAGCTAGCTAATTAAATTTGAAGTGTTTGGTAAAATTAGTAATTGGATTAGCTTATAAATGTAAAATTACATAAAATAACATATTTATGATAAACATGGTAAAGTGAGAATTTCATTAAATGAACAAGGATAAAAACGAAAGAAAAATCAATAAGCTAAATAAATTAGCTTATGGAAAAAAAACTATAAACTAATAATATAAGCTTATTTACTAAATATCTTTATTTTAGTTAAACAAACTTATAAATCAATCAAATAAATTATAAACTAGCTTATTTGACTTATCAAATAAAGCCTTATTTTTTTAGGAGAATTAAATCAAGCTTTCCAGCTAACTAATAAAAAAAACAGATATGCATCGTGACACACAAAGTTGACAACATACGGGAGGGACAACGCACGTTACTGTAGCACACTGTAGCATTATTATAGCGCACCTTTTTTTTTTTATTACAAATCTTGACTTTTTTTTAAAAAAAAATTATCTCTCAAAAAATACCCATTAATCAGATAATGAATTGAATTAACCAGATATTTGTACCTGATTAACCAGATATTTGCACATACTTAACCAAAAAATTTATTTCTCAAAAAATACCCATTAGCCAGATAATGAACTGAATTAACCAGATATTTGTACATACTTAACCAAAAAATTTATCTCAAAAAAACCCCATTAACCAGATAATGAACTGAATTAACCAGATATTTGCACATACTTAACCAAAATTTTATTTCTCAAAAACACCCATTAACCAGATAATGAACTGATTTAACCAGATATGTGTACCTGATTAACCAGATATTTGCACATACTTAACCAAAATTTTATTTCTCCAAAAAATTCATTAACTAGATAATGAACTGAATTAACCAGATATTTGCACATACTTAACCAAAAATTTTATTTCTCAAAAAAACCTATTAACCAGATAATGAACTGAATTAACCAGATATTTGTACCTGATTAACCAGATATTTTCACATACTTAACCAAAAATTTTATTTCTAAAAAAAAACCCATTAACCAGATAATGAACTGAATTAACCAGATATTTACACATACTTAACCAAAAATTGTATTTTTTAAAACAAAGTCAAAATTTGAAGAAGAAAAAACTACAGTATATGCTACAGTATACGATACTGTTCAAGCATACTTGTTATCCCATTTTGTTGTCAACTTTTGTTGTCACAATATCATTTTTCAAAAAAAAAACAGAGGAAAACAGCCGCCCGAAAGAAAAGCAGAAGCCCCACTGAAAATCTAATCCACTGTTTACAGAATAAAATCAACAGCATTGTAGGCGCCGAAACAAAAAAGATTAGCCACACGTACAAGTGCCGTGTCAAATGAAATTAAAATTGTAGGCGCCGAAACAAAAAAGATAAGCCGCACGTTCTTCTTCATGGGTACTATTTTTATTATAGTTACAGGTTTTTTTTTATTTTATTAAAAAGATATTCATTCATTCAAATTGATAAAATACATTGAAAGCAACACAAATGCAATATCGCTAAAAATAAAAAAGGATGAATGTGCGAACAAACTCACAGCATCCAGGTTAATAGCATAATATGACAAAATCAAAATGCCTACAAAAGTGACAAAATCAAAGTTACCGGAATAGCCATGTCTCTGTAACATTGACGCCCAATTCTTGATCAAATTTGTGATGGATCGAAGCAGATCTGCCAATCTGAATCAAACAAACATCGCACCAAGACGGGAAACCAAACAACTCCTCACCAAGACGACGAACAACAATACCGCCGCACACAGAAGACGAAAAACACAAAAAAACACGAGGAAAAAAATCAGATTTATGTGGAAAGACCACTTATTTAGATAAAATGGGAGAAAAAACGAAGTAAAGAGGTGATTCCAGACCAAAAAATGGCCCAAAACCACCCCCTCTAGTGGTGGCACGCGGCTGTATGTAGAGAAAAGAGAGAGAGTTTGAAGTTAGAGAAAGAACACGGTTTTTTTTGGCACTTCTTTGATTATAGTATTATAGTTACAGGTTAAAAGTAATAATTTGACCGGTAGAGATGATATTGAACATTTTTTTACTTGACATAGATTCTTTAATTAATCTATATACATAAAAAAAAAATTTAAGGTTGTGCTAATGAATATCCTTGACGTATTTTCTAAGAAACTAAGAAAAACAATTTTTTATTGAAAAACTAAGGTCATGTCTAGTTTATTTCTTTTTTCCTGTTTCATTTCCTAATTTTAGCAATAATTTCAACTAAAATAATTACCAAACTGTTGCTTTGTTTTCATTTTATTTCTTGTTTCCAAAAATTTATACCGGAAACATTGAAAACAACTTTTTTTTTGTTTTCACTGTTTCCTGTACAAATCTCTGGAGATAGGAAATAAAATGAAAACAAAGCAACAGTTTGGTAATTATCTTAGTTGAAATTATCTTTAAATTCAGGAAATGGAAACAGTAAACTGAAAATAAACCAAACAGGCCCTAAGCATTTCGCCCTTTTCAAATATTAAATACAACAATCCCTATGTAAACTTTCTTTTCTTGGTTTATCAACGAAAGGGCACTCGTTAGCATTTTCCAAAAAAATATTATAAATGTCCTCATACGTGTAATCAATATTATCAGTTTGGTCCCTCCCGTTATACTGCCGTCTCTGATGATCTGTTAACTCCTACTTATAGGGACTAAATGAAGAATTCACGTCACATGTAAGAACCAAATTCATACTTGAGCCTAAATTATTAGTCCCTATACGTGACATAAATTTTTCATTTGGTACGAGTTAATGAATCATTAAAGACTATAGAGTAATGAGAGGGACCAAATGGGTCATAATTGCACAATTGATGAATTTTTTAATAATTTTTATGTATAGGGACTAAATAAAGAATCTATATCACGTATAGATACCAAATTATTACTTTAACCTTTATTGTAAAATTTTGATCTAGCTTAAGTAGAGTCTGTCATAATCCTCCCAACCGGCTCAGTCCTAAACCCACCTACAATGTCGGTTACTGAGGTCTATGATCTGATTCCAAAACATTTCTAAAAAGGCAAAAAATACAAGTCCAAAACCCCGTAAACGTGTGAAGCTCTGTCCTCCAAACTTGAACCCTAGGTATTAACATTGAAGAGAGGCCTTCATCCTCCAATTGGCGAATGGCGAACACTCCGTCGCTCCAGCATTGTAATTTGTCGTATTTGTCCTGGTCGTGACCGATGACTAGTATAAAAAGAGCTTGACTCTTAGAAAAAAAAACTAGAATCTATTTTGAAATTATTCTTTTTTGAAAATCGTTTGGAAAAAAGAATACACCACAATGATAAAATTAAGGTAATGCATATGTTACTACATGGATTTGATCTAGGTCGGACCCGACTATATATATGCTTCTGTTACGACATGGTCGTGTAAGGCCTTAAACTCGCGGTCCACCTCAACCCGAGTCTGTGACTGTCAAGATCTGTAACCGATATCAGATCTCGTAACCGACCTCTCACTAATGGGCTATTAATGGCTTTGTAACCACACCCTCATCAATGAAATCCATAATCAATCATAATGGCTCACTAATGCCATGTACAAGTCACCCTCATTCTATATATATCAGGCCGAGCCCTCAGGCAGGGGCATCTTCTTCTTATACTAATCGGCCAAGTACCGTCTTGGCATCCCTCAGTTCTTTGACAGAACATTTGGCGCCCATCGTGAGGCCGGGTAAAACTCTCCCCGGCTGCACATCCTAACATCATCTTCCATGGCTAGTCATTGGTGCTACCACGAGGGCCTGGTTCTCATTTGCTAGCCTCATAGAAATGGGATTGACGACATCGAAGCCATCCTCTGTTGCAGCCATCATCGCATTTTCCATCTCACTACAAATCCTTCAATGTCAGCATCCAAGGCACCCTCATCTCCTTCAAACTTGCGCCGAATTCTTGCTGTAATCTTGTTCTTTTATTTTTACTTAGTTGAAATCTAACACTACTAAAAAAGGTCAAATAGCGACCGAATTTAGCGACCGAAATTATCGGTCGCAAATAGAGACCGAAATAACGACTAATAAGTTGTTTTTCAAAAATGAATGGCAAAAAGCATTTAGCGACCGATTTAGCGACCGATTTTATCGGTCACAAACTAATTGGTCGCTAAATCGGTCACTAAAATATGAAATTTAAAAGTTAAGTAAATAAATTATTTAACGACCGATTTAGCGACCGATTTTTATGGTCGCAACCAAATTGATCGCTAATTCGGTCTCTAAATAATAATTTTTAAAAAATGAACAGTATAGCTACCGAATTAATTCGGTCGCTAGATTTTTAAACCCTAAATAAAAATAAGCAGACGATGGTTCCCTTCCAACCCCTCCACGACAGCTCTCTTTTCCCCCCTTCTTTTCTTACTTCCTCCTTCAACAACAGAAACTCACCCCTCACTTCTCTCTCCAAAACTTCATAACCTCATTCTTCTCCTTCTCCACTCTTGTTCAGCAGCGCCGCCACCACCTAGGGAGCTCGCCGGCTGCCGCTCGTCGAAGCAGGGGAGAAGACGACGTCTCGCGCCTCGCCTGCACGCGTTCTCCGCCACGCGAACGCCGCCCCCCTCGTTCTGTCCGGTAAGGCGCCATCCATGACTATTTTCGCACCTAACCTTCCTAGTTTGAGCTCCTTCTTCATCCTTTGAGCTTACTCTCTCTCCCCCTCTCTCTCTCTTTTGGCTCTTGGTTGTTTCAGAAACGCTGCCGCCGTCCCTCCGCCATGGCCGCTGCGTTCTGCCGCCATTCAGACCACCACAAGTTCATCTCCTTCTTTGGGTAAGTGGTTTTCTCACTTTCCCTTGTCTATTTTGAGAATCTCCAATTTTTCCCAAACCTTAACCCTAGGTTTTGATTTCAGATTTTGATTTTTGAAATTAATTGGTGTTTTATGCAATTGGGATCATGATTAAGTGTTTCCCTAAACCAATTTTGTCAATCTCATCTTAATTTGTTGTTTGTGATTTTCTTCTTGATTTGTCTTCTAGATTTTGTGGCTAACGTGATACGTATTCTCTCTGCTTCACAATTATTTAGCAATTGAGATCCTCCACGAGTGATGAGAACCATTATAGGTTTTTGTTGCTTCTGCACTTCCTATCTCTGTTTATGCTCTTCGATTTTTCTGCATGCATGAATTCTTTGTTTTGCCAATTTCTGCTTGATGGAATGTATGAACCACCTGTGTGGTTTGTTTGAATTTGTGATTTATTTTCATGCTTTCTATAAAGAAAAGATGTTATGACTCCCATGATGCGTGCAAGGATTATGTGATTTGGAGGTAGGTAAGCTTGGTGTGATTGAATATAATCTAAAGTGTATGGTGGTATGATATTCTTAAGATTTACAACTAAGTAAAAATGTGCATAAAAGATATTATGCATTTTATATTTAAAGGTAGAATAAATTATATACCTTCTACTGATTCTAAAGTGCTGTTAAGTTCATTTATACACTTGGGCCCCTTTTCCCTTTTGCTGTTGTGACTAACTTGGTTTCATCAGTTATGTTATCAATATATATATATATATATATATATATATATATATATATACACACACACACACCTTCTACTATACTCTAGAAATGTAGTTGCTAACCGATTTGCTTTGGTGCCTAACAAGAATTATCATTGGTGGAGGTGGTGTATCTGGTTTTGATGTACTGTTTCTGTAACTGTGATTGGTTCTGCCTTGCCCTTTCCTTGTGTGTTCTTGCTTACACCATTGAAACTTATTTCCTTTCCCAGCCCATGTAATGTCTATTTTAATTTAAGACACCAATACCTTATTATAATTTTGATAATGATACACAGTTACACACACATTTCATATTTACAATTTTTGTCATTTAATTACATGTAGTTTTACCTTTTTTTTGGCTATATAGTTTTACCTTATTTTTATCAACCCTCTTGTTTTTTTTTAACTTTTTAATACCTTTTAAACATGTATTGATTTATATGACTGCATATGACCTAACTGTTTTCAATTTCAATCTATATTAAATTCCAGGTATATGCAAGATTATCTCACCTTTGAATGCTTCTATTCCTGCTGCGAACTTGTTTTGATGAAGGAGAAAGTAGGTTTCAAGTTTACAACAAAAGTGCAGCCCCTTCATCTTGTTGAATGGGATAATGAAGAAAAAGTCACTTTTTTTTATGAGTGGAAGGTCAAGAGTGCAGCCCCTTCCCCCACCTTCATTAATTAGGTGTTTATTGTAGGATATTAATGTATTATACTGTTCTGTTATGGCAGAACAATTAGGATTATGTAAGAATTTTTAGTTTATAGATGCACTCAATTTTCAATTTTACAGAAACATGACACTTTCTTCCATGTTGATATTTAATTGATTTTTATGAAAGTTATTGTTTATAAATAACAAAATTGTGACAACAGTAAAGAAGTTATCTTTTATTTATTTCAAAACATTTGGTTTGTTATATATTTTTTTTAAAGAAATCAGTTGCTAAATTGGTCTCTAGAACAACTTTTGGGGACCAATTTGGTGACTTTTTTTTTTTAAATCAGTGACCAATTTAGCGACCGAATTAGCAATCGAATATTCGGTCGCTAAATTGGTTCTATAATAAGTGCTGGAGACCAATTTAGCAACCGATTTTTATAAATTAGCGACCGAATAATTCGGTCGCTATTAGCGACCGATTCCAAATTCGGTCGCTAAACCTATTTGCGACTAGGGTTTTAGCAACCGACACTATTCGGTTGCTAATTCGGTCGCTAATCCATTTAGCGACCGAATTTCAGTGAATAGCGACCGATTTCTTCGGTCGCTAAACACCCTTTTTTTTGTAGTGATAATCTGATTTGATCCATTTTGTTTCACATCTTTAGAGATACTGGCACGGTATTACTATATAATAATCACAACATAAATTACTATATCTGATTACAACGAAGATTTGCTTGTCAACTGTCAAGTATTCCAAGGATGTTTGTTTTCCTGTAGTATATAAAATAAGTTTAAAAGATGTCCTAGCTTATTTTTGTACTCGGTTGTTACACTCCTAGTGTTACCAGGCTTGTGATTACATATATGTTTGACAAAATGTCCGAGTGACACCTTGAAGAGTTCATCTTGGACAGATTTATGATTTTTAAAGTTCATTCCGTAACTACTTGTTACATAGAAGATGGAATTATCCTGCTATATGAAAAATGCTGTTCGGTTACCCCGGTACATGCTTCTTTGTTGACATTGTTTAATTTAATCAAGAAAAATAGAACCATTATTATTTCAAATTATTGTTTTATCCTCCCTCCACACATCCTTATTATTTGCACATGACAAAGCAAGATCAGTTTATTTTTAGGTTCAATTTACGGTTCTCAAGTTTTCAGGTTCGGCAATAGGATTTCAGAGGTCTCTGGCGCCTCTTGGCGAGTAGTGGAAGTTTTAGGCTGCTGCTGGCAGTGGTCCGAACAGGTTATTGGTACAATGTAGACGACTATTAACTAGCATTATGCCTATTGTTAATGTCTATTATTATTGTGGTCATCACTCATTAAATATCCTTTCTTTTAACATGATATATATATATCCTACACACGCGAAGGCTTTCCTAATTCGTTGACATTAGGCAATTATAATTTGAATTATACCTGAATGAATTGGAGACAATATATAGAACTGATATGCATGTGGTCCACGAGAGCAAATGTCACAATTCTGCATTTGATTTGAATTTCGTATGGACTTTGAAATTCTTTTAGCTTCCTTTTTTAACTTAAAAGAATTAATTCCCTTTCATAAATTTTATTGTGACATTTGAAATATCTTTAATGTCTCTTCTAATTTCGGGCTCTTGATTATCTTATTAATTTTATGGCTAATTATAAACCTTAAGTTAACGGTTACAAAAATATAGAGGTGTTGCAAGGCATTAGTTCCTTTTATTGCTCATTATTGTGCATTATTATGATCATTTTTACCATGTCATTATTCTCATCAAATGCTGCTGCTAAAATTGCTCTTCAGTTTCTTTTTAAAGACATTAATTGCTAATCAATAGCATTATTTTGTTTACGTCATTTAATATCCAAGACATTAATCATACATTAGTCTTTTGAACAATCTTTATGCTACAATTGCCTTCTCAATATCGCAGTAGTGGAGTAAGTTTATAGGGGTTATATTTGATTTTCTAATATCTTAATAATGCCAAAAGCTTTCAGGAATTTGGTTTGGGATCATGATTAGTTTAGGATCATTATCTAATTATTAACTACCGACACTATTCTTGTATGTGATATTATTGTAAATGAATTGTCTTAAACATGAAATTGATGTCACGGCACCATTTCTTCTTATTGCCATTTAACTTATCTGGTTGGCAAATAAATCTGGCCTCTTGCAGGGAAATAAGGGGCCCGCACAGTTTTCCTTATTTGCAAGATTATTCCAAGAATTGTTGGCAAACAAGTCTATCAGGAATAGTTGGTGGAAGCATATTCTAAGCCCGATGTTTATCCCGACATATTGAAGATTTACTTATTAAGCCCGATATATATTACATCGGCACTGTCGCCAATATTCCTCGGTTTGTTCGGGGTGACGGTAGACGCCTTCTAAGCCCGACTTGTTATGTCGGTAAAGTCACCTATATTCCTCGGCCAGCAGGGGTGACGGTCGACACCTTCCAAAGCCCGATATTATACATAGGCAAAGTCACCTATATTCCTCGGCCAATCCGGGGTGACGGTCGACACATTGAAGACTTATTAAGTCCCATATTTATCAAGACACGTCCACATCAAAGAGTTATTATATTAAGTCTGATCTTTATCTCGGCACGTCCAAGACTTATTATATATTAAGTCCGACCTTTCACTCGGCACATTGAAGATTTATTATATTATGTCCGACTATTAACTCGGGCCTAACCATGTTATACATATATCATGCAAGATAGCTTTTAAGCCCCTTCGTTCTTGGGGGACTTCTGTTGCTATTGGGCCGAGTACTAACTCGGGCCCAACCTTGCTCATATGGGTCGGACCACAAACAGATCATAATCTGTTATGGTTGGGTCGAGTATGCACTCAGACCCAACCCTTGGAATGTTTCAGTCGACTTGTAAGAAACGTAAAGAATGTGATTAAGAGACTTAAATGTTCGTCGACAGAGTAATAATCACTCAATAGGCAAACAACCAACTCATAAAAGCGGACACTTAGTTATCGTAACAAAAGATGCCTAAGATAAATAGGACACAAGGGGCTAAGGGAAGGACAACTTTAATAGATCACTTGGTTGCTTGGTCGACCGAGTACCTAACTTCTTTGGCAGAACCATTTATATCACTGTATGGATTAAGCAAGTGGTTCAGATGTTGATTAAACACAATTACTTATAAGCTATTTCGCTATTTTATAGCTCGGAGCTTGGGGGGACTCCTGTTACTACATGAATTTGATCTAGGTCGGGCCCGACTATATGCTTCTATTACAACATGGTCGTGTAAGGCCTTAAACTCGCGATCCACCTCAACCGAGTCTGTGACTATCAAGATCTGTAACCGATATCAGATCTCGTAACCGACCTCTCACTAATGGACGATTAATGGCTTTGTAACCGCCATCATCAATGACATCCATAATCAATCATAATGGCTCATTAATGTCATGTACAAGTCACCCTCATTCTATATATATTAGGCCTAGCCCTCAGGCAGCCTAATCGGTCGAGTACCGTCTTGGCATCCCTCAGTTTTTTGATAGAACAGCATATTTGTTCACATCTTTTTTTTTTTTTTTTATAAAAAACAATTATTTATTTATGTGTGAAAATTAGACTCATAATAAGTGCACTTCGCGAAATGTCAAAATCTATTATATAATAGCCACGAGCATTGGTAGAGTTTACGTAACCTTTTTTTTCCCCGTCATCATCCACTAATTTTTCTACCTTCGACAAGGTTTTAATTTTTTTTTTTTTTATCAAATTCAAAAGTGCTTTATTTTTTTGATTTGCAAAAATTAGATCCATTAGCGCTGATTGAAAAATCTAATAAAAGGAAACCTCCAAATCAATGTAACCCAGCTACACCTTTCACCATCCTTCTCTCATCAACTGCTTGTTTCTCTCCACTTAATTGCTATATGTATCTGCTGTGGAAAAATTCAGTGTTTGTATCTGCTGCAGTCTACATCTATACAGAAATGTTTCCTGGACAACCGGGATCGACAACTACACGGGACAACCCGTATAGTTGCACAATATAGTGTTACTGTGCGATACTGTAGTGCTACACTGTTCACCTTTTTTTTTTTTTTTTAAATTTCGAAATTTTAAAAAAAATGCATTTGTTTTTTGTTCTAACATTTTTTAAGTATGTGCAAATATCTTATTAATCAGGTATAAATATCTGGTGAATTCAGTTTATTATCTGGTTAATGGGTTTTTTTTAAAAAAAATATAATTTTGGTTAAGTATGTACAAATATCTGGTGAATTCGGTTCATTATCTGGTTAATGGATTTTTTTGAGAAATAAAATTTTTGGTTAAGTAAGTGCAAATATCTGGTTAATCAGGTACAAATATCCGGTGAATCACGTTCATTATCTGGTTAATGGGTTTTTTTGAGAAATAAATTTTTTGGTTAAGTATGTGCAAATATCTGGTTAATCAGGTACAAATATCTGGTGAATCACGTTCATTGTCTGGTTAATGGGTTTTGTTGAGAAATAAAATTTTGGTTAAGTATGGCCAAATATCTGGTTAATCTGGTACAAATATCTGATGAATTCGGTTCATTATCTGGTTAATGGGTTTTTTTGATAAATAAAATTTTGGATAAGTATGTGCAAATATCTGGTTAATCGGGTACAAATATCTGGTGAATTCGGTTCATTATCTGGTTAATGGGTTTTGTTGAGAAATAAAGTTTTTGGTTAAGTATGTACAAATATCTGGTTAATCGGGTATAAATATCTGGTTAAATCGGTTCATTATCTGGTTAATGGGTTTTTTGGTTAAGTATGTGCAAATACCTGGTTAATCAGGTGCAAATATCTGGTGAATTCAGTTCATTATCTGGTTAATGGTTTTTTTTTAGAAATAGATTTTTTTTAAAAGGTCAACATTTGTAATAAAAAAAAATAAAAAAAAATAGCACTACTGTAGCGCTACAGTAACGCTACAGGACAAAAAGTTGTCCAGTAGTTGTCCGAAGCCGGTTGTTCGAATAACACGGCTCACATCTATATGTCCTCGTGTTTTTATTGTTTCTTCAAATTTTCTTATGGAGTTTTAATAACTTAAGCATTATAATCTGGTGGATTCTAGCATGAAGTAGGTGTTTTAGTGGTATACCGGTATAGTCCAATTTTCATCCATGATTCATTATTCTAAGCCGTCAGATTTAATAATTAATTAAGCAACAGCTGAGACGCTCTTGTAATTGTAACCGGCTAAAGGAACAACTAGTTTATTTTAAAAAAAATTATTTAGCCCTTGCTTTATGGCAAAAATGCCCTTTCGTGTTCTATCCTGGGCCATCGTCGTCTCTGATAGAGTGAGTTCCTCGATGTGATTTGGTGAGGCTTAGTGGACGCAGATGGAAAAGTCAAATATGGGTTCCTATCAAGCAACCCATGGTGCTGGCTTTATATATGAGATTGAAGTGTTATTCTTCTCTTGAATTATGCTTGGATGTTTTGTATTTGTTTTATCCTTTTCCCAAGAACTACAAAAGTTCCCAGCTTCCAGCACTTCATTACGTGAAGAAGGTTCCCAGATTTGTTTATTATTTATGTAGTTTGAGGTTAAAGGATATAAATTTAACATTGACAAATATTTTTTCTATAGATTACTTTCCATATGAATATTTATCAACACGTTTATCTTTTGCTCTGAAAGAACGACACACAAAAAAGGATCAAATCAAAATGGTTTATTGAAAACGAAGAGTCCCTCCTCTGATATTTTTCCAAAATATAGTGTGTTCATCAGACTTAGTCAAAGTGGTTGCAAGATGGTCAGATCTGAGTTCTTAGTATACTGAACACACCTGCACGAAACAACCACGTCCCCTAAACCACGGTTGAGCTTCTTCACACACAGACTGAGACAATCTATCGTGGTTTATTTGGGTTGGCTCCTCTCGGTTTTGTACGCAGTCTAACGGAAGAAAATGGGATGAAGGAAACAAAGTTTGGTGTTTCCAATTGAGGCCTTGCTCAATTTTCCATTCATTCGAACTGACCCAAAAATGCAAATTGACACTACTTAGTTTACTGGATAATCCCTGAAAAACCTGCTACTGTAGGTAAAAATTGGACTACACTGATATACCACTAAAATACCTACTTCATGTTAGAATCCACCTTATAATCTAAATTACAAAGTTGGTGAAAATGTTTATTAAAGGAACCATATGTTAGGAAATCCCATACCATAACTTAAATCACGGGCAAAAAATAGTTGTTTGCAAGAGAAGGTGCATGGCAGAAGGCTCCATGAACCTACTTTGGTTTTTGTGAACACTTTGGGCTTATCATATTATTTGAGGCCATGAGCCCCGTAATGCGCGTGCTCTTTGCCCAACAATCAACTAATGCTATCATCAGTATGCTTGACTATCACTGATATTATTTTTTGGCATTATCCACTCTTTTTAATCCTCGGTTATGGTTAGAGCATAGACACCAACATGGCCTCGGTTAGTACGGTTACTCCATTAAGTTTATTAGTAATCTAATGCTTGGGTCCAATCCTTTTATGTGGTTTTTATCAACAAAGGCACTTCAATATTTACAAAATAAGGGTTTTTGTTTGTTTAATCAATCGGCAAATTCTAATGTCCTCCGTCTTAAAGATGGAGGACCACTACACCAAGGGATATAAGTGACATTTCACTAAAATCTATCTAATTTTTTTTATAATAAAACAAAAATCCTATTACAGTATTACCTTTTCATTCATGCAACTTTTCGGTCAGTCACATTTCATTAATATCCAATTATTCATTGCTACAACTTTTACTATTCAGTCAGTCTCATTTCATTTGCTGCAACTTTTTTCATTCACGTTTTTTTTGTTTTGGAGGCGTGATATCTGAACACACGCCCGCGACACCAAATACGCGACACCACGCTACAGTGTGCCACTGTAGCGCACTGTAGCGTTATCTTTTTTTTTTTTTTTTTTAAATAAATTTTGACTTTTTAAAAAAGATAAAAATTTTATTTCTAAAAAAAATTTCATTCACCAGATAATGAACTGAATTCACCAGATATTTATACCTGATTCACCAGATATTTGCACATACTTAACCAAAAATTTTATCTCAAAAAAACCCATTCACCAGATAATGAACTGAATTCACCAGATATTTGTACCTGATTCACCAGATATTTATACATACTTAACGAAAAATTTTATTTCAAGAAAAAAAAACGCATTCACCAGATAATGAACTGAATTCACCATATATTTGTACCTGATTCACCAGATATTTGCACATACTTAACCAAAAATTTTATCTCAAAAAAACCCATTCACCAGATAATGAACTAAATTCACCAGATATTTGTACCTGATTCACCAGATATTTACACATACTTAACGAAAAATTTTATTTCCAAAAAGAACGCATTCACCAGATAATGAACTGAATTCACCAGATATTTGTACCTGATTCACCAGATATTTGCACATACTTAACCAAAAATTTTATCTCAAAAAAACCCATTCACCAGATAATGAACTAAATTCACCAGATATTTGTACCTGATTCACCGGATATTTACACATACTTAATGAAAAAATTTATTTCAAAAAAAAAATGCATTCACCAGATAATGAACTGAATTCACCAGATATTTGTACCTGATTCACCAGATATTTGCACATACTTAACCAAAAAATTTATTTCTCAAAAAAACCCATTCACCAGATATTTGTACCTGATTCACCAGATATTCACACATACTTAACAAAAAAAATTATTTATAAAAAAAAACATTTTAAAAAAAAAACTAAAAATTAAAATAAATATAATAATTAAAAAAAAAAAACGCTACAGTGTGCGGCACATACGGTGTCGCCCGTATTGATGTCGCTATTCTGTGTTCGGATAGCATTTTTGTTTGTTTTGTGACACACTTTTACTATTCATTGCTGACTTTTTTTTCTTCTGTTCATCCATTCATATTTCATTGGTCACGAGGCTGTTCCATGTCTCATTTTATTAATCATTTTCAATGTGCATTAGCATTAATAAAAAAATGTAATAAAACAAAAGGAAATACTAACAAGTGTCTTAAAGAACCAAGAAAATAAAGTTTATATTGGGAATTAGTGTATTTAATAGTTGAAAAAGTAAAATACTTTGTTTCCCAATGAAAACTTGCTTTTTATGATTCCTTAACGGGTGCCCTCATGACACATGTTAGCATGACCCTGAAACAAAAACAAAACTAAGGGGGCATGATTTATTATTTAAAAAAACCCTAAAATAATGAGAGATATGATCGTGTTTAAATAGTGAGAAAACTCATCCCAGAAGAAATGATAGCAACACACTCTCTAACAAACACTTTCCAACACACTCCCTCCTATTGGTTGGAATTCATGTGGGTCTTACAAAATTTAAGTGGGTCCCACATAAGTTAGTGAGGACCAATTTCCAAAACAGTGAGACCCACATGAATTTCAACCAATAAGAGAGAATGTGCTGGAAGGGGTATGTTGCTAGCACTCCTCATACTAAAAGAGATAACGATAGATAAATATGAGAGTTGAATTAATTTTATTAGATAATTATGATGATGATGACAATACGATGTAACTAATTTTTTTCAAAATTTCCTACCTGAAATAAAACTCGTACATAAAAAACTTATTCCTTTTATTATGCATATATTTTAAATTTAGAGATATAAATTAAAAATAATATAAATAATATTATCAATACTCCATGAACCGCATGGATACCGGTACTAGTAATCTTTTAATTCTTTTTCCACCAAAATTAAATTGAAGTTCAACTATTATTTTTATGAAAATATTACTTAAAAGATTTAATTATGTTTTTTAGTATTTATACCACAAAAAAGCTGATAATTTCATATCAAACACTCAAGTTAATTTAGTACTATTCAAATATTGTACCCCTTTGTTTAAAGATTTTTCCCAAAATTTTTTTAAAAAAACTTTCAGAAAACTTATGAAAAAATAGAATCCTAAATAAACATTATATTTTAGATAAGAATATCCTTATAGAATCTTAAAATAATAAGTATTACTCTTAACAAATTTACGTAGTAAAATATGTTTTTATAAGAGTTTAATTGTAATAGTTTAAATATTTATATACTATATATCAATCGATTATAAATCATCATACGTATAATTTTTAATTTATTATTATAAAAACCAATATTTTTAATGATGTGATAAAAATAAAATAACTTTTATAATATATAAAAGAGGAGTGTTAGCAACACGTTCTCTAACACACTTTTTCCAACATAGTCTCTCCAATTGGTTAAAATTCTTGTGGGTCCCACTATTTTGGAAATGGGTCCCATTAATTCATGTGGGTCCCACTTGAATTTTGTAGGACACAATTTCAACCAATAGGAGGCGTGTGTTGGTAAGAGTGTGTTAGAGAGTGCGTTGCTAGCATTTCTCTAAAAGAACAAGTATATATGCTTCATAAACACCCTTTCAAAAGGTCTCAATCAGAGATGGAGATCATCTGTCCCAAATGTCTCATTCCGTGTCTCATCCACTTATATTGTCTCAATTGGAAAATTAATTACATTATTTATAAGTATATCCTTTTTAAATGATATGACACAATCTAAATGAGTGAGACAGAGAATGAGACACTATTTTAGGACATGTGATCTTCATCACTCAAACAGTGGATGCTTATAAGCACCAATTGTTAATAGGCAATATTCTAGTTTCTTTCACCCATTGAGTTCTGAGATTGGGGAGGTGGTGCATAATACTGAGATGAGTTCTGAGACTGAGGAGGTGGTGCATAATATTGAGACTGGGACTGATAAGGTGGATTGCCTTGAGTTGTGTATTGCTGATCAAAACGATAGTAGCAATTATCTGCAGTGTGATTAGTGCGATGGCAAATTTGGCACTCAATTCCTCCACGATTGTAGTATCTTCCTCCTCGACCTTTGCCATGGTGGCCATAGCGGCCACCACGGCCACCACGATAGCCATTACCAGATGATGGAAAAGTGGAATTAGTATTGGAAAACTGATTGTTATGTTGGAAGGAATTGGAAGAAGCTTGAGGCTGAGAATCGATCACCTGATTTGGCAAATTGTTGGTAGTGTGAGGTGATTGAGTAGCTGTATGAGTGACATTGACAGAAAAGGTGTCAATCGCAGTTTTAACCTTCAATCGTTCCAAATGAGACTCATGAGAGAGCAAAAGTGCTTCAATCTCCGCAACCGAATATTGACCTAGATGCGATTCAATCGTAGGGAACATAAGATGATACTCTTCTGGAAGGCCTTCAAGGATTGCATCGATGTGCTCTTGCAGAGTGATAGGACTCCCGATTGAAGCCAAACAATCAACAATCGCTTTGATCCTCAACAAATATTCATTGATCTTGCGATCGGTTTTGGTGATGTGTCACAACTCAAATCTCACCTGCGCACTACGAGCCTTCATAGCGCATTGAAATGATTATGAATCTTGTCCCAGAGTTCCCAAGCGTGAGCGCAACCAATCACACGCGCATGCATCGAATCGGAGAGAGTGTTCAGCATCCATATGAACAGGTGTTGATCCTGTGCCTCCCAAGCTGAGTACTCAGGATTGACATGATCGGCAACGCGATCTTCTTCATTGAGATACCTCGGTGGAATTCTAGGGCACGCACAGAAGCATTCAAGCCGATTTGCTCGAATTACAGCTTCTACAACTTGTTTCCAGTGAATATTGCCTATTAAGCATTGGTGCTTATAAGCATCCACTGTTTGAGTGATGGAGATCACATGTCCTAAAATAGTGTCTCATTCTCTGTCTCACCCATTTAGATTGTGTCATATCATTTAAAAAGGATATACTTTATATATTACTATTTTTTTATTGGTCTATATATAATAATATATAATTATTAAAAGTATTAAAAAAAGTATATTTTTTTTAACGAGAAGAAGGGTTATATATTAATACTCTCTAAAATAAGAGGCCAACAAAGATTCAATACAAGGAGGTGTTTCCTCAATCCAGAGCGTTTGTTACAAGTTTTAAAAAAGTATTCCCTGGAATGTTGGCAAGGGAAAAAAAGCTTTCCATGTTTGGTACAAGTTTTAAAAATTTATTATCGGGCATAAAAGATTTCCAGGGATAAAATTAGTGAATGATACTTATAAACTTGGGAAAACTCTATTCCCATATGTGAATGTGGGGAGAAAAATATTCTGATAAATGTGATTCCCGAAAATTTAGTTTGTTTGGAAATAAAACATTCTAGGAACCAAACGTCACCCAAAGTATAAAGCAAATTTAGCTAAAATATGGGCTAACATATTTGCTTCACGCAAAGTGCAGAAAATTCTTATATTAACAATACATTAAATTTGATTTTTCACAATTTTTTGCGTTTATTTTAATTCGACCACTTATACAGCGGTGAGATAAATTTTTTTTTTTTTAAACAAATAAGTTTTTTCTAAAAGCATGATTTAACAATACTGCCTCCGTTCTTTTTTTTTTTTGGGTATTTTTAGCTACTTGTTTTTATTCCAAAACAATGAGTGTTTTATAAACCCATTGTATAATTGACCAATTTTTTCCATGTATACCCTTATATAGAATTAAGTTTATTTGCCTTGAAAATACACAAAACCTTTCATGAATGACCTAGTAGAGTATGGAGTATTTATTTAGATTGGTAAATGTCATTGGAACTTGTAAACAATTAATGGTAGAAATAAGAGTATTTTGGTACAAATATACACAAATTAATGATCTCTTAATCTATATGCAGAAACCTTAAAACACCAAAGAAAAATAACGGAGGGAGTATAAGATTTAACAATATCTGCATCATATGAATAAATCCAAATATGGCTAAGCGTTGTCTAATCAGAAGTTTTTGTACAATCCCAAGAATCAACACCTAACAGCCCCGGATAGCGTGTAATTCATTGGTCAAAAATTATTTTGTCCATTTTACCCTTCTGAAACAATGGCACCCAAAAGCTATCTTGAAGAAGTTGCTGAAAAGTCTGGACTTTCTATACCAGAACTAAAAAAGGTGCACTCTAGAAGGGTCCCTAATTTCACTGAGCTGAAGAACAAAGGACTGGATGTTAAGCCAGAAATTACTCATGCTGGGTGGCTACCATTCTTCCAAATGGTGGAAGATGTTTTTCCTTCCCTGGTTAGGGATTTCTGGAAAAACTCTAAGGTCACCAAGGACAACGCAAACTTCATGATTTCCAGAGATGTGGGTGAGGACCACGTCTTCATTACTCATGAGTCATTTGCTGAAGTGATCAAGTGCCCTAGAGAAGGAGCTGGGTACGACAAGAGCTAGATGAAGAATCAAGGTGGCGAGATGGCTGTAAACCTCGTACTATATGGAGTTCCTAAGCCAAAGGTTCTTGATTCAAAGTACCTGACACCTAAGGCAAGGTTTCGTCATGTACTTTTAATTAACTGTGTGATACCTTAAATTGGCTCTAGGGATCATGTGAGTAATATAGAAAAATTTGCTATCTATCACTTAGCCCAAAGAATCAAAATAGATATCACAAATTTAATTTTTGGACACATGGAGAAGACTGTGAAAGGAAAATGCAAGGGTGGATATCCCTATGGCATGCTTATGACAAGAGTCTTCAGGGCTAATTCTTTGAAGAATATGACAAAAGCCTTCCATGCTGATCTTTGCACAGAGATAACTACAAAGACACTGTCTTTGATGAAGGTACAACTTGAACCTATAGTTGAACCCTCTACTGCTGAAGCATCATCATCTGCTGCACCTGTTAGAGAAGGACTGAGTGTTCCCATTGTCAAAGCTGGAACCTTTATGGAACCAGTTGAAGAAGAAAGGCCTCAATTCAGAGGAAGAAGAGGAAAGTTACTGATTCAACTTCTTAAGCTTCTGAGTTTCAAAATGCTGTTGAAAACTCTTCTCAGGTTGTTGAACCTGTTGCTGAACCTGCTGATCAAGCTGCTGCCTCTGTCCCTAATGCACCTAGTGTTACTAAGGTGTTCAAAAGGAAGAGAGCTATGCAAGCTGAGAGGGAGTCTCAACCAGAAGAGACTATGATCCCAAGAAAAAGAGAACAACTGTCACCAAGAGGAAGTTGGTTCTACTTCCAACCCCATCATCCTCATCCTCACCAACAAGACACCACAACAATAACATAAAACCGCTACTCCTCCACCAAATTCACCAAAAATCCCAACTCCACCACACACATTACATATCCCTCAACCTTTTGATTTGAACCACAAAATACTAACCCTCTTACTTCTGAACCTAACCCTGTTGTCTCAGAAACTCACCTGTCTGAAACAGAACCCCAATTATCTAATCCTCTTACTTCAATCATTTGATATTAATTCGCAGTCTTTCATACTTCATATATTTATTTTACTCTCTAAGTGTCATCTTAAATATTTACAAGTTATATTAATTACACAAAACCTTATCCCTTACTGTCTTGAGCCTGGAGAGGCTAGGTGAGAAAAGAATACTTGTTTGAGTGTGAGCTGGAGATGCTAGGTGTGAAAAGAATACTTGTACTGTAATCTCATTAGTTATAGTGGAAACTTAGTGCTGCCAAGAAACTGGACGTAGCTCTGTGGATTTTGGGGTGCACCAGTATTAAACTATTGAGTAATATTTCTCTTCTCTTATCTCTTTATTTGCTTAAGTATTATTCGTTTAAGCTTTTAACTTGGGGATTTATTTTTGTGAATATCAATATATGTTGTACCCTTCTCTGTATGCTTGTGTGTTCTGTCTCAAATTTAGATGTGCCACTCGTCTAAATTTCTGTTGTCTTATTTTTGCTTGTTCTGCCTGCGAAAATAATTTTCAAAGTTTCCTAAAAAGTTGATAAACGTAATTCAACCCCCTTCTTATGTTAACTTTAGTTATTTCAAAGACTGAAAGTAAATGTTCAAACTGGTTCCCGAAAAAAAAACCACTGTTATATATTTGGTCCCTGAAAAATGAAGAATAACAATTTGGTCCTTAAAAATCTCAAATGTCAGCCAAAATAGTTATTGGTAGCGGCAACGACTAAAATGTCCCTAGCAAAATATACTTTTGATTCTTATAAAACTGGTAGTATTTGATTTTGCTCCCTATGAAATTTTTATTTGTTTTTAATCCCTAATGAATACAAAAATTATTATTATTATTTTAAATAATGAGTTTTTTCTCTCATGTTCATCTTGTCATTTTATTATTAGGTCAAATAGTATTTTTTTTTCTCTCTAAATTTCAACATCTATCATTTTATTATTTTATATAGTCACCTTTCTACTTTAGGAACATAATTGAAAATTTTATATAAATTCAGGGACCCAATTAGAAAGTTTTTAATTTATGGACCTAATTGAAAATTTTATATAAATTCAGGGACATAATTAGAATTTCTTTTAGTTCAGGTACCTAATTGAAAATTCTCGAATAGTTCAGGGACCAACTCAATAATTAAAGCTAATGAATTTGGCTCAATGAATTTAACCCATTGGATGAATTTGGCTTAATGAACTCTTTGATTCTTGAAAAATAGGTCACTTTTAGTTTTCGTCCCAGTCTTTTTTTATTCTTTGCATTGTGTACTTCAAACTTTTTAAATTTTGAAAAATATCCATGCTATTAGGGGTGTAACAGATCGGTTTGGTTTGATTTTAGGTGGGGAAAAATCCGAACCAATAAAAAATGACGTGGTTCAGTTTGGTATTGTTATGAGAATTTTCCTACAAAACCCAAACCAAACCAAACCAATCAATAACGGGTTGGTTCGTTTTGATTTGGTTCGGACACGAACATTATTAAACTTCAAATATATATACATTATATATATATATATATATATATATATATATATATATATATATATATATATATATATATATATATATATAATAAATATGTGTGGAAAATTTCACTATTTAAAATAATATTAAATAGTGAGAAAGGTCATTGTTCATAAGAATACTAAAATAATGATAGATAAATACGAGAGTTGAATTAAGTATATTAGATGATGAGGATGATGATGACAATGATGACAATGATGATGATGATGATAATAGTAAAATATAAAATTGTGTAGAAAGTTTATGGTTTAAAAGAAAATATCAAGTGATTAAATTGACTAAAAATATATATTATTTTAAATAATAGTCAAATAATAAAAATTTGAATTTAGTGAACAAACACATTATTTAAAATAACAATAAAACTCGCATTTCGAAATAATAACAAAATGAAAATGGAATTGAATAGAAAAATGTCTATTTCAATTAGTAATGAAATAATAGGATATAAAATACTACCTCCGGACTCAATTATAAGCAAAAATAACTAATTTCACACTTATTAAGGAAGTTGGTTAATTTAGTTTAATTGTTTTGATTTATGTAAAAAAAAAAGAGTTATAATTACTAAATTACCCTTTAATTGTCTCGGGAATGTACAATGCTCTTGAAAAAGTAAAGGCAGAATTGGTTTGATTTGTTAATTTTCATGATTTTTGTAATACTTACATTAAATATAATTGAGTTAGTTGGATTTTGTTTATATTTGAGTCCAAAAAATATAGGTAATTTTTTGCTTACAATTGAGTCCAAGGGAGTTGGTTCATCAAAAATAGAACATAAAATTGAGTTAAAAAGTTACTGATTGACTTAATTATAAAAATAATGACAAATAAGACAAACAAAAAGACACATTTAAAATAATAAATGATAATCAAGAAATCTCATTAATACTAGTATATCCCGTGCATGGCACGGGTCACTATACTAGTATAAATTTAAAATGTGTATAAAATTAACATTTACTTTGAAAATTATCGCATTCATTGACCTTTATTTAAATTTATGAGTGACTTTTTCAGTTATAGCAATTACTAAGGGTCTTTGGCTCCCCAGTCGGTCAACGAAGTATCCCACAAGTTGAAATCCTTTGGACATACCATGAGACTAATATAATGTGCATAATATAAATTTTTTTATAGGCTTTTTTTGAGCAATTTTTTTTTTAGTTTAATTGGTATGTACTGTCAGTGTAAAGTTTTTTATATTGTCAACCAATCACAAATCATGGAATGAATGACTTTTAAGATGATTTGGATAAGAATCAAATATTTTCAATGACGTGATGATTTATTATTGGCTGACAGTGTAAAGAACCTTTACACCAATAGTGTATACTAATTAGACTTTTTTTTACAGGTTTAATATGCATACTTAAATATAATATTTTAATATCGTGTAAATAATATAGCTTTTTCATTGGAAGGTACTGATCCATTAACCAAGCTTGGAATAACATGTTTTTATATTTATAATAATAATAATCAATTTTATTATTTATTTTGAGTATAAAAAAATCATTACTTTTTAGTTTTTAACCTCACATCCCTTTTTTTTTTTCCTTTAGAAATTTCCTCTGACGCACAGCCCAAAAACGATCCTACCACATTTGATCTATTAAGAAAAAACTAAATTTTCAAAATATAATAATTCTGCAAAAAATCTGACACAAGTAACACACATGTTATATAAAATCCGTATGTCTCATTTGATGTACCCAATTTACCCTTTTCAAACTGCTTCAATCAGGATCGTTGATTTTTTTATATTAATATGTCTATGGCTATTATTTGAAAGTTAATAATCCAAAGAGTTAAAAGGAGATCCATTATTTATACAAAAAAAAATTGATCATCAATATCATATTTTTTTTTATACTTTTTAGTTTTTACACCCTTTATTGTCTCTCTCTTCTTTCACTTCAACCAGTAAAAACGAGACCCTGATATGGTGGTGTCAAGCTTAAGACGTTGGAGGAAAAATTATCGGAGTTAAAAGTATGACAAAAAGCTAACTAGTATTTTAAAAAATTTGGTTAAGAAATAAAAAAAAAGGGTAAGTTTTAGTTGAAAAAAAATAGTATATTTAAGCTATTGAGAAATGATTATGTAATTCATCTTATTACCATTTCTTTCTTGAATTCTTAACTTAGAGATACTTGCTAGTAAGACTTTAAAAATACCGAAAAAAGGTGACGATAAAGGTACAAGTACTCTTGTAGGTTAACATAACACTTAGGCCATTTCCATTCCAACACTAGGTATTTTTTCTTTTTTTGGTTCTTAAATGGATTCTATCTTGATACATCACTAATTTTTACTATTTACTATTAAAGTACCTTATCTTTCTAACCTAGCAACTTTAAAAAAAATTTCTAAATGGACCCTACTAATAACCCCACGTTCTTATATTTTATCATTAATTTATTTATTACCCTCGATTCTATAATTTTTTTATTTAAAAAAAGTATAAATGGCCCACACACAAAGATAAAGAACGGTGCTTCTCCAAGCACCCATACTTGTTAAGCATCTCCTTCAAAATGGACTCCAACAGTGGGTGCTTAATAAACACCGGTCTTAAGAGGCAAGATTCCTCTTTTTTGCCAACTGTTGGAGATGGCCTTACACCCTTCATTTCTGCTGCACAAATATCAAACAAGTAGCTATTTTCTCTTATATAGAATCATATTTGAAATCTTTTGCTGTTTTACATAGAAGTATATAATATCTATACATGAATTGCATAATTTAATCCTTCAATACTAGAAAACTAAATGTGGAGGAAGGTTACAGAAGGAGAGACAAAAAATGAGTCTGAAACTAATCAATTCATCATGAACAGAGTTTTGGCAAGTACATAGCATTGCTCATAATATGAATACCTGACTTCTTTACACTTGCCAATTGGGTCCCAATTCCACTCTCCATTCCTTCCAAATCTCCTCTAAGCTTCTGGACTTCATTTGACAACTTAAGCTCCTCAGCATAGCAAACTCTCTTTTCAACATCTTCTTTCACATCTAAGTTCTTGAAGCTTTTACGAAATATGGAGTCAAAAAAGTTTTTCAAATGATCATTTTCCTGGAGTAAGCTTTTCATACAGCTTTGTCTAGCCACATTAACCCTGGGTTTGGTTTCTGAAGGAAATACCAAGTTTCGGTTAAGATGTCTCAAAAGTTCAGCTGACAGCTTCTCATAGTTTAGTGCACAACAGATACTCATCTTTTCCTTTTCACCTAAATCTGCATGGACCTATGGATCTATATCAGTTAAACCCTCAAAAGGGAAAGACAGAATAATTCATAAACTACAAACATGATAAAATAGCAGGATTAGTGAACAACTTTAAGCGCTTATTTTAAGCATCATATATAGTTCATGGTGACAAGTAAGGCAAGTTGTTTTAATTAAAATTTCAAACAAGTATTGCAGTCTTGCATACAACAAGTAGAGTCATGGAACCATGCAAAGTGGTAACTTACCTTTAGATACATGTCCATGGCTATGTATAATTGATCATGAGATTCCCTTGCAGTATCCGGGAGCATTGTGATCAATGCTTCAAACTCTGAAGGTATGAGATGGGGATCTGGAGCAACTTCCATAAGGAACAAATCCATCATTTTCGCAACTCTCGTAAGTCGATTCGAAGTTAACTCAGAACTAGCTTCATGGAAAAATATATGGATGAGCCTTAGGACAAAATCAACATCATATGCATGATCCTTCCCTTGTGGAGATGGAAGGAGTAGATAATCAATTGTTGCTTGATCAAGCAGAGGACCTATAAGGCTTTCTATCTTGTTTTTGCAGCATTCGCTTATTTTTAAGGTAACAGAAATTCTATTGAGATTGAATAAATCCTTGCAAGAAATTGACATCTTATCAAGCAATGCAAGAAGATTGATAACAACCTTTGTTGTCTCAATCTTCTCAGCTTGTGCAGCACCAAGACAGCTTAATTTGTGATAGTAGAACAGAAACTTGGAGACTATACAATGATCAAAATCATGAGATATCATTGTCCTTATCACCTTGTCCATCAAATCAATCTTCAAGAACAGAAGATGTTCAAACCACCATGTAGCCCCAGAGCAGTTATTCCTGCAGCTGTTGTTACTGCTAGTATCACAGGAAAACTGGAAGCTGGATCTATTGGAGGAACATGTGTATGGACTTGTAATACTTGACAAAGTAAGCCTTTCTATTAACTGATCAACAATTCTGTCAACAACTGCTGTATAACTTTCGGAAGAAAATGAACCTTGGCACTGTTTCAATGCTTCTAGGAGCTCAGACCAAGTCCAGAAACGAATCCCTTCAAGAAATTTATCAATATGGGGTTTCAAGCTGGGTGTTCCATTAGCATCACATTCCATCATCTCTAAGAAATGAGCAGCTGAACATATCAGGGCCACGTTGGATGGAGTTATTATCTCCATCCTGCTACTACCATTGTAGCAAAGCTGTACTATGAGTTCAAAAACATGTGCACCCCCTGGAAAGTCATCAAATATAACTTTCAGGCACCCATTTGTGTCCAAGAGATTACCAAATAAGTTGCTGAATTTACAGGAGAAAGATGAAAGAATATTCTGCACAGTATTTATGAAGGTTAGATGGCCTAAACAAGTATTGAATATGTAGTTTTTAATTTTCACCAAAGAAAGGAAGTATGAAAGTGACAAATAACAGATCAAATTTTTTACCACAGCAAGGAGAATAGGATACATCCATCAATCAACATAATTAGAGGACACTACCAACCCAACAAAAACATTAAATCCATCATATGGAATTAATTAGCAGACATAACATAAGCACAAAGTGAATGAACGTGCTGACACAAGAAAACCTCAAAGACAAGGAACTTAAGAATATAAATCATGGGGGGTCATGCTTAGTGGAGTCCACAATGACATGAAGATTATAGCAAGCATGTCCGCCTGCCTGCTACCCTTTTATGGTGTAATGCAATGTTAAAGTGTCTACTTATCATTCTGTTGGGAATAAAGAACAAGCGCATACTGGTCATCAAACGTTTCACTCAAGAAACTAATTAAGTTCCACCTTGTTTACCATGAAAGTTTCTCCGCCATTGATATCCACTTCAAGGTCACAGCAAGTTCCCATTGTTTTAAGAAGCATGAAGTGAGAACTAAGGAAGTATGTGGGGCATGAAAACGGTCTGTAAATGATGAAACACCAATTAGAAAAGGAAAGTTCGTGGTGCAAGAGAAAGAGAAGAATGATGTTAGAAGAAAAGGTGTTTTTTTGCTTAGTCAATTATGGAGCATGAGGAGATACTTATGAAAAGACAGTAGAGGGAATAATGTGCCATTGGTGTTTTCTTCTTTTCGTCCTTGGTAACGGTATTGACGTTTTCTAAAAAAAATAAAAGAATAAAGGAAAATGTCAGTGAGATTTGGGAATATGTAGTCAAGAGTTTAGCGTAAAATTTGTTAATAACGGTGTGAAGATTTTTAATACATTTACTGTATATCAATTAAATCCTCAAGTGAATACCTAGAAAATATAAAGAATCAAGTTTTGATATATTCTCATCGATATTACAAATTATTTGACGTGTAACTTTCAAGATAATTATTATAAGAGTAAATGTTTTTAATGATGTAGTAATTTATGTTTAGTTGATGCTGTAAAAGATCATTTTAAAATTTTCACTTCCATTTTAAAACTACAGTCAAAATTAGAGGTTTTCTTGCATGAACAAGGCATTTCATTGTGAGTGTGCCTACTAAAAAGACTCCATCCTTACATATGTTTTCATAAAACTACGTATAATTGGTACTGTGGTACATATAGTTTTTTTTTTTTGGTACATATGTGCCTGTGGTACATATAGTTTGTTCCTAATGCAAATTAACTTTCTATAGAAACCCAAATGGAACATGGTTATAACCGTAAATATAAATACTACATAACTCCATAGTCTAATTGGCAAGATCGATACTGAGAGTCTCTTCTATTCAATTTTTATAGGTGTTCTTTCATTAATAAAATTGTAGCAATTACGAACTGCTTTAGAGTGTGTTTGGGAAAGCTGGAAAAAAAAGATTATGCTGATAATCAATTTTTGTATAATCGATTATTGTGATAATCGATTATAATCAGAATCTGTTTTTGTTTGGGTCTGTTTGCTGAAAAGTGGTTTTAAGATAATCTATTTCGTTTGGGTGATGCAAAAAAAATCACTTTTATATAATAAATTACGAAAAAGGGTATGAAGTTATTTGTATAATTTAATAATATTTATTTATAAGTTAGTTTTGTAGGGGTAAACAGGGAAGAGAGTTTTGAGAATGAAAAATAATCAAATCACAACAATCTTAAGCTAGAAAAAACTAGATGGCATAAAACAGCTTTTTTTTCCTAAAAAAAGCTTTTTTATAAATTTAAGCAAAATGCCAAACATGATAGATTATCTATGAAACAGCTTTTAAGCTAAAAAACAGCTGAAATGTGGGATTATAATTTTTCCCAAACACACTCTTAGTGGGGCATCACTCTCTATTAAGTAGTATTAACAAAATTTCCCTAATAGAGATTTTTTTTTGGCTATCAAATAAAGAAATGGAGACATGTTGGGAGACCCAACGCTGGAAACACAGAACACAAAACTCTGACCATGCGCATTGCTCATGGTAATTATATTAATCATAATTCAAAGCGACCAATGTTGCTTGCTTGACTCAATTAGCTTGGCACTTCTCTTTTTCCGTTACTCATGCCGCCAATTTTTGCCATGGCTTGCTTGACCAATTCAGTGGACAATGGATCCCACTATAAAGGGGGTTGAAATCCTGTGCAGCAATGGGAAAATTAACAGGATTTGCTTTTGGGTGAATCGAAATTCCATATCAGATTCCAGAGTCAGTTATCGGTGACACACTGACATTGACTTTAGGAGTTAGGTTAAGACAATTAAGATCTTAACCTTTGTTTTCAATTTCTTATTTTATTTTTTTATTTTCATTAATAATTATAAGAGTGAAGACCCAAATTGATCCCTGAAAAATTTCGGTGACCTATTTTTAGTCCCTAAAAAATATAAATTAATCATTTAGTCCCTCAAATTTTCAAAGCGGGACACCTTAGTCCCTAGATTTAGTCCCGACGTCCATTTACTTGCCTACGTGTCATATTAACCATCTCA
This sequence comes from Echinosophora koreensis, assembly GCA_035048595.1. Lineage (NCBI taxonomy): Eukaryota > Viridiplantae > Streptophyta > Magnoliopsida > Fabales > Fabaceae > Echinosophora > Echinosophora koreensis. Next base: position 94,416 of record JAPCYP010000149.1, on the reverse strand, counting down.
CTTGATGTGTTATTGGTTTTGTGTGGCCTATGACGCATTTCAGTAGTGAAAAATTAATGAAAAGTAATTTTTTTTGCATAATTTCCATGTATTTGAAGTTTAAATTTATGCACGTTTTTCAACTTTTATTCATTTTCCATGTAGGAAATTCGTCATAAGTCACATAGGACCACTAACAGGCCAAATACGGTGGTTAATGGGTCACGTAGGCAAGTAAATGGACGTCGGGACTAAATCTAAAGACTAATGTGTCCTGCTTAGAAAATTTGAAGGACTAAATGATTAATTTATTTTTTTAGGGACTAAAAGTGAGACCTCAAAATTTTTCAGGGACCAATTTGGGCCTTTATTCTAATTATAAAGATGTCACCTTTCTTTCGTTATTTAGGAACTTACCATTAGATATCTGAGTAGAAATCTATCTTTTGTTATTATTAGGATTGCTCTTGTTGCTGCAGTTTATTTCATTTGGAGAGAGCATGGTGCTCTGATTTTCTACAGAGCAAGTATTCCTTATGTCATTGCTGGCGCAGAACAAGTGAGAGTTATATGCCTCATCGTTTCGGCTTTAGTTTTCATGATTCCGGAGCTTGCAAGACTTTGTTTTTTTTTTTTTTTTTGTTGGCTTGCATGTCATTTGTCCCCATGGTTGCTTTCGGTGGCAGATTCTTCTTGGTTGAGGGGGCTTGCATGCCACTGTCTTTTGATGGCCTACATGCTATTTTTCTAGAGTATAACCCATGTAAATATGTAGGGCCTGTTTGTTTACTGCTTTTAAAAACAGTTTTTTTATTTTTAAGAACAAAAGAACACAAAAACTTGTTTGACAAGAATATTCTGTAAAAATAATTCTGAAAACAGTATTTGGTTTTTAGTTTTTAAAACAAAAAATAGAGAACATCTCACCAATGTTTTCTTTTCATGTTTCTTGTTTTCACGGAGAATGGTATTTTTCATTAATGGCATTCTTTGTAATTATGAGACGAAATCCTTCCTTACCTTTTCGTTTCTCTCATCACTCACCCACTTTCAAAAACCATCCAAATTCTTGTTCTTCACTTACCCTTAGCCTTGCAGTCTCTCTCTCTCTCCCTTTCCTCATTCACACTCTTCATCAATCATCCCAAAAACCATGATGGTCTGCTCTTCATCAATCATCCCAAAACCATGATGGTCTGCTTGCTGTGCATCGGTTCCTACTAATCCCTCTCTTGCTGTGCACCGCTTCCACGCTCCTCTTTTGTAACGGACGGCAGCGACACTGTGGCGGGACGGCGACGCGAGGTGCGAGGTCCCACCAGTAACAGACGTGAGGTGCGACTTCTTTCTCCGTGCCGCTGCATGAAACGCAACGTCCCCGCCGCCGCCATGCGCGGCTGCGCCGTTCTCTTTCCCTCAATGCCGCCGTCGGTCGTGCGACCTCCTTTCTCCTTCCCCACCGTTAACCACCAAGCACAACTCCTCCCTGTCATCATTCATCGTGAGCACGAGAGATAAAAAGCTACACCGAAACCATATCCTTTGACCTTTAACCTCCTTCGACCGTTGAATCGCTGTTGTCATCATCTGCCATCCACATACCATCTTCCATTTTGCACATAACCAACCGCTCCTCCACCTCGAACGAGACCCATATCCGCACAACAAGGTCCAGTCGAGACCAACAACCACACTCCCAACCTCGTCACTATTCCGGCCTCACCGTGCTCCACCACTGCATAGATCTGCCCATCGTCGCCGATGCCATGGTGGCCAGCCACCGCTCACCAGTTCCTAACCCAGCTGCAACACCACCACGAAGGAACGAACCCAGCCACTGAATTAAGCACCGTCGTTGTCGTATCTGCCTTCCATTTTCCTCTGTTAATTTGGCAGCAAAGAACCGAGAAGATAGAACATGAGGGATAGGGACGTTACAGTGACCATGGTGGTGTTGAAGTAAAATGAACCTGAGTACAAGCCAAGGGACATTTTTTGTTTCTTCATTTTAAAAACAGATTTTAAAAATAAATTTATCAAACAGATTTTTTTATTTTTAAAGTTTTAAAACTGTTTTAAAAAATAATCCTATCAAACCAATTTTTTGCTTTTTTTGTTCTACAAAACAGTCTTTAAAAATAATTTTAGAAAATCGTTTTTAAGAAAGAAAAAAAAAAACACATTCAAACAGGCCCGTAGTATTTTTTCTCTTTTGGTAATATACTTTTCTTGCTTACCAAAAAATATAAGACTTGGATGGAAAATTTTCGACCCATTTCAATTTCTTGCTGTAACTGGTTGGGTCAATGACCCACCACGGTGAAAGCATCCCAGCAGTCAGTGTTGTTTTTCGCTAACAGTAACTGCAACCCCAATCATCAGAGTTGAAGAGGGGAGAGAGAGAGAGAGAGGAAACTTCTCTCCCCTTTGGGCTTTTATTTGGTCATTGCAATCTGCCCACGGTGTTGGCTGTTGGTAAGATATATGCTATGCAACACATCCTTGATCCTTGGGGTGCTTCGCCAAGGATGAATATTTAGGGGATTTCGAGCTTGTAAAATTATTTATATAAATCACACTCTTCTTCCAAATGTTTAGTCTAGCTCTTAAGCTCTACACGCAATTAAGAATAAGAATAATACTTTATGAATGACTATTTGGTATGTTCAGAAAATACGGTTAAAATGCAAACAATCTTCTCAATTGTTATTGTTCAGCAATACTTCTTCACACTGTTCATTTTCGTAATCAGTTTCTCTGTATATTATAGTAAAGCACATGCTGCATGTAGTTGGGGGATCTTGATCATATTACCACAGGGAAATAAGTAGCATCAAATAGTATCACTCATCGCGAGAATTATTCAGGTTATTCTTGCTCAGCGATACCTAACACGATGATCCTCGAGCACATGTATCAGACAAAATTAGGAAAACTCAAACTCCATGTGGCTACTAAGATGCTCAAAAATTTATGCCAGCTACAAGTAAGCAAGCAATCACCAAGATTAACAAATTGTATCTATCAAATTGTTTTCTATATTTATTTGTACATTTTGGCTCACAAATTCTGAGATAAACACACACACAGACATCATAGTCCACTAATATATTGTAGATGAGGACTATATTTTGACTCCATGTCACCTATACTCGGGGAAAAATTTTCCATCATAATTATATTTGAAATATCAAAGAATTTTGAGTTTACCCATGGCCATAGAGGAATCCTTAACAAGTTCCATATGGCATGAAGCTTTCTGTGCTCCATTCAATCCAGAACAGGAGCCATCTGCCCCTAAAGTGACAGCAAAGTAAAGATAAACCGTGCAGAGGATAGATAGTAGAACTAGGGCAGTTAAGAGGAAGCGATGCCTCTGGAAAAGTGTTGACCAACTACCCAGTTCATCCTTTGTAAAGTGCCTCTTGAAAGATGGAGAAGACAGTATGGAATCAAGAACCATGGCTTCTACGACAACCTTCTTCAACCCTCGTGAAGCTGTAAATCATTTCAAACACCAGTAAACTTGTGATTCTGTTAAAATGTTATGCTAGGCTTGAATTAAGACACTAACATTTCAACGTTGCAATCCTACCCTTCTCTCCTCTTTCTACACAACACAATCATGCACACATAATAGCACATATTGTTGGCTTCATGGAACATATAATAAGGAATTTTAATATCAATTAGCAGTTACATTTTTTTGGTCAAATATGTTTTTGATTCATATAAAATTGATAAATTTGATTTTGGTACTTACAAAAAATTTATTCATTTTTAGCACACTACTTTTATTAAATGTAGAGACTAAAAATGAATAAAAAAATTATAGGGTCCTAAATCAAATTTTACCAATTTTATAGGATCAAAAACATATTTAACCCTCAATTTTTATAAGGCTATAAATATCAGTACTTGGTGACTAGGAGAAGTGAAATCATGCCCAATATGCATTCTGAGTCACCCTGACCTATGGAAAAATTAAGAATTCTATGAAACATCTTCCTTCAAACAAACCCGCACGCCTAATCCTTCAATAAGGAATAAGTAACCAAATGCCATTTGCATCAACAACACGAAAGCAGCAGTTAAAGCACCTCATTAAATCAAGCTTCAAGCTATGAGTGTGCATTCATTTCATCAATATCCAAAACATAGAGATGGTAATTGCAAAACCTAAAAGTTACCCAACTTTACCAGTTAAATTGAATCCCTAAATAAAGCCCCAACTAATAGATATCAACAAGTGTCACCCCAATGCAAGAGATTAAGCTGAAAATAAGGCACATTCAAAGTTTCAGTCAAAGACAGAGGTTGCAAGATAAGTAAAACAGAAAAAGCCATTTACTCATATATCGAGAGTTTTTGTTTTTGTGAAAAGAATGTTATACAAGAGGCAGTGTGTGGTATAATCGGGTATGGAAGAAACACATGATTTACGAATGGAAGTGTAAGTAGCTAAGAATGCAAGAATAGATAACCAAGAATTGAAATGATTAATTATACCTAGAGACAGAGACAGAGAGGGTTTGAGGCGAGCAGAGTTAGAAAGCAATGGCAGCGTCACAACACAATACAAGAGAAGAGAGCAGAGCAGATCTGAAACAAAGGGAAACGATGGTTGTTTTACTTGACACACTTGCCTGTCTCTTGGCACCTTCCAATAGCCGTACCGGGTTCGGCCAATACGCGATTACGCGTTCACCAATCACATGCCTTACTTTTTTTATTTTATTTTTATTTTTATAAATTATAATTCGGTTGCGCCATTTGGTTTTCTGCAATTCCCCGGGTTGCAATTATGCAAATTGGGTACTCAAGCCGGATTCTGTAAATGAATTTTGAGGCCTTGGGCAAAAAATTTGATGAGACTTAATATTATATAAATTATCAATTTTTATATTAATCATCTGATTTTTTAAGTTGTGAAATTATTTATTAAAGTTTCATAATTAAATAATTTTAACATTTTACTTTCAATGGAATATGAAAATGAGGAGAAGAAAGATAAAAATGAGAAAGCTCAAAAAAATTTGAAGTAAAAATATTAAAAATTTATAATAAATATATATGGTAAAATAAAAGTTAAATTTTGGAAATATAAAAAATTAATTAAATCTTAACTAATTACCCCCGACAATTATTTTTTCCTTTTGCATAATTGCATTCTCATTTCCCAATTGTTAATTATGCGGATTACCTATGACAACTAACTATGACAATGTACATGAAAAAGTAATAAAAGCATAAAGACAAGGCCTTTGAAATGTAACTAATGTTGCGGATTGCACTAACTGTGATTAATTTTCGATCTCAACAATGCATACACTGTATGTGGAATTTGGCCTTGTTTTTCAACTTTTATAATATATATAGATATATATATAAAGAAAAAAAAAAAGAAAGTGGGGCTAAGGCAATGGCCTTATTGGCCTTGCACTCTTCACGTCCCTGCCCCCAAGTTGATGATTGTGCAATTTTGGTTCTCTAGATATCACAATTGTACAATTTTTAATGTCAGTAGCCTATGTGATACACGTGTGACTGATTTGACATTTAGTGAGACCAATTTGGTAGCTTACATGACATTCCTGTGTGGCTGTGTCTTAATTAAACTGAGTGAGATATTAATAATGCCATATAGGAATATCATGTAAGTTGTCATGCCGACCTTACTAAGTGTCAAATCAGTCTTACATGTGTCACATAGGTTACTGACATTTAAAATTGCATAATTGTGATATCTGGGAGACCAAAATTGCAGAATTGTAATACTTGGGGACCTAATTGGCGTAATTGGAACCTGGGGGACTAAAATTGTACAATTGCAATACCTGAGGGACCCAATTGTCGCAATTGAAACATGAGGGACCAAAATCGCATAACCATGATACTTGGGGGACCAAAAGTATAATTAAGCCTATATTTTTTCAACCAAATTTAATAGAGTCAATCAAATCAATCAAATTTGTGTTTTGAATATATTTATTGAAAAATAATTATAAAATAATTTATTCTGTTTAAATTGTATAAAAAAATTTACTTTTGTATAGTATATATTGAATAATAAATATACAATAATCTTGTTTATCCTGTTTTATTTTTAAAGTCTACCATTATTTTTGTGGTTTTTCAAGGTTACTTTTCTCGTTGTTTCTAAGTCCATTTTTCTTTCAAAATATTTGATACCATGTTTGACTTTTTTTTTTTCAATGCATCCCACTTGATCTTAATTTGAAGATCATCACGATGCTCACAATTAATTGACTTGAATTTTATCTTACTGACCCTCCACCCAAATCTGGTTAAGTTATTGTAATTACGTTTCCTTTGATTTGGTTGCTCCAAAACACAATCAATTAAAAGCACGACAACCCTATCCTTCCATATTGTTTCTTTATTTTCTTCTTTATTAGAGGGAATAACCATCTTCTTTATTAGAGGGAGCAACCATTCAGACTTTTCCCCTTAGTATATTTATTTATCATCTCTCAATAGCAAATCAAAATATACGGTGAAATAAATGCATAAAGCTGGAATCGCTAGTAATCGTCAGTACGGTGGTAAATTTGTTCTCGAGCTCTGTACACACCGCCCATCGTACTATGGGAGACCCACCCGTCAAGTACCAGGGATAAAAGTCGACGTCTTGCGCTATACATGCATAAGCAGCTAAACAGTACATGTGTTGAGCTATCAAATAAGTAATAACCTCTTAAAGAGGCTAGAGCAAGGTCATGTTTCATACAAGTTAGAGTTAATAATATGAAAATCATTATTAGTCATGGCTGAAAAACCTTGTGCATGAAGGTGAAGTAGAGAAGAAATGTCTTATATTTTAGGGTCTAAGATGAATTTATTGAACTTAATGGATAATGAGAAATCAAGATCTCATCACTCAACAACCCACAGGACAAAATGTAGAAACAACAATGGTGAACTAATTTCTTATGCCACTATGCCTTCATATAGACAACCAAAATAACTTAGATATTATTTACAACAATAAATTTCTCATCAAATCTCGGTAAAAACACAAATGCCGTACCAAGGCTTCAACTGCTTTTATCAGATACAACCTATAGCAATTATACGACATCATTTTGACATTTTAACAAACACTTTGCATTCTGCATCATTACTAACACACAATACCATCTGTGTTCATCAATTAGATACAAAAGACAAGATAAAAGATAAAATGATGGTAGGATATATAGAAACTCGACGGAGTTGTTGGCGACACCAACGACAACACCATTTAGCGGCAGCACCAACTCTCGGTTTTTTCTGTTTCGTTCGTCACAAGCAGAGAACTTGGATAAAAAACAAAAGATGTGAGGAGGGAGGGATTTGAATCAAAGAAGAAACATGAGGTAGTTTGATGTACATTAAAGCTAGTTTGATATGACAATAAACATGAGGTTGTTGCTCAACATTAATTTTCAACTGTTGGAGGGTAAATGCGAGAGAAGAGCTTTATGATAATAAACAAGTTTTAACCTATATCATAATGTTGAAACAGTCAGATTTCCCTGAAAACAATTGAAATTAGGGAATCAACTTTATTTTTGTTTTTAATCTATTAGCCAAACAACTTGTTTCCCCCTACAAAACAGCTTGAATTTAAATAATCTAGCTATCCCAAGCATAATGTAATAGTAATAAATTTATTATTCTTTCATGCTTGCAACATCTAAAGTGTTGTCAATCCAAATGGTGAGAGTATCGTACAACTTTGAATCGACATTTTATACATCACAATCAAATTAATGTATATGGAAGCTATAAACTTGATATTTAATCACAATTCTGACATGAGAACCTCCATGTAAAAAGCTACTTATCAAAAACTTCTTCTTAAGCTTGAGTTGAACCTTTTAACTTTCATTGTTTGTTGTTTGTAGATTAACACAAAGCAAGGAAGCAAAGCTTTGGGATTTAATACGTAGAGTTCCTCAAAATCTGAATGACCACTTATTTTTTCTGCCAAAGAATCAAACCCTGAATCAACATTTTCTTGAATTTCTTCAAGAGGAATAGAAACTCTCCCAGCTATTACTCTGCACACTATAACTGACTTTCTTGGAAATGGTCTCATATCTAATGACCTAATGGAATCAAAGGCTTTTCCACATGTAGAAGTGGTGTAAACCCCTAATGCACCTTGGAATTCCTTGTTGGGGGAGAACCCTTGCCTTAGAATTTGGCATATACCACAATAGTCTAAAGTGCACAAGCTATAAGAACTATTTATGCCAAGAGAGCATGCAATAGTTGTGCCATGGAACCTTAAAAGCTCATTTCCATCAGCAAGGCAACGCGTGTGCTTCTTCTGTAGCTTCTCAGTCTTAACCTTTACCATTTCTCTATGTTCCTCAAAGCAAGCAAGAGTTTTTGGCTTGTTCTGTACTTTTAATATACAATCAATCTGCCATGATATGTTTTCTGAATTAACCGAGCTTGTTCCGCATATTGTTTCAATAATCTGCCTAGATGAATCTTCTTGAAGTTCAGTGACTGCAAAATAGTACATGTTGACAAACTACATTCTTAAAAGTATTCTTTCCAAACAAATTTCTACTACATTAAGAAAACAACATACAAAAAGTTACTTGCTTCGTTTTTGTTTCCTTCAAACTATAGATGAAAACCATTTAGTTTTAGTCTATATAAATCACATGAAACTCTTATAAAATCAGTAGTGGCATGATAAATAAATGATATCTAGTGTATATGCTAAATTCTATCTTATTTTCAATCAGTCACCATTATCATTAGAAGATTTTGAATCATTGCTTCTAAAGTACAATATGATAGAGAATAAAATTAGGATAAAACTCATTGGAAACTTTCTAAAATTGATGTTGCAAAGAAAACTTTAAAATAAGATGAAGAATCTACAATCAAAGCCTTTTCCTACTATATGGCACGGGCAACCGAAGCATCACATGAAGCAAATAAAGATGAAGAACACAAGACTCAGAAAGCAAAAGCACCTTAAACTCAGTCATACCAATGATCAACTAGTCAATACCTGAATGCTCAGAGATATGGTGTGCTTCAACAGCTACAATATTTTTCAGTTTCTCACCACATTTATGACAAATCAAAATTGAAGGACCGTCAGCTTCCATCTGAATTAACATATTTTCTTCATTGTAATAATCAACATGATGAACCATGCTTGAAGGTGTAGATGGCCTTGTGGTTCTATGAGGACCTTCTGAACTTTTACTGCTGCTATTGCTTTGAGAACAAGGACAACATCTACAACTTTTAATTTCACTGTTTGAGCTATCAAGAAAAATTTCATGGGTTATGGGATTAGTGATGTCAGTGACCCCTTTGGTTTTTGGTTTGAAACTCGGTGGTTTTTCTGAGTGCTTCTTGATTCCTTTAATGAAACTTTTGATATTTGAACCCTCAAGTTTACCTGACTTTGTTCTCTGAACATTTCTTTGGTGCTTACTTGCCTTTTGGTCATGAAATTCTTTTGGATGTGGTTTGCACTGAAGTCTCCTCTTTAGTGAAAGCCAAAGCTCAAGCATTCTTTGTTTCTCTTTTCCCTGTGCTCTTAAAGATTCAACCTTCAAAAGGCTTTGAGAGAAGAAATATATAGAATATATGCTTGCAGGATTCCAGCTGCAAAGGAAAGTAAACAATCAAGGAATCAAATATTTTTCAATTACATAGTTCCTTCATATGCAAGTTGTTTTCCCTTTTGGACCATTCACGTAGAGAAATTCCCATGTGTAAAATGATACATATTATATGTTGAGTCCATTTAGTTGCCATAAATTTTGAATGAAGCCCTTTAATGACGTAAGAATCTCCATTTACAAATCCTGATTCAAGCCATCTCCAAGAAATTTTATACCATTTAAGATAATAAATTGGATTCATCTTAGAACAATCAATCCATCTGGAAGCAGGGACTACGATCATCCAATTATTCCAAATAAATTAGTCTTCTTTGATATTGAAATTGGATTAATCAATAAGAATTAGTAGGGGAGGTGACAACACCATATAATAAAATAATCGAATAAATAACTTTATATGGTGCTTTCACAACTCTTGGAAATTTATTAACAGATTTATCCCAAAAGTCAGTAGACTATATACATGGGCTGCAAGCAGACTCTTGAAATCTTCAGACCCTTTCCTTCTTTAATTAATTATTTGTGTAACAATTATAAATTATAAATTTATGTATCAACCGCCTCCCATGGTGACAACTGCATTCTGAGTTGTCTCTAGTTTCAACAGTACTCGATGATTTCTACCTCTGGAAATCCAAAGTCTGATTATAGTATAGTTTATTACTTAATTATGTTGAAATCACACTAAGACCCGTAACCTATTCAAAAAAGCACCTCTAGTTGATAGTACACGGAGCATCTTGGGGACATGCCATTGCCACGAAAAGGATTGGTTGGCTGCTTTAAAACCTTTAGGATATGTTTAGATTGAGGCATTTGAAGGAAAGGGTAAGGAAAGGTTAATTTTTTATTCATAAATTAAGAAACTATAAATGACACCTATACATTTGATTTATATTTATAAATTTAGGAATATGTTGCTTTCCTATTTCAGTCAAATATGTTGATTTGCAGTTAATATCTTTTTCTACCTACAATTCCTATGAGTCTATGACCAAAATAGTTTATGAAAAGGAATGAAATTAAAGAGAATTGGTTTTAAGTAAAAAATAGAGAATGTTTAGGATACTTGTCGGCTGACCATACTTCTAAACTACATATGAATGTGGCTTCCCTTGCTGGTGATACTCTGCTTTCCGTGTCCCCTATGGAAGGAATATTGGAAGGGAAAGACAAAAGCAGCTTTCACCCCAATATCAGAGCTGGTTAGTTTCTCTCGTATTCATATATGAAGTCAATGAAGGTTGGTTCGGGTGGTAATGATACGGCTAATAACTCACAAGGTTGTGAGTTCGAATCTCACTGTCGATGTGAGGACCTCGTTGATAGGTAATTTGTAAGTATTTCTGTAAGCGCTCTTTGAGTCGTGAGACCTGCCCTGGCCCTGGTGAGCCCCCGGGACCCAACTCACCTAAACTTTTTGTAACATAAAAAAAAAATTCATATATGATGATACGCAGCAAACTTGGCCAAAACTTTATTCTTATTCCTTCAATAGTGCTTCACTATTAAAGAAAAGACATGAGGAACTATCAACAAGGTATAGTTCAATCCTATCCTCTCTTCTTGCGCTTTGTCACCTTTGTATCAGGGAATTATGACCAAGAACTATGGCTTCCTTATCTGCATACTTGTCATGGTGATGGATATTGTAGCAGGCATACTTGGAATTGAGGCAGAAAAAGCTCAAAACAAGGTACTCCTAACTATAGAGAAAAGACCCTAAAGCATGCATCATTGCTGAAAGCATTAAGGGGCTTAATTTCTTTAATCTATTTTTGGGATGAAATTAAACAGGTGAAGCATATGAAGATGTGGTGGATATTTGAGTGTAGGGACCCAAGCTATCAAGCTTTCAGGCTAGGACTGGCAGCTTGCATTTTGTTGGGGCTCGCTCACATATTTGCTAACTTGCTTGGTGGGTGCATTTGTGTGAGGTCCAAAGAACAATACCGAAATGTTACAGCCAACAGGCAGTTAGCTGTGGTTTTTCTCATTTTCTCATGGTAACTCTTTTTTACATTGCTTCTTCACCCTGCATGTTCCAAAAGTCTAATTCCCTTAGCAGTCTGAGGCACCTAAACATGATAAATTCATGCATTCTTCTTAAATTGCCTTCTCAACATGTAAATGTTGGTTAATGTTAGAGTTACAATGGTTTGGAAGGATAGTTTTCCATCAGATTTGGAATGGTTTGGAACTTGGAAGGATAGTTAAAGAATGTGGGAAGACTAGGAGCAATGTTAATTCTGGTGGGATAACTTTGAGTAATAGGCTGAACTTTTATTTCATAGTTTTCTACGTACAAAATTTTTTGGTACTTGACTGTTTGGCGCACCTTTATTTACAAAGTAAAGGTAACAACCCTTTTAAAGCATAGACTTGTAACTACCTGTCTACCTCTAATTTGGATGGATAAAATAAAATTTTATGCATGATGGCTTCGTCATCCTAATTTTGTGCATGGAAGCCATGTTGAAAGTTGAAATTCATTCTATCAATTTACCCGAAGTTGAGGTTTGTTCTTTACCAATGCTCTTTTTTTTTTTTTGATGAATTGTTCTTTACCAATGTTAATCGGAACAAGATAATAAATTGACGTACAAGATGCTGACGAACCTGTGTTCTTTAATTTGCAGGATCGTATTAGCAGTTGCATTCTCCTTGCTCATCATAGGCACATTAGCCAACTCAAAATCAAGAGAATCTTGTGGGATATTAAACCACCACTTTCTATTCATAGGAGGAATTTTGTGTTTCATTCATGGACTGTTCACTGTTCCCTATTACGTATCTGCCACAGCCACAAGAAGGGAAGAAAAGAGGCAACAACAAAGCCACCATCCCACCGTAGGACATACTTAACCATCAATTAGTTTCCTTAACCAAAAGATTCTAATACCTAGGATTTCATACGATAAGGATTGTACATTTTTCATTTTTTGGCCCTTTCTGTTTCACAATCTCACAAATTAATTGATTGAATGAAGAGTTTAGTATTTTACTAACATGCTAACAACTATTGTTTCTTAAAATAAGTTAGGCTAAATTACACTTTTGGTCCCCAAATTGTTATTAAATGTTCAATTTGGTCCTCAAGTTTTTAAAATATTCATTTTGATCCCCTAATTCCTAAAACTTGTTCAAATAGGTCCTTCTATCAAGTTGACTAAGGGACGACAATGAATATTTTAAAAACTTGAGGATCAAATTGAACATTTTAAAACAATTTGAGAGCCAAATGAACATCTTAAAACAATTTGGGGGACCAAAATGAACACTTTAATACAATCTGGGGACCAAAATGAACATTAAAATATTAAACTTAATGCCACGTGTCATTAGGTTTGACGTCGCCGTTAGTCAACTTGACCGAAGGACCTATTTAAACAAGTTTAAGAAATTAGGGGACCAAAATGAACATTTAATAATAATTTGGGGACCAAAAATGTAATTTAGCCAAGTAAGTTAATATATATGGAAAACAACAGAAGGAGAGGAGAAAAAAGAGAGACAGAAGGCGTGTTGTGAATGCTGAGTGAAACGCAGCCGCTTCCCTGAACACAACTTGGAGGCTGTGTAAAATGAGACACCGAATGGCCAAAGTGAGGTAAGGCATGAGCAGCACGATTTGCATCCGTGTGTCTGAAAACATGACAGTCCAAGGTCCCTTGGAAGTTAGAAGCATATCATTATTATATCATTATTCTGTCTAACTAGTGCATGGGTTGAATGAGTTTGCACGCACTGCTCTATCTTCGATAAGATATACAGCACATCAAGAATCTATATGGACCAATAACTTCCTAAATCCCGTATTCCAAGCCTAATTCAAATCACGAACAGCTCCCATGCATGGCCTCTGCAATAGAGCTACAAACCCAACAATAAAGGTTCATGAGGCATCTCGCAACAACCCTCCACATGTTACCTTATGTCAGTTCAGAACAGATCCATTGGTGTAAAAGGCAAACCCAGTGAAAGGGTGGAAACAAAATATCCAATCGCAAAGGACTATTATTAGAAAGCATAGCTTCTAACCCACAACCAGAGACGTAAAATAAGATCTCTATTATCAGCATTTTGATCACAAAAAATATATTCATTTCTAACATACCATAAAAAATAACCACAAAAGTCAAGTAAACAAATAAGTTTAAGCCTCCCAGGAGTGAATGAGTTTTGGTATTTGAAAAATCCAACGATGACTCTAGCATCACCATGTTCTCGTCGTGAACAACAATTTTCACAAACTTCTAGCCATGAACAACACTTAAGATTATAGGAACTACAAAAGAGTAGTAGGTTTTACCCGAAGCATTCATACTAGCAGTGATCATAAGTTCATAACTATCTATATACTGATCAACTTGGGAGTAAATTGTATTAGCGAATTGATTATTAAAACCATCTTCATGTGCATAGTTGAAAAGAAATAGTTTTGACAAACCAAAAACCAAAAACCAGTTTTGTCAAAATACCAAAAACCAAAAATATAAAAAATAAAACTCATGCCATGAGAGAGCAAGATCAAGCAAAGACAAAAACAACACAACCCCATCGCAAAAAAAGCAGAAAACAAGGAAAAGCACATAAACTTGTCTTTCAAAATCAATATCACAACGTAAACAAACTTTACAGAGACCAACAAAAAATCGAAGGGCATGAAGTAAAATAAGCAAAGATGTAGGAAGCAAGAGTGGACCTGATACCTAAAGCAGCTCTAAAATCACAAAGCTAGGGCTGTGAAGGTGAGGAGAAGAAGTGCAATGAGAAATGTTTTCAGAAAAGCTGAGAAGAAACATGATGGAGAAATGTGTTTTCGAGTGAAGAACATTAGAAGTGCAACGAGGCTGAGAGAGGAAATTCCAAATTCTCTCTACAGAGGTGAGATTGTAAATTCTCAAGTTTAGAGAATGGAATTACCCGATTGAAATAACCTGGATTTTTAAAATGCTCACAGCAATGTTAGATGTGATATTTTAAATCCCCTCTAAAATTACATTACTCTCTTCAATCACCGCATCAAAACACACGGTTAAGGTTCGGATTTGAGGGCATTATAGGTGTTTTGCCCATTTCAGAATCAATGCCAAAACTCGTGTGATATGCCGTGATTTCCGCCACAATGCAAATACACAAACTCAGAACAGCAGCCACCTGCCGCAACGCAACACACTGTTGTCGTGCGCAATTAACAACTATGATATCTACTGCCACAGCTGTTCTCATGTCACACTTTCATCATTTGAACCTTGTAACCACACAGGGTTACCAAAATATGAATCCTTCAAACTGATATATTGATTCACTGATGTATAATGATCTTAGCAATAGTTCAAAGAAAAAAATAAAGCAAGAAAGAAAGAAAAAAACGTGTCAAAAAACTTTAACAACTAAGAATTAGATCATCATACCATGAACAAAGATACATATATTTAAAAAAACGAAACGACAGTGTAAATTTCAAGTTTTAAGCCATATTGAGAAATGACAAACAGAGCTCGCCATGTTAGTAACATGTGAGGATCCTCATCCAAGTTCCAATGATTTAAAAATAGATAAGCAAAGTCACGAAATTCCAAAGGGACTTTGACGCAAATTTATATTCAGAATGCCAATAGTTAAACTAGACAGGTTTAAATTAAAACATGGGATAGCCACAAAATTACAAAACACAGGATGATAGATAACATATCCCACAGCACGAACAAAAAGTCACAAAAACAATGATAAATAAATAGTACTGAATCAAAGACCAAAGTACCCAAGGCCAAAAATTTATACCTAACATAATCCTAATAGTTTGATGACTTGTATGCCTCAAATATCAACTTGGTCTGTTTTGCAACTAGCTCTGCGCGCTTCACAGACACCTCCAATTCAGCAACCTGTAATTCTTTCCACTGCTCCTCCAACTCTGCCCTCTGCGATGCTCCGATCAACTCCACACCCTTCTTCACCATATCCTCACTCAGCCCATACAGACCAAAACCCTTGTCAACCCGAATCACTTCCAATAACTTCGAAGTTGTATCAATCTTCTCGTCGTCGATGTCCATCTTCTCAGCTTCCTTTGAATCCTTTGATGTTAGCTCGTGTTTCGACTCAGGCTTCGGTTTTGAGGGAGCCTCATTCGTTTTACTAGCTTCCTTCTTTGGGCTTTTGGCAGATTTCCCATTAGACTTGGCTTTTTCAACTGCTCCATTGGGTTTTCCTCCTCCTCCAGCATTGCCCCAAACCTTCTTCGACACTTCGAAAGCTTCTTGATCATGGGGTTTAGAGAAACTAGGGCCCTGACCATTTTTCCCTTTTCCAGCATTGGTCTCGAACTTCTTCTTCAACCTCCGAATCTTCTCCTTTAACTGGTTTCTGGAAGCTTCAGCGTGGAGCGATTTTTTAATAAAATCATGAAAAGCATCGGCATACTTGAATGGGTCGTTGCCAGTCTTGGATTTGAATTCAACTATACCCTTCAGGATGGCGATCTCGTCCTCTTCACTCCAAAGCCTTTGGAAAAGCTTCCTGGAGTCGGGGGCGCCAGACTTCTTCGCATCTTCTTCGGCTTCGGCTTCGGCTTCGTCATCGGAAGAAGCAGCAGCAGCCTCCTCTGTTACCTTCTTCTTTTTCGCCCTTTTCGAGTCCTTCACGTGGCCGTTGTTCTCCGCGGGGCGCTTAGTCGCGGATGGCTTCGGCTTCAGCTTCGGAGTCTGCTCCATGGGCTTCGATGCTTTGGGTTGGACTTGGACTCCGTAGGTGGGAGCGGGTGAGTCGGATTCAGAGTCGGATCCTGAAGCAGTATCGGATTCTGAGGATGCGGGTTTGACAGGAGCGGGTGGAGCGTTTTTGGAAGCGGGTTGATGTTGTTGTTGTTCTTCTTCTTCTTCTTCATCGTCGTCGTCTTCATCTTGTTGTTGCTCTTCCGATGAAGCTTCTTCTTCTT
This sequence comes from Echinosophora koreensis, assembly GCA_035048595.1. Classification (NCBI taxonomy): domain Eukaryota; kingdom Viridiplantae; phylum Streptophyta; class Magnoliopsida; order Fabales; family Fabaceae; genus Echinosophora; species Echinosophora koreensis. The sequence continues at coordinate 77,826 of JAPCYP010000149.1, read as the reverse complement.
CGTCTTCTTCGGGGTGTGGTTGGGAGGAAGGTATCTGGTCTTCCCCGGACGAATCAGAAGAGGAAGCAGTGGGTGGATCGTCAAGAGGAGAAGTGCGTTTGTTCTGCTTCGGCGCCATCGATGATCGGGTAATTAGGGTTTGGGAGGAAGAGTGTGTAGAAGTGGCAGAGTGAAGAGAGACTATATAGAAAAGAGGATATTTATAAAGGAAGGGCTCTCAACCCATCGCTTCAACAATTTCAATTAGGGTCGTTTAATTCATAATTTTGCCCTATTTGTTCTCCACCTTTTCACTTGATAATTTTATTTTACTCACAATTCTTTATGATTTGATCGTGTATAAATTAGTGGATAGTGGATAAATTACTAATTGATAATGGATGAGTTTGACTCTACCTTATAGTGGATAAATTATAATGGATGAAAAAGAAGTCACGTCCAGTAATCATTTTTTTAACTAGGTTATAAAATTTTTTCACTAAAAGCTAATTGAAACAGAGTTTGAGCTTATAGCTTATAATTTTTTCTTTTATTTTTATTTTTATTATTTTAATTAAATTCCTCACTTATCTACAATTATATAAATTAAAAAAATACTAATCCTTTTATTTTTTTTAATCACTAATTCAAGTCTTCCTGTAGCATTTGTTAGCAGCCTTTTGTTTTTTGGTATATAGGTGACAAAAAAAAAAAAAAGAACAAAAGAAACAAAAGCAAAAATTACATCCTGAAAAAGCAACCTTATAAGCATTGGTAACCATATAATAATTAAAATTTTCATTTCCATTTTTGAAATAATAAATAATTTAAAATAAATTAAAGTTTAAAAGTGATAATTATTTTAGAATAAATATTATAAATAATATATTTATATATACATGAATAGAATTTATATAAAAAATAATATCCTTTCATCTTATTTTACATTTATCAGCTAGTTGAGCCGCTAGCTTTATCAAACACTTAAAATCCAATCCACTAGCTTATCTACTATCAGCTACCTCATCCAGTATCGGCTAGCTTATCTGCTATCCGTTAGTTTTTTTCAAAACAGAGCCTATAGCTGATAATGGTGAGCTTATATCGGATAACGGATGAGGTAGATGATAGTGGAAAGCAGATAAGCTAGCTGATTGAATTTAAAGATTTGATTAAACTAGTTGTTTAACTATATTATTAACATAAAATGACAAAAAAGAACATGTACATATGTGTTTTTATATAAGTTATATATTTATATAATTTATTTTAAAATAATTATTACTTTTAATAAATTAATTTATTTTAAATTGTTTATCATTTCAGAAATTAAATAAATTTTTTATTTTTTTAATTATTATTTATTTTTATTCAATAAAATGAAATGATAAAATGAAATGACATCCAGATATGATTTTTTAATATAAATTTATTTATTTACATACAAAAATATATCCTCTATTAGTTTTTTTGTCCTGAATATATATTTGGTTAGTGAAATTAGTCATTAAATATATCCTGGGATGTTAGGGTTAGAATGTTTCATTTTATTTAAGAAAAGATAATAAAAAATTTAACTAAAATAGTAAGGATAAAAATGATAGAATAAATAAGAAGCTATAAACTCAAATGTTAATTCAAGTATCATCTGGACAAAAAAAAGTTATAAGCTACTGAGAAAAATATTTACCAAAAAGAGCTAGAAACTCATTCGTTATAAGCTATCCGCTTTAAGCTAGCGGGTTGGCGTTGTAATTTTTTTTTATGCTCAAATTTCAATTTACTCATAAAATGGTGATTTGCACCCATAATTTTTAAGTTGAGTTCTAATTTCCCTCAAAAAAAAAGTTGAGTTCTAATTATCTAGTTGATGAAGCTTGTTAATTTCAAAAATGCTTGTGACTATAATTGCGATTTTAATTTTTCAGCAGTCCAATCATATTGGATTAAAATTTCATATTTCTTGAATAATCATATATATTATTTGTCAAAGAGAAACAAAAATTATCAACATTAAAATATTTTTAAAAATATTTTTAGAAGCTTGTATCAATTTTTTGGTGTGATTTATATTTAAACATTTGATTTGATTATAATCATTATATACTTATCTACATATCACATACTCAACACCATCAAACCAAATCATTACGTTAGGACCATGGCAAATTTTAACTTTGATCAAAATCATATTTTGTTATGAAACTACACATAATATTTGCTAATTAGTTATGGTCCCTAATATTAATTGGAACTTTTTCCAACAACCTCGAGCATGACTGGTTGAGCGTCCATTGTGATGCGGAAGTGATTCCATCATCATTGGCTATGGTGGATTTAGGACCACGAGTTAGTGTAAACAATCAATTTTTTTTATATTAATTATTATCATACATATGAACGATGATCTGATGACGGTCGAGCAGTGGTCGAACAGTGGCGGCGATCGAACGAGCAAGAGGAAGATTTGATGAGAAAGATGACAGAGAGAGGCTATGGTCAGAACTCGGACAGTCGGACGATGGTGGTCTGATGGCAGAATGGTTGGTCAGAGATGGTGAGAATGAGAAGGATGGGAGGGCTCTCATCATCACTGTTTTGTTTGTTTGAAAATTGAAGTGAAGTGCAATCACGTTAGTGCATAAGGAAAGAGAATAAACGGCAGGGTAGTAGGTGCAAATATATAAAATTAGGGGACAAAATTGAAAGAACTCAATGTATTAGATGTAATTTTATACAATTCAGTAGGTATATTTGCACACCCTCACTCCTACATGGGTCTGTCACTTATGGTTGGCCAATTATACCTTTAATGTTAAGAGTAAAAAAATTACAAGAATGCCACCACAGAAACGGTTCAAGACTCGCTAACGTGAAACCATTGTCCGGGAGGATTTTGATATCCCTTGGTAATTATATGCCTAAGAGCATTCACATCTCAGCACCTCATTTTGGAGTTCTTAAATGAGTCCCACCATTATGCAACACTAATTTTTACTTTTTATAACTTAAGCAAATCATATCTTCAACCCAGTAACTTTTAAAAAGATCTTAAATGGATCCCATCAGTGACCCCACATCCTTACATTTCATCAATAATTTATTTATCACATCATAATTATTTGAAATATCAAAAAATAAAAAATAAAAAAACACATCATCACAATTCAATTTGTTTTAATTAAAAAAAATGCCAGACAAAAAAGCACAAGCAACAAGTGCTTGTGCAAGCACTCTCCAGTGTTGAGGTGCTTAAGTAGCACTCGCTGAATTGTCAAAAAAAAAAAGTAGCACCCACTGCATTGCCACAAAATACATAAGCACCGCATCTTAATATTTAAGCACCCAGGATTTTGCTCCGATGCAGGAGCTCACTTAGTATATAAAGTACAGTGCACTGTTTCTTATAATTATATTTCAACCACATTGGATATGTATTAATCATTGCTTGCTTAAGCAAGATTTACATTAATATTAAAATAGTTTTGCTTTTATGGCACTTGATGGAAGAATTAATTTTAGTTTGCAAAATTTTTATGGAAATCTTAAAATATCATGTTTGATATATATATATTTTTTAAATGATATTCACATGAAACTAATATTTCTAAGATTTTTTTTTTATATTATATTTCCCCCAAAAATGTTCTTATGGAAGGTGCGTGAATCTTAGTTTCCCATAGACATGTATATATGTGTGCATTCTTACCTTACGTGATAACATGGGTATATCTAAGCAGGGTTGATACCCATAATGACTTTAGATATTCATGGAGTCATATACGTGAGTGGGAATCTATTTCTAGTTGATGAAGATTCCTTATTGATTATGTACGTTAGCTTTCCAAGATATCGAGAGCCGTTATGACTCGTCGTAGTGTTAAAATAAAGATTGAGAGATCTATTTTCTTTAAATCATGCGCGATGAACCTAATTGATTTTGGGGCCAATAATTAATCAACACAAACAATATATTTTCTGCGAAAACATCAATAAAACATATATGTCTTCCTCAAATTATCAATATAGCAAATAAAATATCCAAAACAAAAAAATATACACAACCAAAAAACCTAAAAAATAAGGACACTAGTGCCTATGATATAGTATTTTAGCATGAAAAAGTATTTAACCTACTCAACGTCAAAGAAGGCCGTTATGTTCAAATTGTATTTTTAACTTTTAATAATAATTTGGAAACAACCGGTTTATTCCGGTTCAATCCGGATGAGAAAGCTCTACTATATGAGAGGAGCGCATTTTGGTTGAACCGCCAGATCCAAATTCAAATTTCACGACGCTCTTCCCCAACTCCGTTTCGCCTCTACCTTCCATTTTCTCCTGCGTAAACCCTAACATCGTTCTCAATTCCCACAGATCGTGCTTCGAAGCCTGATATGGCTTCCCGGAACCAGAACAGGCCTCCTCGCAGCCCCTCCAATGTAATTTACACTTCTCTTATTATTTTTTATAGATTTATTCAAGGAATTGTATGGTAGAACTGTAGAAGAATAACCCATGCTTTAATTCGATAAAATCAGAACAAGATTAGGGAAAGTAACATTTGATCAAATGGGGTTTTTAAAGGTGTTTTATTTTTTGTTTTGGACGCAGAAGAAGGGAGGCACCGAAGAAGGTCCTTCAGACAAGCGTAGAAGGATTGGAACAGAAAATAGGGTTCGAGGCAGGGCTCCATTTGGTACACTCAACAACAAGCCAGATGCTAACGCCAACGATGTTGCCAGCACCGAAGGCTCCGAATGTAGCACCGTTGACTTCACAAAAGAGGAGGTTGAAGCACTGCTCAATGAGAAGATGAAAAAGGGGAATCCTTATGATAATAAGGTTTATAATTTCTCACTGGCTGATCCTTAATTCAATCCTTGTTAGTGTTGAGTGTGAAGCTTATTTGGGTTGTTTTTGCAGAAAAAAATGGACCAGATGGCAGATCTAATCAAGCGTCTTAAACTTTGCGTTCGGTGGTATAAAAGGGTTGAAGAAGGATATATTCAAGAAAAGGAAAAGCTTCAGACTGAACTACAATCTGCTGAGAAGAAGTGCATTGATACTGGTGCGTTTTCTCTCTCTTGACTTTGTGATAACTGACTGGTGTTTTGGAACCCTCCAAAACTATTGAAAACATCTTAAGCGTGTTTCTAGATGCTTGCTTCATTTACTTCTCCCAAATCGATTTGTTTGTGTTTTGAGCACCAAGCGTTATGATGAGTAAACTGCCAGTTATATTATCGTTCTAGCTTGCTACAATTTTAGTTGTCATTATAGTTTTGAGCAGCACAACCTAGTGGGAATTGTTCTATGCTCTCTGGTAATAACAATCAGGAACTTAGTTGGATAGATTACCTATGAATAATTAGGGACTTTATTCTTCAGAGTAATTATCTATTATCTAATGATATAATATGTAGAAAAACCTTCACAATTCTGAATGAAGAGAGTGCTTGCTGCATCTTTTTTGTCTTTTCTGCAACAACCTTGAAAGAACTTGGTCTATTTAAAAGCAATAAATAATTTTACCAATTTGCATTTTGTCGTCATTAAAATTCCATGGTAAGTTCAAAAATTTATGTCAAAAGAACCATTATTCACTCTTCACCCATTTGTGTTTTCTCAGAGACTGAGATGAAGAATAAAGTGGACGAGTTGAATGAGACTATATCTAACTTGAGGATGACAATTTCCTCTCTAGAAGAGAGAATTATAAAGGAAGAATCAGATAAATTGGTAAGGTGTTTTGCTTCAACGATGTGATTAGATATCCCGAATCATGTTTTCCTTTACCTGATAATCTCATTTATTGTGGTTTGATAACTAGGAAGCTATAGATTGTTATAGAAAAGAAAAGGAAGCTAGAAGTGCAACCGAGCAGATGCAAGCTTCTCTTTCAACTGAGCTTGAGAAAGTTAGGGATGAGAAATCAGCTGCTGAGCGGAAGGTAATGCTATGCTATAATATGGACACTTTACAGTTATTGGTTCTATATATTGAAATCCAGAACCAACTTACATAAGAATTATTCCCCTCCTGTTAAATTCTGTAATGTTTTTAATGATTTATATTATTATTGTTATTGGCTATTTAATTCTTGCAGGTTGCCTCACTTTCTGTTTTTCCCTTTGAAACTGTTGAGTTTTGCAGGCCATTTTGAACGAGGATTTGTACAAGAGATCACAAGAGTACAATATGAGTCTGCAGCAGTACAATAGCCGCCTTCAGTCAGATCTTGAAACAACTAGTGAGACACATAGACGACTAGAAACAGAGAAGGCATCCATTGTTGAGAGCCTTAGCAATGTAAGAGGCCACAATAAGGCATTGCAGGATCAGTTGGCATCTCTTAAGGTATGTTGTTTTAGTGTGATATTTGATTTTAATGTTGTTGAATATTGTCTTCATATGATGTTTTGTCAGGTGAGAGTTTTAATAATTGAATTTTCGCATTGGTGTTGTAAAATGTTTGCAAATCAATTGAAATGCATGTGAACATGTTAACCACTTTTTTCCCACTTTCCACTGCCTCCTTGGGCATGGTATGCAAAGTGAGTAGCTTGATTGAGCTGGGCACTCTGAGCTTGCCTTGTAGTTTGTCTACTGATTGCACTGACAACCTTCTTCCTGGAAGCACTTGAATCTCAACCGTCAAGATAATTTTAACTTGTCATGAGTAACCTTTATTGTGAAGAGCAGCAAATTGCAAATAATTTGAACTTGGAACCTTGTGCACTTTGCTACTATTTTTTAAAAACTATAGTTGGTCATTGTAAGTATCTTAACTATGGTGCTTAGTTTCCTTGGTTTTATCGTTGTTTCTCAGGTTTTACAGGATGAGGCTACAAAGCAGAAAGAAACGGTAATAAATGAACTGAATTGCCTTCGGGAAGATTTGAAACGAATTAGAGATGACCGTGATTGCCAACTGGGACAAGTAAAGGCTTTAACTGGAGAAGTAGCAAAGTATAAAGAATATACTGGGAAATCATGTGCCCAATTGGATAACTTGACGATTAAAACAAGTGCTCTGGAGGTTTGTTGTATTGTTTTGTCTTTACCTTTTCATTATTTTGATCTTTTTATTTATTAATTAGGCAATCTTGTGTTCATTAGATTTATAACTTATAAGATAGTGGCGGCTTTCTTTATAGGAGACATGCTCTTCTCAGAGGGAGCAAATATGTATGCTGCAACAGCAGTTGATTGCTGAAAAGGAGAAGTTAAAGGTAGGTCATTTTAATAAAAAAAAATTCCTGGAAGACTTGCCTAACATCATTAAAATTTAACGGGGAATAAATAATTAAATGGAATCAGTTGATGTTTTGCTTGTAATAATTACTAATTACTAATTAGTTCATATTCATATTTGATAACTCAAACCAACTTTTATTTTCTCCTTGTTAGATGGCTGATTTATCTGTTTCAGAAACAAGAACAGTGTTTGAAGATCAGAAAAGAATTATAAGTGAACTACAGGAACGATTGGCAGATAAAGAATTCCAAGTAATTGAAGGAGAGAAGTTAAGGAAAAAACTGCACAACACTATCCTGGTAAATTCTTTTACGATGAAATTTTGTTATCATCTAAAAAATTCCCACCTTTCTTACCAGTTGTTTGGCATAATAGTTCATCGGTATAAAATCATGTCTGTTTGTAGGAGCTGAAAGGAAATATTCGTGTGTTTTGCCGTGTGCGACCTTTGCTACCAGATGATGGTATTGGAACAGACATGGTTGTTTCTTACCCTACGTCAACAGAAGCTCTTGGACGGGGCATTGAATTGGTACAAAGCGGTATATACACAAGCTTGTTCCCCCCTTCTCTGGTGCTACTATTTCTATGTTTCACGTGATTGTTGTGCTTATTTAAAGTATAATAACCTCACATCCTTTAACAATAAGCAGGGCAGAAGTACTCGTTTACATTCGACAAGGTATTTGATCATGAGGCTTCTCAACAAGATGTTTTCGTAGAGATATCACAGCTGGTACAAAGTGCGCTTGATGGGTACAAGGTGATTTCTACTTTACCTCCTTTTGGTTCATTATGTGTTCACAGACCTAATACATAGAAAATATGTATAAAAAAAGAATGGCAACTTATAATATCGTAAGATGGAAAAGTGCTTTGCTATTGGCAGTTGGCTTTGGGGGATAATGGATTCTTTTAAATACCATAGCTAATGGTTGCTTCTGAGATCATCCAAAATTTCGTGGGTGTGCTTTTAGTTGTAGACTCTAGCAAAATCAATTGTGTCCATATGGGGTTATTTAAAGATTTTTTTTTTCCTCCTTGTTTTTTTTGTACGATGTGTGATTGTTGGTTTTGCACTTCATTATGGGAATTGATTTTCAATTGCTTCGGTTGCCATTGGCTTTCCTCTGGGGTCTTTATCTCTCAGCTTCTGAAGATTCTGGTAACTTGGCCATATTTTTCAGAAAACACTGAAAACTTTTTACACTTTAACAGATTTGTTATGCAAAATTTGTTATTATGTACAATGAACTATGGCATGATACTTTAGTCACGTGGACTTTGTCTGGCTATATTTGAGTATTATCTTGTATTTGATATCTTGGTGTTTCTGTGGCTAATGGCAACTCCTCATAATTGGGTTTGCTTCTTGAAAAAGAAGCCCTTTTTTCCTTCATGAAATGCAGTTCTGTTGTAAACATTTTTTACTTGGTGCTTTCTGTTACTTTCATATTTGTGTTATTTTGGCTATTACTAGATAAGCTATGCCTTGCCTGACAAAGGGATCATAATTTGTTATGGCAGGTCTGCATCTTTGCTTATGGGCAGACAGGTTCAGGCAAGACCTATACCATGATGGGTAAACCTGATGCCCCAGGGTTGAAAGGGTTGATACCACGTTCTCTAGAACAGATATTCCACATCAGTCAGTCCCTGAAAGATCAAGGGTGGAAGTACAAAATGCAGGTTAGTATACTTTATTCTGATTCTCATGCTATTCCATTTATAAGTAGAAACATTGACAAATTTTTTAAAATATCTTTAGGCTTCAATACTGGAAATATATAATGAGACCATCAGGGATTTGTTATCATCAAATCGGTCAAGTAGCGTCGACCTAACACGAACAGAAAATGGTGCTCCTGGAAAGCAGTACACTATAAAACACGACGCCAATGGAAACACATATGTTTCGGACCTCACTATTGTGGATGTTTGCAGTGTAAATGAGATTTCCTCCCTCCTGCAACAGGCTGCACAGAGCAGGTGAAGCTTGAAATCTACAATTGTCTTTTTTATGTTCTCAAGTTTGGCTTGAATGAACTTTCTGGATGAAAGCGTTCTATAGTGCATCTGCTCTTCCATATGAATTCTCAAATGACAAATATTATTTCTTTTCAAATAATCAGTTATTGAAGATGTCAAGTTTCTTGATACTGTGAAATCATTTCAGAAAATTTTTAGTATACTTGATTAGTTTTAAGAAGTAACACTGATAAATACAATGTGCTCATGTTTGTCATTAGATTTTTAAACAAAGAAATTGTGTCCTTTATGTTTTTCAAGGTCAGTAGGAAGAACACAGATGAATGAACAGTCGTCACGAAGCCACTTTGTGTTTACTTTGCGTATATGCGGGATTAATGAGGTACGTGATGCTTTCTGATACTTTCGTGTATTTTTACTGTTCTTTTATCTTGGCACCATTTTCTGACATGCCTCTCTCATTTGTAGAACACTGAACAACAAGTGCAAGGTGTGTTAAATTTGATTGATCTTGCTGGAAGTGAAAGACTGTCAAGGAGTGGGGCAACTGGGGACCGTTTGAAGGAAACTCAGGTGTCTGCTTGATTTGTGTTGTTATGAACTTGAGCTCTATGAAGACAATTTTATTTCCTTTAATACACAAATAGTAAAGTTTTGCTATATATGTTCAGGCTATCAACAAAAGTCTCTCCTCTTTGAGTGATGTCATATTTGCTCTGGCAAAGAAAGAGGAGCACGTCCCCTTTAGGAATTCAAAACTGACATACCTTCTCCAGGTATGCATAGCTATGAAATTTTGCATTCCTCATTATATTTTCCTTTGTTTTATTCTCATTCATTATTATTAGGGAAGTCATATAACGTGCGTATTGAAACAAAGGCTGTGATTTGGTGACTGTGTTGGATGAATCGATTAGCAAATCAAATAACTGTTATTTCTTAATATGATGGCCTAATTGCCGTTAACATGCTTGTGTTGTATGCATGGCAGCCATGTCTTGGTGGGGATTCAAAAACTTTGATGTTTGTAAACATCTCACCCGATACAACTTCAACTGGGGAGTCACTTTGTTCCCTTCGATTTGCTGCCAGAGTCAACTCCTGCGAGATTGGCATTCCGCGGCGTCAGACATCCACACGCTCCTTCGATTCTCGTTTGAGCTATGGCTGAAACTAAACACTTCTGCCTCCCAACATTCATAATTCATAATCCATAACCAAAAGTAACTGTTATTTCTACTGCTTTCCCGGGGATACAAGTGTTATTTTGTTCTGTGTGATAGAAAATGTAACTGTGTTAACCTTTAGAGAATCGAGCTTGTATAAATTGATTGTAGAGGCTTGGCTTTAGCCTCAAAAGTACTACTAATGATTTGTACCATTGTAGCTGTGACCCGCTAATATTCAATTTATTTGAGCAGTTTGTTGATTCTATCTCGCTTGATTGTAAGTTTAACATTGGTGGAGTGTAGTAATTATAAAATCTTTTATATTGTTAATTAATCATTAAGATATATTATTTTGGATTAATGAGATTTGTTTTATATATATATATATATATATTATTGATTATTGATTATTGATACTTACAAAAATGTTATCTTATTATTAAAGTTTTGTGGAAGAAGAATACAAAACAGAAAACAAAATAATGTTCTTGTAATTAAGGCAAAATTTTCAAACTTAATTTCGTGGAGTCGTTTAGGTTATGTTTAGACTGATTAAAAAAAATAAAATGAAACGAAATATCAATAAGATAATATTAGATTAAATAGATGAATCAATTTCATTAATTGTATCTAATAGTTCGGTTTTTTCATAATTAAAAATGGATAGATATTTGATGAAATGATCAAATTAATAATTCATAATAATAATAAAATGAATTTAATTGATATACACTATCATTATACTGTTAACTAACAATAAATCAATAATAAATCGTCATATTATTAAAAATCTTTGATTCTTATCATAATCAGCTTAAAGATCATTTATTCCATGATTTGTTATCATTGGTTGACACTGTAAAAAATTTTATGCTGTTAGTACATATACCAATTAAACTCTTAAAAAATCGAAGGAACAAGAAAGAATTTTAGGAACTAAATATGATCAATAGTTAAAAGAATAAAAATGTAATTAAGGCTAAAAAAAATTAAAGTATGGAAAGTGTTGCAACTAATCCGAATATGAAAGGAACAATTTTGTAGTCGTAACAGTGGGCGCCCATTGGATCCCAAGGCTGATGAGGTTGGTAGGACCAGACAGACAGTTGGATGGATAGGAAGAGAATCAGAATTAATTATTAATTGCGAATCTTCTAGTCCTAGATGAGAAAACCCCCATATCTTTTACTTTTATCTCTTTGGTTGCCTCTATCATTTCTATTTTCTATTTTCTATATTCATTTTCCACAAACCAACTTATTCACTCTAGTACCTTTATCTTTCTTTATAGTTTGTGCAAATTTTTTTTAAAGTCCCTTGTTTTTAGTTTGGATTTATTTAATTAATATACCCTCCGATCACTATTATAAGCAAAAATTAAATAAAACACACATATTAAGGAAGTTAATAAATCTTATTTAATTTTGTTAAAAAATTAGGCTTATTACCTAAATTACTCTTCATCTAAAATTTCAATTTTCATCGTTAAAATACATCTACATTAAATAGATCCCACTTTCAATAAGGATGAGAGGGAAGATTTTCTTTTATATGTCAAGGAGTATTGAAAAATAATGTCAGCATTAAATTGGAATATGACCCTTTATATTCAGCATTAAATTGGGAATAATTTCAAGGAGTATTGGAAAACATAATTTATATTAAGTGGGGGGTATTTTGGGAATAATAGCATTAAATTGGATGGAAGTACGAAAAATTTGCTTATATTTTAAACCAAAAAATTCAGAGGTTTTTTGCTTATAATATTGACAGGAGGGAGTAACGATTTTTTTAATATGTGCAACATATACAACATTACACATATTAAGGAATCAAAAAATAGAAATATTCCATTGGAAAAAGTAGCTTTTAGACTTTTAAAAAACTGATTACACAACTTTCAATACAGTATTTCTATATTTGATTCCTTAACATGTGCATATTGCACAAGTTAGAAAAATCCAATTAATAATTATTCTTACTTTGTTTTGTAGCGGAACAAGAAGATGCTTGGCTTTGTACATCAAGTTGTGTGGGTATTCCTAATCCAATCCAATGACAATAAATTATTATTAAATGATGGTATTGGTCTGCTCTCAATTATCTTCTAAATCATCAGTCTTATATTATTTATTATCCACTTCAACACAGTTTCTAGCTCCAAATCATCCACTTTGCCATCTCCAAATCATCAAGTAGGAGTTGAAGGAGGGAAATGGAAACCCCAGAGCAGCACAAGTCAAGGGTTGTGGTCATTGATTCTTTGCAATCATGGGAGTTCTATGTCACTCAGGCCAATAGCCAGTCTTGCCCTGTAAGTCACCAATTTTGTGCATATTTATGATGCCTCAACTACAATTTTTCATTCACACCCCTATTCTGCAAATGGGTATTTTCAAAAACACCACCTTGAAATTTCTTGTATTTCTATGTTTGCTTCAATTTGGATTTCTTGTTATAACTTTCAAGCTTTTGTATTTTGTGGGATGGATTGTAGATTGTTGTACACTTCACTGCTTCATGGTGCATGCCTTCGGTAGCTATGACTCCTTTTTTTGAGGAACTGGCTTCAAGCTATCAAGATGTTCTGTTTCTCATTGTTGATGTTGATGAAGTCAAGGTATTATTTCTTCCACCCTTTCTTTTAAACATTATGTCTCTGTGCCTAGATGCCCCTATTAAAAATTTAAAATGCTTCTAGATGCATATTTGGTATTTTGGTATGTGCATATATACTTGCTGTTTACTGATAACCAGTACCACTTATCTTTCTACATATTTATCTTAGTTGTAAGACCCTTTTCTGCTTGTGTGAATATGTGGGATGTGGCATTATGTGAGACTGCTATTCAGATTTCTTCTGTTTTCTGCATGAATTGTTGTATTTATGAGCATTCCTCTCCATCCACACACCAAAGAACAGCAAAAGTTACACGCTGCCATAAAATCTCATTCTCCTTTTTTTTTTCACCAAAACTTTTATATGAATGAATCATAAGAATTTGCTCTAGAGTAGAGGAGTACACCCAGTGCTATCCTAAAATGCCAAAAAAGTTTGTCCCAAAGGAAACGAGCCCCACCTTATATATGCAAGAACAAGCAACCTGCTATCTCTGAACTATTTCTTCACATAATGAATTGTCTCATTAAATTGTTACATGTTTCTAACTTGCTAGTATCAAAACTATAAGAAAATAGGCAAGTCCATGCGGGTGTCAGTATCTGGTGATATACTGTGCATTTCTCATTTAATTTATTATTCCGTTTGATAATATTAATATATCAATTATTATGTGCAATTTAAGTCCTGTTACCTACTACTGTGTGTCCTTGAGCACTTTATGCTTGGATACTGTGTCCTTCCCTGTTCCTTGGTGGGGATATTTTTACCCTGTAATATTTTAAATGGGCAATCACGGTAACAATTAAAGGAAGGTGTTCAAGGTTAGTAGAATTTTTTACTGTGCTGGAGTTTAATGAAAGGTTGAGATTATATGGTGCTATTATATGGCTATCTTGCCAAATGTTTACTCAATACCCTGTAATATTATTTGTGTGACATGTATTCTAAAACATTTGTAATCAGTAATATGGTTCAACAATTGCTTTGATTATTGAGCAATATATAGTCTTGACATGATATAATCTAGAGTATTGACTCTAGCATTTTCGATTCGTGGACAAGATCGAACTTGCTCTATTTGTTTTGTACTCCTTAGATAATAGAGCAACTTGCGCCACTTGGATTTTGAAGCACAGTTTCACAGATGTGGTGTTTGCTACTCACACAGAACTTTATAAATTTTAGATATTCGGCTGATCAATATCTTAAACATATTCATGCTTGAAGAAATGAAACAAAAAGTTAATTGTTGGGTGATTTCGTCTTTAATGTTTTTGATACCGTTTGATGACGGCAATTAAATGTATTTGAATTTTTTTGGGGGGTCAGGAGGTAGCCACCAGGATGGACATAAAGGCAATGCCAACATTTTTGCTGCTGAAGGACGGTGTTCCACTGGAGAAGGTTGTTGGTGCCAATCCAGAAGAGGTAAAGAAAAGGATAGATCAGTTTGTTCAGTCCATTCGTGTCTCAGTAGAATAGTCATGCTTCTATATGATATTCATCCCAAACCAAGTTGTAATGTATGTGCTTGTGGTCCTGCACTATGGCATCCGGGTCAAAGTCTTTTGTGGTGGTGGAATGTTGAATATCAGTTCTGATGTAATTTCCAAGTTTCATTAATTTGGTTAATGATTACTATATTCAGACTAAAGTTTGTGTCCGATGAAATTTGTATATTTTTTATATTGTGGATTTGTGGTGCTCTTTGCTTGGAAGTAGTAAATTGAAGGACTGTCCTGCTGTTTTTGTACCACTGTTGCACTAGCAGAAAAAAAAATCCAACATATTTCTGCATTGGATGGATTGCCACAGGTGCCCACATTCACACCATTGGATGGATTGACATTGGGTTCAATGCCAAGGCAAATCCAATAGTCAATGTGATTTGAGCATATTTCTGCAAAGATGTATGTGATATTTTTGTATTCTCTTATTTTGACTCCTTAAAACCAGATAAGGAGAACATTAAATCTCATCACTTTATATACATCCAGCTTGGCCTTTTTTAATGTTTGGGAGGATGGAGTGGGGTGGTTAGTAATGGAGTGGAGTGGTTAAACAATATTAACCCATTGTTTGAGAGTTTATTCATTAATGGAGTGGGATAGTTTAAGATGGTAATCCAAATTACTCAATCCCATCCAAACTCCCAATTTTTATACCCTCCAAATTGGGGGGTTTGGGATTTCCTCTTTAAACTTTCAAACAATGGAATGTTATACTTTTACCTCTTCAATCCATTCCATTACAAATCATTTCATTACTAACCATTCCATTCCATCCCTCTCAAAAGTTATAACTGGATGATATCATTTATAGCACAAAACTCATCTGTCCTTGACACAGAAAGCACAGGCGAATTTATATGCTGTATGCTTGTTGGGCTTTCCAAATAATGCAGAATAAGCCCGACCCGTAAAAAGAAAGCATAATAAATCAAAGCCTAATTAATTACCACTGTGTGTGGAAATGAGCTGGATTGTACCATACTTTGTCTAAATAGGTCTAGACCTGTTTGGTAATATATATGTCAGTCCAAGTCTAATCTGTTAGCTGTCATTTCTTCTCTCAATTTTTTGAAAGGGGACCTAACTTGTTTATGAAAACATAAATGTTCGGACTAATTTGAGAGCCTATTTGAATGATTGAATTACAATAAGGTCTTCATATATGCCAATAAGCTTATCTTTTTAAATTTTTAACTATTGTTACCTTTAGTGAAATTATGAATTCTGCATAAAATAAACATAAGTTTAATTTATATGTATTATCAGTGTTACACTGACAATCAATTAGAATTCATGGAATTGATGATCTTTAAGGTGGTTAGGATAAGAATCAATCATTTGTATTAGTGTGTCAATTTCTGATTACACTGTCAGTACAGTGTATACCAATTAAATCCAATAAATATACTATATTAGTTCCTTAAAAATAAAAATACAATATTAGTAAATTATATAAATGCTAAGTAAGTTTTTTCAAAAGCTCGAACCTTAGCATTCATAATTTAAAAAAGCCTTTTAAGAATCTTAAATTTAACTTATCTGCTAAATAGATCAAGCCTATCTAGGCTAAATAAAAGTTAGATCATAGGTTCAGATGGGTAGTGTTGCCTCTTCTCCCTCTTACTCATTAGGCTGAGTGATGTCAAGGATATTTTTTTCTGGAAAAAAAGAGTATATAAAATTATACATGAAATCCATTGGGTAGATTAGAATCATTAGATAGTTGATTAAGTACTACGTTCAATCTCCTCCCTGCAAGAGTTACTTTCCTTAAAATTGTCAACCTAATATGAGTGGGTAACATTTTTTCTTTCTTTCCGTCAAGTCAAATATAATTAGAATTTGTGAAAGTGTTAGGCTTTTAGCTATATATATCCTTTCATTATCTGATGAGTTCTAGCGAAGAGATCTCATTGCGACCCAATTGGGTTAGAAATCACATCAACTTTATGATTCTTCATAATAGTCATGACTCATGAGTAACATCATTTCTAGCCAAAGTGGAGAGCTCCTTTTGGAATTCGCGTGTATATGTTTATTGTTTATCTTAATGGTAACGTTTGCTGTACGTCAAAATTTTCATGTACTATTTATTTATTTTATATATATATGATTAGTTTATTTCCCCACACAGAATTTATGTATGTAAATTTAACGAGCCAAAATACGAAAAAAAAAATTGATGTAATTATTTAATGTGTACATAATACTGCCGTTATTTTTATGAGTTGTTTTAGCTACTTATTTAAATACATTTTATGATGAATTTACCACAGTATTATCCCTGAATCGGAATTGTCCTGAGAGTCATAAGATGGTCAATGTGATTTGGGATGAGACAAAGATGTTGAGAGGCATAAGGTACAAGATTCTAATTTCACCCATACTAATATAATAAACTAACAAACTAATATTAATTTGCCTATAAAAAATACTTGGAATTGCATTGTGTGAATGTGCTTGAAGTCTTGAATAAAAAAGTTACTAATTTATAGCTCCCAAATTTTGGAACTTAATGTCAAAGTTGCCCACTCCGTTAACACAGTGGGTTGGTCTACTGGAATATGACAGTCTTATATTTAACAGGTTGCAGGTTCGAGCCCCCATTAGTTTTCTTGGGATAAGTAAAATGTAAATCATTTTGTAAATGCTTATAGAACCCAAAGGTTTTTCCTACCTTGAACTGGGGCACCATCCCCCAATCCTAAATTTTACTGCACCAAAAAGTTGACCACTCCGATTAATTCTACGTCAATCAAGGAGATGGATGGTTCAAGGAGTATCAGCTAGAAATGGTGCCGCATATTCTCTGTATTTTATTTGAAGTGTGTCTAATCTTAATCATAATAATATTGCCCATGTACCAAAAAAATCTTAATCATAATAATAATGAATTCATAATCTAATCCTTATGCAAATCCTCTACATTTCAACAACTTGGCATTTCACTCTTCAAAAAAAAAAAAAAAAACAACAACTTGCCATTTTTTTTTGTGCTTCTGGGCTGAGTAAATAAACCAATTAATAAACAAAGGACTAAAAAAGTTCTTGACAGTTTCATAATACAAAAAATATCTTTTGACTTATTGATATAGTGGATAAACTTACTACACAATCTAAAAAAACGTCATATTATCGTGTACATATATCGTTTTCTCGTCACCAAAGAGTTGACTTTGCACACACTTGCGCATAAAGAAGTGTTAATTAAAGACCAGCCCATATAAAAAAAGTTCAATTTGTTTTTGTAAAGTTGGTGACACACTTGTTACTTCTGAAGTTCTGATCTTCCTCTTCTGCTACCAAAGAGATTGCAAATAGATGCAGATATTGTATTATGTTGTGCTATGTGTTATCTTCCTCTTTGTTTTGGTTTCTCCAAATGGCTTTTGCCTTGCTGATACCAACATTCAAACAGGTTCCAAATGCTCAGAAGCTTACTATTCTATCAATGAAGACACATTCCATAACAATCTGAGAAGTTTGTTGGATTCTCTTGCTTCAAACGTTGTTGATCACCATGGTTTTTACCAAACCGTCGTGGGAAAAAAGGCCAACAAGGTTTATGGTACAATATTATGTAGAGGGGACATATCTGAAGATAATTGTTCTAATTGCACCCTTGGTTCTATAAGGGTAGCCTTAAATGAGTGTCCTAATAGCAGAGATGTTTCAATTTGGTTTAGATGGTGTTTCCTACGGTATTCCAATGAGAGCTTCTTTGGAGTTATGGAACCAACAGCTGTGGCAATCACAAATGATACTGATTTTGATGACCCATCTGTGGTTTCAGAAGGGCTACCCTTCATGAATGGACTAGCAGATTCAGCTCCAGATGAGTCATTCATGTTCCAGATAGCAGTATTGAATGTGAACCAAAGTGGGAAGAGGTATGGCATGGTTCAA
Source organism: Echinosophora koreensis (assembly GCA_035048595.1). Lineage (NCBI taxonomy): Eukaryota > Viridiplantae > Streptophyta > Magnoliopsida > Fabales > Fabaceae > Echinosophora > Echinosophora koreensis. The sequence continues at coordinate 59,388 of JAPCYP010000149.1, read as the reverse complement.
TGCACAGGAGATATCAACAGGATGGACTGCAGAAGTTGTTTGGATGCTCAGTTACTCAATTTCAGAACTGTTGTTGGAAACAAAAGGAGATGGGAAATTTATGGGTCCAACTGTTTCATGTGGTACAATGACTATCAATTTTATTTTAATGTCTCAACTCTTCTAAGTGGTGAGTCCTGTTATATACTTGGTTAATTCTTTTGTAATTCATTAAAACATAGTGATATATGGTTGGACATTAGTTTCCTTAGCTTGTCAAATCTGATAATGGAATCAATATCTAATATAAGACTTGCTTTGTGGTACAGCTGCTAGCAGGGCCTCTTCTTGCACAAGATTAGTTATTGGCATGATTGTTGCAGTCTTGGCAGACTTTTTGGTCTAATTCTGGCAGCTATTTTATGATTTCTGATAGAAGGCCATGAATGTGTAACTGGCAATTATTATTTAATTCAATTTTCGTTTCTTCTTCAATGGGATTTTTTTTTTTTTTTTTTTCAATAGTGGAGATGAATGTACTGGTAATTTTTTCTCTTTCTCTGTCTCTGTTGCTATTTATTTATTTTTGTTTGATTGCTTTGTAATATTGGGATCTTTCTTGTATCTGATTAAGAAAAAAATGGACTACTCAACTGTATGGATAGGTGGTACTTATCGTGGAGATTTCTGTGACGCGGAATGAGAAAAATTTCAGCTCCATTTCAATTATCATAATCTCAATTATTTTATGTTTAAAGAAATTCAACTTTGGAAGGATACTAAATAATACAAGTTTTTTTTTTTTTGACTGGATATATACAATACAAGTTACCTAACAAGAGAAAAGGCTGAGTTGACACTTGACAATGACATATAACAGTTAACAAACTATTTACTAACTCTTAATTATAAATTCTTGTCCAGATTGGTTTCAGGAGGGTCTGTCAAGAAAACTTGGAAGGGGTAATAAGATTAGAATCAGTCTTGATGCTTCAATAAACATGATGGACAAACCATACTGAGATAGTGAGATATATATGTTAAAATATGTGACACTCTATAAGCATATTCTTGTCAGTCGTTACATATGAGAGTCTGTAAGAAATTTTACTTCTGATGCCATTATTACGCTTTAGTGTTTACTGTTAGAAAAATGGGGTCTGGCCTGCAACAAAGAAGAGAAGAACAAAGGTAATGCGCAATCTCCAAGACGTGTAGGAATATTAGGCTTTAGGTTCGATTCGCCCCTACCAATCTCTCCTCGTAGATTGGATGCAACAGGTGTAACTGGCGAATCCCCTTCAGGATACAATGGAGAACCTTGGTTTGGTTGGCACACCCTAAACCAAGCGTATCGTCAATGGTAGTTTACAGAACAATAGTTTCCTTAACTCTCTCTACGCATAAGGGAGAAAAGAAGGTGATTTGGAGTGAACAATGCTTGGGAAATTGTGAGTTTTTCGCGTTCTTGACTGCATGCAGATGGTTCTATTTATAAACCAACTCATGTCACTTGGTGAAAGAAAATAACTCTTCAAAGGTTCCATAATCAGTCAAATACAATACATAAGTACCATTAACGCCCACCTGTTGACACAACACAACCGATGGCCTAGTGGTCAGCGGATGTGTCCCCTAACTCAGCGACCCGAGTTCGATTCCTTCAATGTACCGTTTTGCATTATTAACGTTTAAAATAAAACAATCGTTAAAGCTCAAAACTGTCACGCTTAGGGATCGAACTCACGCCCAAAGCAGATGCTGGAAGCGTCACAACCACTGGGCTACCAACACACTTGTGTTAAGCTAATAGTATGATATATATTTATTGACTGTTTATAACCTTCAAACTTTTGTACAATTTTGAAAATATCTCACAATCCCCCACCATTTTCAAAATAAATCCAAATCCCATTATTCCGGAAATCACATGCTTTCAGACAAAGGTATCTTGTGGATTTGAACCTTTGCTTAGTAAGCCATGGGTATCACTCATCCCCGAATAAAGTGGTAGACAAGCTTTGAACCAAATATTCATTAGAACAAGCGTGCACGACTTACACATGAAATCTCGGTACCATTGAACGACGTGATTGTGTGACACATTTGGTAAGGCCTTGTGTCGTGTATCCTCCTTTCATGAGAGCTTACAGAGTCAAGCCCAACTCTAAGAAGCGGCCCCACTTCACTCTCATATAGGTGGACTTTACCAAAAGCACCCCCATAAGTTGGGCACCTCAGCACATATATGCTATAGGTCCATTAAGAGCAAAAGCTCACCCTTTTCCTTTTGCCCTTATGGTATCCAAGTACTTTTCAACCTTGGAATGTATCTATTCGTCAAGTACTTGCAATCACTCTCATAGTGTACTTTGGCCACATTGAACTCAAGACTTGATGCTACTCAAGTGTGAGTTGGGTTTCCACCATTGGTGATCATGTAGATATGGGCTTGATTCCCATCCCTAATGATGTTTTCCACATCATATCACTCGTCAGTCCTTTCGTCAAAGGATGCAAGATTTCTTTCCGTCTTATAAAGACCCTGGATATTACTCCATTTGCAATTAGTTCCTTGACATAACTATGTCTTAGTCCAATGTTCCTGGACTTTCCATTATAAACTTGGCTATATGCCCTTGATAGTGTTGACTGACTATCCCATTGTATGGATACTGACGTCATTAAAATTGGTATCTCATACAACATATTTATTAGTCATTCAATCTCTTTGTTAAATGCTGCCAATGTTATGAATTCTGCAGCCATGGTGGAACCGGCAATGCCGACTTATTTCTTGAAACCCCAAGAAGTAGCACCCCCACCAATTGTGAAGACTCAACTGCTTGTTAAAGCATGATCTTCTTGTATAAGTCACCCAACTGGCATCCGTGTAACCTTCTAATACCGAAGGATACCCATTATAGTTTAAACTATAGATCGTGTCCCATTACAAGTATTTCAATACTCTTGGACAACATGCCAATGGTCCTTTCTTGGATTACTTGTATACCTACAAGGTCTCCTATAACATATGCAATGTTTGCTCGGGTACATGTCATGGCATACATAAACATCCAATTACTTTTAAGTATTCAAGTTGTGCTACGAGACTACCTTTATTTGGTACTAAATTAATGCTATGATCATAGGGAGTAATGATAGGTTGACAATCAAAGTGATTAAATTTATTTAATACCTTTTCTACATAGTGAGATAGGGGTAAACCTACATTCTCACCATCTCTTATTATTCTAATTCCTAGAATCACATTAGCTACCACTAAGTCTTTCATATTAAAATCTCTAGATAAGAAACTCTTGGTTTCTTCTACCACCTAGACCAGCACCAAATAACAGCACATCATTAACATACAAACAAATCATGACCCCTTTTCCACTATGGAATTTACTATAAATACACTTGTCAGATTTATTTATTTTATATTCATTAGCTAGCAGAACTTGATCGAACTTTTCATGTCATTGCTTAGGAACTTGTTTTAGTCCATACAATGACTTCTTTAATTTACACACTTTCTGTTCTTTTCTTGACCATTAACCACAAACCCTTCAGGTTGTGTCATATACACCTCTTCATCTATTTCCTCATTTAGGAATATATACCACATCCATTTGATGAATGACAAACTTATAGATGGATCCGAGTGCCAATAGCACTCTAATTGAGACAATTCTTGCCACCGGTGCATATGTATATAGTCAATGCCCTCTTTTGTGTAAATCCCTTAGCAACTAGTCTTGCCGTAAACTTATCAATAGTTCCATCTACCTTCATTTTCCTTTTGAAAATCCACTTACAACCTATTGGGGTGGAACCAGGTGGGAGGTCTACTAGTTTCCAAATTTTATTCCCTATCTATTGAGTCTATTTCTTCTAGTATAGCTCCCTTCCAAAAAGTGTCTTCTTGAGACTTTTACCTCTTCAAATGTTTCTGGATCACTTTCTGTATTCTAACATATTGGCCCATAACCGTCTATGGACTCCCTTGTTCCTTCAACAAGGAACATGAAAAGCTTGGTCTGTACATTTTCTCTTTTCTAACTCTTTGACTTCTCCTAAGTTCTGAACCTTCCAAAGTATCTTTATTAGATACATTGCTTTCTGGATCATGTGCATTACTATGAACATTATCCTTGTGACTTGGAATTGAATTAAACCATCTTCTTGAATAATTACATCTCTAGACTCAATCACTATATTTACAGGATATGAGTCATTAGATTCCATAACTATGAATCTATATGCTTTGCTATTTTTAGCATAGCCCAAGAAGGCACATTCAATTCCCCTTTCACATAATTTCTTTCTTTTGGTTCCAGAACTTTTACTATTGTCCTACAACCTCAAACTTTGAAAATTTTGAGAATGGGTTTTCTATTTTCAAGAGTTCGTATGGGGATATCTTGTTCCTTTGTTTGGAACCCTATTTACTATCTTAACAAGCCTTGAACATGGCTTTTCCCCAATATCATTTTGCTAGACCATCATAGGATATCATGGCTTTTACCATTTCTTTATATCCTAATTTTCTTTTCAACTATACTATTTTGTTATGGGGAATAAGATTCAGTTGTTTGATCAACTAGCCTAGTAGACTCAAAGTATTTAGGATTATAGAATTCTCCTATTCTTATAACTCCTAAAGCATTTAATAAATGTCTTGTAACAAACAACTTCAATTTACCTACACTATATAATAATAGCTTATGTAAGCATCAAAATTTCTGGATAATTGAGAGTACCATTATAATCTAACATTTATTTTCCTTTGTTGAATGATAACTCAATTATATTTATGAGTGTAGCATTCAACACAAAACACATAAATAAATAAAACTAAATGACGCTGAGATTGCATTGTTACCGTTGGCTTGGTGGTCAATACGCTTGCCTCCTTTGTATTCTGTCCGACTTCGAATCCCAATCTTTGCAACTTTTCATATTTGTCGCTAATAACGTTTTGTTTAAAACAACTGAAAAAGTCATTCCAAATGCAAAACCAGAGATTCGAACTCGCAACCTGCACACTTGTGGACAAACGCGTCTACCACCAGACCGACACACAGATTGTTAACAATTCCTAATGGTCAATTCTATTTAAAGAAAAGCAATTTTTGGGTGCCACAACTGCACCCAACCGGGTCAACCAGACCCACTTTGTAGGAAACCGGGTTTCCACATCCCATTCGTGAACCACAACCATTTTTGGGCATTCAATCCCAATCTATACTAATTTTCATTGTTTCTATGTTTTGTATTAATGTCTAAACATGTTCTAGGATATATCTACATTATTTTCATTATAGAAAACAAACAAAACAATGATCCAATCATTTTAAGTTTTCTATAGCATTTCTTCATGAACATCCATGTCCATTTTAACAACTTAGAACACTCCTAAAATACATTTAAAACATATATAATTTTTATAAAATCAAGAAATAATTCTCATCTTATATTCACAAAATCATGCACTCGTAATATAAGATTTCCTACTCTAAATTAATTGGTTCTTACATGGATCAAATCCACTAATGCATACACATGATATAATCATTCATATATTAGACAATTCTATCAAAATAGAGCAACATACTTGCATGCATAATAAACCAAACATATTCATGTTCATCAAAATTCACATACTTGATTTGATTCTAAATCATGCTAATACCACATGTTAATTTTAACATAAATAAAGAATGCCTTTATGATTGAACATACATGAATTTAGAGTATCAAGCATATCATATTCATAGAAAGTAATTGTGTACCTTTCACCATGGTCACAAATAAAACATATTTTTGATGAAGCATTTGAGTACTCGTCTTTCCTTGTTGTAAAAGGACCATGCATCTCTTTCTCCCAACGAACGAAATTTCCACCCTCGAACCTCTCTAGTTTCACCATGCAAAAAGTCATAGCCCTCAATGTTGCAACCATTGTTATAGATCGAAAATCGAACCTAAAGATTGTTAGAAAAATGGGGTCTGGCCTGCAACAAAGAAGAGAAGAACAAAGGTAATGCGCAATCTCCAAGGTGTGTAGGAACACTAGGCTTTAGGTTCGATTCGCCCCCACCAATCTCTCCTCGTAGATTGGATGCAACAGGTGTAACTGGCGAATCCCCTTCAGGATACAATGGAGAACCTTGGTTTGGTTTGCACACCCTAAACCAAGCGTATCGTCAATGGTAGTTTACAGAACAATAGTTTCCTTAACTCTCTCTGTGCATAAGGGAGAAAAGAAGGTGATTTGTAGTGAACAATGCTTGGGAAATTGTGAGTTTTTCGCGTTCTTGACTGCATACAGATGGTTCTATTTATAAACCAACTCATGTCACTTGGTGAAAGAAAATAACTCTTCAAAGGTTCCATAATCAGTCAAATACAATACATAAGTACCATTAACGCCCACCTGTTGATACAACACAACCGATGGCCTAGTGGTCAGTGGATGTGTCCCCTAACTCAGCGACCCGAGTTCAATTCCTTCAATGTACCGTTTTGCATTATTAACGTTTAAAATAAAACAATCGTTAAAGCTCAAAACTGTCACGCTTAGGGATCGAACTCACGCCCAAAGCAGATGCTGGAAGCGTCACAACCACTGGGCTACCAACACACTTGTGTTAAGCTAATAGTATAATATATATTTATTGACTGTTTATAACCTTCAAACTTTTGTACAATTTTGAAAATATCTCACATTTACCCCGATAGTCACAACCGATAACGAACTAATTAGATTTCATCTCAACTATTTGAGAGTTGAGATTAGGTATTGACCATATGCTACATTTTTCACTTTAGAGATTGCGATCTCCTTTATATTTTTGCCTATTGCTCCGAGGAAAAACACTTACTTTCTTGTATGCAGGGCCGGTCTAAGATCAAATGAGGCTTAAAACAAATTTTAAGTGAGACATTTTTATTTTAAGTAAGAGAGTCTATTTAGATCAAATTGTGTTTTATGTTATGCCTTTTTGTTAGTATATGTCACTTTTTTGTTTTATAAAAACTAAAAGTAAATAATTTTTTTTGTGGGCCTAAAACTAGGACTTTAGTAACTTCATCATTGGGTCCGCAATGCTTGTATGGAAGCATTGTCACAAAGTCACACACACACGTGGCTGTCTTAATGCTGTGGGTTACAATTGGCTTCCTAAGTAAACAAAAGGCTACTGAGTGGAGTCGTGTGGTCCAGAGACTTAGGTGGGGTCCAGTAATTTTCAACAAATTGGAATGGAAAAGAGCTGAAGTAATCTTTTTTACTGGTTTGGTTGTATGCATACATATACATTTTTGTTCAAAGGTTGTAGAAGGACTCAGTTTAAGTAGCAAAGGTTTGCAGGCTGGTGTGAGGCTTTTGATTGGATAAGTCACATTTTTTATTGTTGGTAATTCTAAGAAATTCAATGGGTTTTTGGTTAGATAAAAGGATCAGCTGTCTTTTACATACTCTCTCGGGCTTTGAAGATGATAAGTCCATAAGGTTTCAGCAGCTGGTTTAGTGGTTTTCTGCGCTGCTCTTTTTGCAAGGATTGAAAAACTATCTCCTGCTTTTGGTTTGGCTATGATGTGTATTGCTCTAATTGTAGTTGTTTTTCTTTTGGGCTATGGTGTAGGATTAGTTAGTTATTCAACCATTCATGTCCTGGTATGACTAGTGGTTGAAGCTCTACCTATGTCCTAAATCCTAATGCATATATGCCCCTTTGTAATTAATTCTTTTGTAAACGGGTTCGGAATATTGCTCGTACTCTATCAATATATATTTTAGCTTATCCCAAAAAAAAATAAAAAAAATACACACACGTGTTCTTTGGTTCTTATTCCAATAAGAAAAAAACGATTACTCTCTTTTAAACTTGGGTTTAAGTGTTTGCAAGTTTGGCGTACACGCTGGCTGCTTTATGATTTATGAAGTGCATACTTATCCCAATCTAATTCTTACATATTGGCATGAAAGACCATATAGTATGTATCATACTTTTGGTCATATGACCTACCAATATTATATTTTATTTATAATTACAAATCAAGGTAGACCCTGTGATCTGCATATATATAGCTTTATAAGATCAGCTTTTATGACAAGTAGTTCCTTGGTTTTTGCTGCGGGGTGTCACCCTCGAACCGAGTACGGCTAAAAGACAAGTTCCAAACCAACGGGCTACTCATGAAACTGGCTACTTGGTACTTAATAGGGTCGCTGATTGACATAGTTGCCTGGTGGGTCATAGTTGCAGCTGACAATTGTGCCTCCATTGTTGCACCTGACTCTAGCACACCCTAGACGAGCAGAGTGCCTCCAAACCACCTGAGTGTAACTATGGCACTGACCCCTCACACAAGAGTTAGAGTTATAGTCGTAGTTGGGTTTCTGTGCTACCCACAATGCCACAGCAGCTGTGCCTGTAAGGTCTCCTCTGCTCCATTCAACGTTCTCACCGTATGGACCATTAGAGTTCATGAGCCTGCAATCGCCCATGCGTTGATTCACGAAGCTGTGAGCATATGCTGCAACCTTTGCATCCCACGTGAGAGGCTGAACGCCTACGCTTGCACGAGCAGCGTTGTGGGCTTGAAGATAATCTCGTGGGGAGTTCTGGCCCAAGCAGAAAGGGACTATGGATATTATGGCAACAAAGCTTAGCACTAGCAGCAAAATCTTATCAGTATGCATGGTGTATTTCTAGCTCCAAACACAATCTTTGGTTGTTTTTGAAGATGAAGAATAATTGGATCGTGAATAACTACTGGTACTTATAGGGCTCCAATAGGACCGGACACTGTGTCAACAATTTCAATGCTAGTTTGGTATGGAGCACTACTGCACCCACTAATTATATTTTAGTGCCCAGAAAGGATTCCACTTTGGTCCAAACGTAGTTGCCATTGACTTGAGTCAACTGTTGAGTCTGAGAGGCAAAAGAAGACCCAAATTTAATTAGTATGGAGCATACTAGTTAGAGCATCTCCATTGGGGAAGCTATTAGAGTTGCTTAATTTTTCCTTTTACGTGTCTTACGTCATCACTTTTTAATTTTGTTATTTTAAACAATTCTCTATTCCAATGGTACAATTCTAAAAAGTTTATCAAATGAATCTCACAAGTTACTCATATTCCATGAATCAAACGTCACCTTAATGAGTTTATGGGATTAGGGGTGTTCGCAGATCGGTTTTGAGGCACAAAGTCATCCGATACAAAGATTAAAACAAAATGTAGTTTGGTTTGATTTGGATTGCTTCCTTACAAAAATATGATCTAATCTGGTTAAATGCATTTTGGATTGAATCGGTTAATTCGGTTTTTACCGACACATCATTATATATTTATATTACATTAAAGAGTCAAGATTACAAGCTAATTTGAACAAAATCTTAAACATGTATATATTTGTAGATACATTCATGTAATGACATTTTATAAAATACGTATAAAATAAATAAATATAAACAGTGGCAGATCCAGGACCCTGAGTCAGTGGGGGCAATATATTTCCAAAATAATTAATAATAATTATCATCATACATATAAAGATCAAGACATGAATTTTTATTTTTTTTTTGAAAGTTTTTCTTTTGAAAGGATAAAGACATGAATGCTAAAATCATAAAATGTTAATATGTCTAATCAAATAAATTACACATATCATAATTGCTCTCTATGTGATATCATGTTTTGAAATCGTTGAATGATTAGCTCATTGTTAATGTTATTGAACACATATTATACAATCATTCATTCATGTATCTCCCATTCGATTACGCAACCCATTTTTCACAATCTTCATAGCAAAAAAAAGGCTCTTTCTACGATTATTGTGGCAATAGGCAAAATCATTGGTAATTCAAAAGAAGATAAACTAATAAATAAACAATATGTCTTCCAGTTTCAATCAACTTCTCTGAAAGATCACTAATTCCTTTCAAAGATGCAAATTCAATATTGTTGGAGACTTTATTCACAATATTTTAATAAAGATTGTTGCTCATTTAATGGTAATTTCCTCTTCCAATTTTTTTTTTTTTTGGATAATATAGTTATGAAAAATATCCCCAATTTGATGTCAAGTGCACCAATAGAAATAAGAAAACCAACACCGAGATGAAGCTCTTTTAAATTCTAATACAGTCTGCTAAAGAGACAAACAAAAGCCCACAAAAGCCTGCATAAACTATTAACCCCACCACTATTAACATTTATTAATTAATTGATGGCTCACCTCTCAAAACAATTGTTGCAAAAATTACTCTCAATCAGCATCCAAAGTTACCCTCAAACGACACCCACTCATAGAACATCCAGAATCCCTTCCTCTCCTAACCTTTTTCTCTGCCTCACACCCACCTCATCTAAGACCACACCTCCACCACCCTTCACTCCCTCCAACACCACCTCCTCTCCTCGCACGCGCATTTACAATTGGAACAAGAAGCTATGCATAGTGACCACTGGGACGCGAAGCTATTCTTCCACTCGTACACCAACGACGACAACGGCAGAGTGGTGGGTTCAAGGTGGAGTTATGGACCCTTGGAGCATCTGTCGTGACTCGTGTGTGGAATGGTGCTAACTATTGACTAAGATAGGCTGAATGACTGCATTCACGACATGTGCTGTTGTTTCCATTTCAATAAGAGTGATCTAAGTACTTCTGCTAGAAGGGTCTAGCTTAGTTGGCGTTATGGCTTTTATGCTACAACGATCATGCCATTGTTTCTTATGCTACTTTGGCCTAATAATCTTTAAGGTTATTTAAGAAAGATAGTTCATAGATGGCTTCCTATGAAAGATGATTTTACTAGATGTTATACTTAGAATAAAGAGGGATTCTCCGTGTAATATGAGATTTTACTGCTACAAGCTAAGGAACATTTTGCTGTCATTGAAAACTGTTCTGTTTGTGCATATCAATAGAGAAGCAAACGATATAGTTGATGCACTTGCAAAGGAGGGATTACAAATAGATGGTTGGTGGCTTATGTGGCTGTGAAATAGATGAACTATGGCTAAATGCCTAGAGCAAGTTTTAAAATTCCTTAAAATGGAGTATGAAGGGTCTTTATTAAGATAAATAAGGTAGTCTATGAGATGCAGCATAATTGTTTTATCAAGGGTGTTTTGTCTCATGTTAATAGTCATATAGGGGTGCATGTTCAGCAGCTAAAGATGGCTTTAGTCAAGGTTTTTTTTTATGCTGTTTTGAATGACAGAAATAACTGTCTTTACAATTACTGAAGTATTTCTACAGGTTTTTTTTTTTATGAGTGAAAGTTTCACACTCCACAGGTGTTGATTAGAATATTAGATGATTGTTGAGCTCAAACTCCTCTGATCAGGTGTATTGCGGCTATACAAGTGAAGCTGCCATGTCTTCCCAGATGTGAATAACAGGTGTTTCTTACTGCAATTATAAGATCTGATTTGACTCTTATCTCAGACGTGAAGTTGGAATTTTTTTCCTAAAGCTACAAATGAAGTTTACACAGGATTGTTGATGGTGAATGTTGTACAGGTGGTTAGTTAAAATGAAAGATGGATGGTGTGATCAACTTCTTATTATCAGGGGAACGCTCACTTCCTGGAGTTCTTATTGATCTGATGTTGTTAATGTAATATAGATACATGGAGGTTTAAAGTTCTTATGGTTCGTGGAGACTGGAGAGTGTACTGTTGTAAAGAGGGTTTAGAACCTTTAAATAAGGATGAGACCATGGGTGTTTTTATTGTTTTTTGACTGAAAATTAGATGTAAACTTATGATAGGGTGTACCAATGAAATACCTCCTAACTAACTAAAAGCTAAGATTATGTAAAAAAATCCTAAAAGCTAACATTTTAATTTGGCAGTACCAATCATAGATCCCACGTTTCTCCTTGACAAATATGTGGTGGCCTTAAAGCATCTAAGTTTATATCGGTGTCGAAAAAATAATTATTTGGTTTCTTATTAAAAAGAATGCAACCTATAAATGTTGTTTATGTATTATAAAAGACAAAAAATAATTATCTTATAGTAATGATAAATATATTAAACCTACCATATCCACCGAAGAAATTAAACCACTTCTGAAAAAATAATTTATTTTCTATACACTAACAGTACAATAGTATTATTATTTTGATAAAATGAATTGAAATAAATAGTATGCTTTTGGTTGGACGATTGTTCGTTGTATAACATTAAATATAAATATTTAATAAATAATATATTTGGTTAATTTTTATACCCTTTATGCAAGTAATGAGATAACCAATCCTTTCATGATATGAGTGTCGATTCATTTCATTTCTATTTTTCTCATACCACCTCCATATTCAAATACACTTACATGGTGTTCTTGTGATTCAGTGGACAACTCAAAAAAAAAAAATATTCAAAATAACATTTGCTCATTATATTTTTTTCAAATCGACATCAACTCGGTTAATTTTTTCTTATTAGTTTAGTGATTAAATTTAACGAAAAAGTATATTGTATGTTATAAACCAAAAAACCTACTTTTGGTGGTCTTGAAAGTTAGTAGTCTATGAATAGATTGAAGGACCGTGAAATTTTAATTACAATGATGCGTTAGTAATTTCCGTTTGGACATGCATTTCTTCGCCCCTCAAGGAGGCATTAAGAGCACAGAATCCAAAACAATCATCGGACTATCTTCTTCATCCGATCAGATTTCAATCACATTGTTGCGCACTTGCTCAAACCCATATTATGTACTTAAAAATTTAATGTCAAGAAAAATATTCTTTTTTATTTTGCTATTAACATGAAACTGTCATTTTAAATATGTTTATAATCATGATTATAGTGTGTAGTCATGATATAAATATATTTCAAGATGAAAAAGTAAAATATATAAAAATTAAATTAAATATTATAACACTCATTTTTTATTGAAAAACTACCCCGTGCGTAACGCATCAATACACATGAACAATTGTCACCCTTTTTGTTACTGTTACTGTAACAGTAAAATGTGTTGTCAACCTATAGATTTTTCTGATTATTATAATCACTTTATTTATTTAATAAAACTACAATAACAGTGATGGAGGAAAGAGAGGTGGAGAGGTACCGTGTTTTACATGAAAGAGACTTTCGAGGTACCGTGTTTTCCACACTTTGTTTCTGCAATGGGTCAAGCCCAAGCATTTGTCATCTCACAATTCTACTTCAGTCTCCCTTTCTCTTTCTCTTCTCTTCCCAAAACCTAGGCTTTCCTCTCCCTTTCTCCTCTCTTTCATGAAGACGGCAGAAGACGAGGGAGAAGGCGTGGCCGGAGAAAGCAAAGGGGTTGCACTCACTGATGGAGGAAAGAGAGGTGGAGAAGCGACCCTAGGGACACCGTCGGCGGCACGTGCGGCTCCGATGACCCACTCAAAGAAGCTTACGGCATGGCTACCATCAGCATGAGCGAGGTCCCTTTCCCACGCAGCCAAATCTGCGTCGCGTGCTTCAAGCTTCAGTGTGCTGAGGAGGGGTGCGTTTGGCTTGATTTCCCCTTTAAATTTCTCTACAAAGGTAAGTTTATGAATCAATCATCATTTTTGCCTTTTAGTTTCTAAAAATCCCAAATAGATTTTCAATTTTTTATGCTTTCTGGTAACTAGGTTTATTTTGGATTTCCCCTCTTTCTATACAATCATTTTAGATGAACAATTTGGAAATCTTTTGTTGAATGATGGCCCCCGAAAATCCAGTTCGGTGTTGGTTTTGATTAATGACATTTTTTTGATCAATTTGCTTTAAATTTTTAGTCGTACGTGTGTGGTTTTTTTTTTTTTTTTGTGTTTTATTGTGGTCAAATTTGTTTGGTCCGTTTTTTTAGTGGAAAAAATTTGTTGGAGAGTTCTGGATCAGTGTTCAATTTTGGTTTGATCTCATGTTTGGTGTGGTTGGGAGCAATGTATGTGAGAATTGGTTTCGAATGAGTGCATTGTACTAAAGGTATATGCGAAGATATATGTTGATTTTGGAACTCACAGTGAGTCATTCCAAAAATGTTGCTTTGATTTGGCTCATATTTGTCTTCTTCTTCTTCTTCTTCAATTTGTTCCAATTGGCCCTCCATAACTCACCAAACACCCTTTCATCATCTTATTTAGGTAATTATTCATTATTCTCTCCATTTAACAATCAAAATTTTCAAACTTTGGTTTGGCGATTTAGCCTACCTGAGGTTCAAATAGGTATTTTTGTTTGTTTTATTTTTATATCAACTGGTGACAATTCTTCAATTTGGGTAATTGAAATTTATCAATTCTATGATTATTTGTCTCCCTAAAGAGAAATTTAGATTTTTTACAATGTAATTTGTTTTTTTGGCTCAACTTATGTGAAGAAGTTCTCTTGGTTGTAATTTTAATTCAAAATCTGATTTTGATGGAAGATAAATACGAGTTTGGTACTAAGTTTAAGAGGGTTTGTCTCAGATTCTCCAAATTTAAACATGGAGAGAAGATCTTAAGTTACATGAAAAGATGGTTCCATGAGGTATTACTCCTATCTTTTTTTTTTTTTCCGCTATTCAAAGTTTTTTTATGCATTTACCTTCTCTATCTTAGTTATAGATTGGATTGCATATGAGGTGTATGATTAAATGTCTAAGGCACTCTAAGTTGTAGGTTCTCTTTGATCTGAGTTGGACTACTTTCATTTGTCAATTTATGAACTCAGGACAAGCTTGGTTGATTAATGAATTTCATTCTACTTTCTAAGTTGGTTCAATTTAACCATGTGAACTTACTTATGGAATATGGTTATTTTTACTAGTGATTTTCAACCAAACAGAATGCGAGAATAAATTATGAGGAACTCTGTGCAATGATTAGAAGTGGAATGCAACACCAGGATTGAAAAGCAATTGAAGAGTGGGTTTTTGGTGCAGAGGGGTAAGGGTTTAAAATGCTTGATGGGAAAGGCTCGTGGGGTGTTTGATGAAGAGTGACAATAGAATGTATTGTGGATTTGTTATTACTATCTTTTGGTGTATGCTATTGTTAGGTATGCTTTGTAAAGGAGTATTAGGCATAGTTTGTCAATAATTATGCATCTACTTGAAATGTTTTTCGATAATTTACATAGGAGAAATCATATGCTTAAAACTATTTTGAAGGAGTGCATTAGAGACTTGAAGGAGTGTTAACTATTTTGAAATGTGGGTGCGTTAGAGACTTGAAGGACTGTTACCTATTCTGAAATGTGCCAAGAGGAAAAATAACAAACTCTCATGTAAGAATATTATTCTCATATTTTATATTTGTTGGTTATTTCTCTAACTACATTCATATAGTTTCAATCAATCAATGCACACAATGTGATGACAATCGTTGATGACTGTGAAATGCATATAAAGCTGTGAGAATCCGTCCATAAGGCATCTGAAAGAAAACAATGTAAAAGTAAGGACAGTGCAAGATGAATACAAAGTAGATTAACAAAGGTGCTCGAAGTAAGAAAGAAGATTAAAGATTAAGACATTTTTCTAAATCATATTTTCATAAATATGACTTTAGTTATGAGAACGAGTTGCAGATACACCTTACTATCTCCTTTCCAATACCAGCATTGTGAAGGGTTTACTAGATGTTGCAGACAATTTGAGAAGAGCTTCCTCTATTGCAAAGGGAAGTTTTTTGAAATTCGATACATCAAACGACTCTGCTGAAGCGGTAAAGCTTCTGAAAACACTTATGGAAGGTGTTGAATTGACTAAGAAATAAGTTTAAGAGGTACGATGTTCTATTTTATGTTGTATGCCTGTTTCTGTTTAATTGCAATAGTCAAAGCTAATATAGTGTCCAATCTTTCCATTCAAATCATTCATATAATTAAGGATTCTTTTTTGGCCTTTTGTATTCATTTATTGTTGGTCTATCTTATAATTTTAAAATTTGTCGTATCCATGTGTTTGTGTTAAACCGTATTTGTTCATGTGCATATCTGTCCTTCCTGGTGGATTTGGCATAAGTTCAATGGAGAGAGAAAATATCAGCTGAATGACTGCATTCACGACATGTGCTGTTGTTTCCATTTCAATAAGAGTGATCTAAGTACTTCTGCTAGAAGGGTCTAGCTTAGTTGGCGTTATGGCTTTTATGCTACAACGATCATGCCATTGTTTCTTATGCTACTTTGGCCTAATAATCTTTAAGGTTATTTAAGAAAGATAGTTCATAGATGGCTTCCTATGAAAGATGATTTTACTAGATGTTATACTTAGAATAAAGAGGGATTCTCCGTGTAATATGAGATTTTACTGCTACAAGCTAAGGAACATTTTGCTGTCATTGAAAACTGTTCTGTTTGTGCATATCAATAGAGAAGCAAACGATATAGTTGATGCACTTGCAAAGGAGGGATTACAAATAGATGGTTGGTGGCTTATGTGGCTGTGAAATAGATGAACTATGGCTAAATGCCTAGAGCAAGTTTTAAAATTCCTTAAAATGGAGTATGAAGGGTCTTTATTAAGATAAATAAGGTAGTCTATGAGATGCAGCATAATTGTTTTATCAAGGGTGTTTTGTCTCATGTTAATAGTCATATAGGGGTGCATGTTCAGCAGCTAAAGATGGCTTTAGTCAAGGTTTTTTTTTATGCTGTTTTGAATGACAGAAATAACTGTCTTTACAATTACTGAAGTATTTCTACAGGTTTTTTTTTTTATGAGTGAAAGTTTCACACTCCACAGGTGTTGATTAGAATATTAGATGATTGTTGAGCTCAAACTCCTCTGATCAGGTGTATTGCGGCTATACAAGTGAAGCTGCCATGTCTTCCCAGATGTGAATAACAGGTGTTTCTTACTGCAATTATAAGATCTGATTTGACTCTTATCTCAGACGTGAAGTTGGAATTTTTTTCCTAAAGCTACAAATGAAGTTTACACAGGATTGTTGATGGTGAATGTTGTACAGGTGGTTAGTTAAAATGAAAGATGGATGGTGTGATCAACTTCTTATTATCAGGGGAACGCTCACTTCCTGGAGTTCTTATTGATCTGATGTTGTTAATGTAATATAGATACATGGAGGTTTAAAGTTCTTATGGTTCGTGGAGACTGGAGAGTGTACTGTTGTAAAGAGGGTTTAGAACCTTTAAATAAGGATGAGACCATGGGTGTTTTTATTGTTTTTTGACTGAAAATTAGATGTAAACTTATGATAGGGTGTACCAATGAAATACCTCCTAACTAACTAAAAGCTAAGATTATGTAAAAAAATCCTAAAAGCTAACATTTTAATTTGGCAGTACCAATCATAGATCCCACGTTTCTCCTTGACAAATATGTGGTGGCCTTAAAGCATCTAAGTTTATATCGGTGTCGAAAAAATAATTATTTGGTTTCTTATTAAAAAGAATGCAACCTATAAATGTTGTTTATGTATTATAAAAGACAAAAAATAATTATCTTATAGTAATGATAAATATATTAAACCTACCATATCCACCGAAGAAATTAAACCACTTCTGAAAAAATAATTTATTTTCTATACACTAACAGTACAATAGTATTATTATTTTGATAAAATGAATTGAAATAAATAGTATGCTTTTGGTTGGACGATTGTTCGTTGTATAACATTAAATATAAATATTTAATAAATAATATATTTGGTTAATTTTTATACCCTTTATGCAAGTAATGAGATAACCAATCCTTTCATGATATGAGTGTCGATTCATTTCATTTCTATTTTTCTCATACCACCTCCATATTCAAATACACTTACATGGTGTTCTTGTGATTCAGTGGACAACTCAAAAAAAAAAAATATTCAAAATAACATTTGCTCATTATATTTTTTTCAAATCGACATCAACTCGGTTAATTTTTTCTTATTAGTTTAGTGATTAAATTTAACGAAAAAGTATATTGTATGTTATAAACCAAAAAACCTACTTTTGGTGGTCTTGAAAGTTAGTAGTCTATGAATAGATTGAAGGACCGTGAAATTTTAATTACAATGATGCGTTAGTAATTTTCGTTTGGACATGCATTTCTTCGCCCCTCAAGGAGGCATTAAGAGCACAGAATCCAAAACAATCATCGGACTATCTTCTTCATCCGATCAGATTTCAATCACATTGTTGCGCACTTGCTCAAACCCATATTATGTACTTAAAAATTTAATGTCAAGAAAAATATTCTTTTTTATTTTGCTATTAACATGAAACTGTCATTTTAAATATGTTTATAATCATGATTATAGTGTGTAGTCATGATATAAATATATTTCAAGATGAAAAAGTAAAATATATAAAAATTAAATTAAATATTATAACACTCATTTTTTATTGAAAAACTACCCCGTGCGTAACGCACGGGTAAAAAACACTAGTTACTCTCAATCAGCATCCAAAGTTACCCTCAAACGACACCCACTCATAGAACTTCCAGAATCCCTTCCTCTCCCAACCTTTTTCTCTGCCTCACACCCACCTCATCTAAGACCACGCCTCCACCACCCTTCACTCCCTCCAACACCACCTCCTCTCCTCGCATGCGCATTTACAATTGGAACAAGAAGCTATGCGTAGTGACCACTGGAACGCGAAGCTATTCTTCTACCCGTACACCAACAACGATGACGGCAGAGTGGTGGGTTCAAGGTGGAATGGTGGACCCTTGGAGCATCTGTCGTGACTCGTGTGAGGAATGGTGCTGACTGTTGACTAAGATAGGCTAGGGGCAACGGTGCAATTTTATCAACTATAAGGGGCAACATATATTATATATATCTATATCTATATCTATATCTATATCTATACAATTATTAGTCACTGTTGGAGTAAGTTTATCTACGTGTCAATCTCTCATACATCAACACAAATAAAGAGATTCAAAAATTAGCCATTAATGGCAATTGATTGCAAGGGGCTGGGTCCATGTTTAGCAGGCTGTTTTTTGGAGCCCATTTCCTGATTTCAAATTTGAAAACATGTGCTGATACAAGAGATAGGTACAACTCTGACCATTTTCACGTTTTCTCTCTTCATCCAGGGTTCCAAAAAATAAAACCAGTCCTCTCTTCTCTCTCTTTTATTTCTTCTTCTTTCATCTTCAATCAGCTCCATGATCGGCAACGCTTCTCCCTCCTTCGATTTCTCCGGCCATCGTTTCCTCTCCACAGTGTGTCGCAATCTGCCGCTGTGGTCAAAGAAGAACGAGGACATCAACGCGAGCCAGGGAGCTCCAACTAATCGCCTCTGATCACAGAAATCCTTCTCAACTCACCGAAAAAGGTCCTCTTTACCTTGAAGGAAGAAGGTCAGTGTATAAAATGAAATCCTTATACACCTACGAATAAAATGAAATCCTTATACACCTACGAATTTAATTTGTAACTGATCTCTTCTTCAACTCATCCCTAAAAAAATTCCTGATTTTCTCACTCATTTCAATTTCTCACTCATTTAAACTTAATTAATTTATCTTATTTTCTCTTAATTAGTTTTCAGTTTGGTGCATTTTGCTTTCTGATCCTTTTTTAGGGATAAATTGCCTGATATTGGTTCTGAGTATGAAGAATATTTATGAGGTCTTTTAATTGAGCCACACTAACACACCTTTTCAATTAAGTATTGTCTGATCTTATTCAATGGCTACAAGAGGCCAGTTGGTAAGTTGTTATTTTATTCAAGTGTTGTTTCTGTTTTGCAGCAAGTTTCCACACACAATGAGTCCAGGTTCCAGTTTTCTTCATATGGTGAGTTCAATGTGTTTCAGTGCATTAAAGGCTGCATAGGAAATCTTCACAGATACAATTCTTCAACAAAGCTACAAGGCAAAGAGTGTAGCTGCCATATTGCAGAGTGCAGCTAAAGCATGGCTTTGAGGTTTTAGAGGTATCACATTTATTAGTTTATTATGGGTATTTATGCTTATTGACATAATTACATATGAATTTTTAATTTGAATCTCTTTTATATGAAAGAAGACAATTTTGTATTGTAGACTTTATTTAGTTATTCGCTCCTCTAGCTGATAAAATACATGTTATAAAATACATCTTATAATGCATCTTGCAAACAGTGAGGTATTGAAATTTTTCTACACTCAAGTTCTCATTCTCTTCCCAATTTTTAAGCATCCCATGCATGCTTCTTCTGGTGCAAAAATGCATCCTCATTTACCAAACATTGACTATGAGATGTTTAGTTTGATGCTTCCTTTTCCTCATTTACCTCTGTTTACAACTTCATTCTCAAGGCCAAGGTCTGGAGGGAGTGGGACTTGAATCTGTAGGCAACTCGGAGAAAGTCATTGGGACTGTTTTTAAAAATGCTTTCAGCTAACAATTATGGCACTCTAAATGTCTCACAAATTCTTCATTTAAAACATGTTAGGTTTGGTCATTTAAAGTTATTTCTAAGATGAACACTGGAAGGTCACAATATGTAGATGACCAACATCGATGTAATAGCACTTATTCTCTTTCAATTCTGGTGAACAAGATTTGGTGCATCAGACCAACAAGAATCTCAATTCTGAACGACAACAGTGTGGGGTATGACACCTTAAAATTGATGAGCATTAAACTTTAGAATTTGAGTGCAAATGTGGGAAAGAGAATGTAATGACTTCTGTAATACTTCTTTTGTATGGATCTTCTTTGCTTAGGAAAAAAAAAAAGAGAAGATGCAATAAACAAAATTGTGTTGATTATATTGATTGTTTGCTTTTGTTCCAATTTCTGACTTTCTGCTATTGTGATCTAACATATAGTTGAGGTGCCTTAACAAGGGCCATCATCTTTATCTTTATAAAGAAATAAAGATGGTTTGAAAGGCTTCTAGGTATTACAAAGTTGGTGCTCATAATGTTATTGTATGGAGATTAGAGGAATACAATAGCAAACTAAGAACAATAGGAAGCTTAGAAGAAAAATAGAGATTTGGTAAATAATCTTTAACTATACTAATTACTAGGCTATAAATTGGAATGGATGGGAAGATACTCATTTAAAATTTGTTATCCAACTACAAGAAGACAATTTCATTTCCTTCTGTGTTATCAAAGATGAAGTGAAAATTAAAGGGCTTCATCAGCTGAAAGCCTGCAGGAGGAAATTTGAACAAGGTTGAGAAATGAATGCCAGCATGTGGAGAAGAGAACTGGCTTTAAGGCTATGATTATGTACTTAAATTATAATATAACATCTTCATTCTATATTTGGCTAAAGTTTCATTAAATGCATGGTTCAATTTTTCTTCACAAGTATTATTCATTTCAAGTTGTGGACTTGCTGCCCTTATTTTGTTTAAGATTGTTTTTTGTACAATAGCAATGTATGCCTTAAAACCTAATATATTGTAACTAAAAGAAAAGGTACACCCTTAGAGTGAAACAACATTTACAATATCTGCTCTCTATTCATGATTGTGAAGGAGTGACCTCATTCTATTGCCAAAATCAACAATTAACCTCATCTTTACAAGAAAAGCATAATCTGAAAGTGGATAAACCCGTCACCATACTATATTGCATGAATGACAAATTTTTGCATAAAAACAATTTGTTTTTCCCTTTTGCTTCTTCTATGTGTTTCTTACTTGCAATTGTACTCTTGAGATGGAGCTTTCCTAATTCTTTATTATTTATTGTATTACACTGGTGCTTTTGTTTCTACATATAAGAGCTTTTCATTTTTGGTACGAGGAGCAATGAGGAGCTCAGGAAGATGCTGAAGAAATTAGCACTAGATGGTAAATCAAACAAGAGTAATTATGTTGCAAAGGAAATGGATAGGAAGACTGTAAGAGAATTGAATTGCAGGTCCTACCTCTATCTACTGCTCCTTTTGGGCATGCCTCCCATGTGTGTACTTGCAGTTAAGTGAAAAATGTTGCTATCCTTTTACTACTGCTCCTTTTAACTACTAAATCAGCAATCTGAGATGATGAACTGGGTTCTCTTGAGGTTGGGAAAAAGGGTGGTATTGGTTCTGATTTTTTTGTGTTTCTCTTCTTATTGTAATTATTTTTATGTTTTACTCTTCCCCTTTTAGCAAGGATTAAATGAGTCACCTTCTTTGTTGGAGACAGCATGTACCAAAGGGGTTTCAATGCAAAGCATGTTTTACAAATATGGAGTACGGAATTCCCTGTGAATCTGTTAGATGAGTTTCTTCTTTAATGTGAGTTGTAATTTTAACAGTATCATCATCACCATGTTATGCTTTTTTGTTCTATCAATTTCTTCTCTTCTATTTTGGCTTCCATTCTCTTAAACTTCTCTCTTCTATTTTGGTTTCCATTCTACCCAATTCAACTTATGGATGATTTGTGTTGCATTCGTTGTAGCATCTTCTCTTTAGGATTCCATCTTATAAAATCAAAATTTAAGGATATGGATTCCATCTAAAGGTTCCTGTAAATGATTATATGTTCACCAAGTTATAAATGATTTTCTCTCTCTTTCTTTTATGTCTTATTTTTTTAATCTATATATGCATAGATTGTGATCATGTGACTTGATCTGAAAGAGATGATGGCATTTTCAAAATTGTTGTTCAACCTGTTAAGGAAAGCACCTTTTTTGAGAGCTGTGATGTAACTAACCTTATCACAAAATGAAGTACGGAAACTAATTGATTTACTACACCTTACTTTCCATTGTTTATCTTGGTTTCATCAAAAACCATATTATTCATGGCAGTGAGTTGAAGAAACACAATAGTTAATGAGGCTTATGCCAAAAATGGGGAGAAGAGGTTGGTCTTTCTCCCTCGGGTCTATAATACTTAGATGACTAAATGAAAATATTTTAGTTACATCTGATTTTTGTGTTTCTTTTCTGCATATTTTTTTTATGAGCTTGAAGCTGATATGCTTACAGGCCAAAAACTGCAGGTAGCTATATAAAACTATACCAAGCAACTATGTTTGTAGGCATTTGGCATTCTATTTAATGAGGAAAAAAATTAATTTTAAAGCTCTTAAAGAATTTTGATGCTAATTATATTATTTACATATTTCATTGTTATTGATAGTTACATATTTTCAAAAAGATAGTTAAATGATAGTTTCGAAACATGATTTATCTCTGCATATGGTTGTTTCAAAGAATTTAATTGATATTCTACTCGGAAATATCATATCAAATTTCTTTAAAAAGATATCTGAAGAGTTTTCAATATGTTACAAATACATATTAATATTAGCTTTGTGGTGTTAATTTCTCCAAGTACTAAATTGCAGCTGTAAAAGGGAGTTGTTTTTTTTTCCTTCTAGATGAGTCCTGAGATGCAAGGTATTGGAAGATGTCCCATAAAGTTAAGCTGGACATTAGAACTCACAAGACATAACTCAGTGCAATAGTAAATGGAACCAATTATCAAGCAAAGTACATAGCTGCTCATTCACTGCACAACCAACTCAATTTGGAGGACTTAATGACAAATTTTATATTATTGGACATGGAATTCAGTTGAGGGTGTGAATATAAACACGGGTTTTTGGGGCTGAAGGCACCAAATACCTTAGGTTCTCTGCAGAGGAGTCAAGAATGGTAATAAATGAAGCATTGTTTGGACTGTATATTGATGCATAAAATGAAAATGCTATTTCTGAATTGAAGTTGAGGCATTGAAGTTAAGTGTTATATTGATTGTCATGTTATATGAAGGATGTTTATAATTAATTTAAATGTACTTAAATTTTATTTTTATATGAATTTTATAGGAATGATGTTTATATTTAAAATTATACTATTGAGCCTTTCTTTTTTAATTTTCAAATCACAAAAAAAAAAATTGTTTTTTTATATTTTTTTTTATTATCATCTATTAGTGTTACATCCCGTGCATTGCACGGGTTGCTATACTAGTATATATATAAAAGGTAGTTATAAATTTTTTTAAAAAATGTGGGTGTGCATCAGCCCAAGGTGCGTCCGCCCTTGAATATAATCATTGTCTAGTTTCAAAACATCTTTTGTTTATGTTTGGAACATCAGAAATTAAAAAAAATAATATCAAACCGATCTAGTAAGTATTATTAAGAAAAAAAGCCAACAAATAAAAAGTCAATAATACGGTTTGGATTGATTTGGTTTTAAAAAATGGATCCAAAATCTGATTCGATCGATTTTCACAAAATAAGATACAAAAAAATCCAATAGACATCGATTTTGTTCGATTTTCAATTTTTTGATCAATTTTTAGTTTTCTTTTGAATTGGTTTGGATATAAACAGCCCTAAATGAGATAAGGAAATGCTGCAATATATATAAGCTGCAATATATATATATATATATATATATAATGATAATTTTTATTAGTATTACTTTAAAAAAAAATATAACATGTATAATATATTATCAATAAAATTGTTATTAAACTTGTAATAATTGTTGTATATATATATATTAAAAAATAGTATGATAAAGAGTTAATTAGTTGAAGAATTGTAAAAAAAAAAAAAAAACTGAAGAATTGTACATTTGTACTAAAGTTTTGTGTCTGACTCGCCTCGTCTTTTTTAAAAAGGAAAGGCCTATTCTGGGTGTGACGGACCGGCGCGCTGCAAGTGCGGTAGGCTATCATGATGGAATAGAAAAGAAAAAAGGTTTACACTTGCTGTTATCTATTGTTAATTTTTATCAAGTGGTTCACGATATTCATAGTCAAGAAAGTGATGGACAATTCTACCTTGTTAGTTGTTACTAATGAATAATGACTGTTATACGTCAACTATTGGGATTGTGAATGTGGAGGAGCGATGAATAAGCACTTACAGGAGAATTTTGCCTTTGGTTTGGTTCTTTCCACTCACATCAAAAACTCTTCACAGGAACCAGTTGCCTCTGGTTTAATTTTGAGTCGCCTATTAAAAATGCTTCAGGGGGATATGAAATTGGTAGTGTAGTTGCCAAGTGCATAAAGCATTATCCTCTTTGCTGGGTGTTTTAGCTTTTCGGTTCCTTTACTCTTGTCAGGAGCTCCATGGATTTATTTTAATGGTGTGCTGCAAAATTGCAATATGGTTCTATTTGTTGGTGAAATTTTGTAATTCCTTGGTGGTTTTTGCTGGTGGTGTAGGGAGTTGTGGTGCTCTAGGATAATTTATTCGTCTTGATAATCTTTTGTATAATTGATTCTGGTTCCTTTTTAGGGGTGATATATATCAATTTTACATAGATGTCATTGGAATATTTGTAATTGGGGTTGAGTACCCTTTGTATTCATAATTAATATATTCTGCTGCTTATAAAAAAAAAAAACATATATATGCACATCCATTGACCAAGAAAACACAGAGCTAACAGTTTCCTTTGCCACTTTGTTGTTTAGTTTTTCTTCTGTTTTCCGGTGACTGTTTATGGGGGTTTTGCTATGTGCACTTGATGCTGCTTCTCCATTCTAGGAGTAGTATCTCTTTCACATAGTTCTATCTCTTTCTATTTGTTCTTGCATACGGTCTGGAATATACTAGTATTCCCTGTTAATACACTTTTGGCTTATCAAAAATAAATAAAAAATTCATCAAGCACACGAGACGCCTTGATTGAAGCCTGTGACGAGGCAGAGCTTTTGTAAGTGGAGACGGTTGAGTGCAAGTTCGTCAAGCAATGACGCAACAAATGTTGTCCTGTATGTGTACGTTCATGCATGTCCAGGTCTATCTATAAGTTTATTCTTTCTGTTTAACTTTGCTTACACGGCTGTATATATGATCCTGATCTTAAGGATGGTAGCTAGCCAAGTCTTCTTACAATTACACAGTGAGATTTTTCTATGTATGAAGAGTCATAACGATCAAATTCAAATCCCACATATGCAGGAAGAAAATTGACAAACGATTGTTATAGTCATTCGAATTTCATAAACTACAAGATATATATAAATAGGTTGAGATCTCCTTCAAGGCTTCAACGTACGTTAATATGAAATAAATCAATGTTACGTTATTTTATTTTTGTTTTTTTGAAAAGCAAAAGATAATTAAATTGATAGGGTACGAGGGGTACATACATAACCCAAAAACAAACAACCCAACAAAACATATAAGACCCATATGTTCATAAAGCAAATCAGAACTGTCACTCATAATTCGATAAAATAAAATAAAAACTGTCACTCGTAATATGATTTTCATCACGTAACACATGCTCTCCCATCTTTATTTAGACTAAAAGGTGGAACATGGTACGTGCATCATATATATGTATCCAATGAAAAATATGAACATTATAATTAAAAGTCCCATTGCTTCAAAATAATAATAATTAAAAGTCCCATGTTTATCACTGAAACATTATGTTGACAAAGTTATATAGAATGTATTTTTTAGATAAAACAAATTTGTATATAGAATTGAAACCTGTACGTTCTAAGCAAACAGGTGTAATTACTTTAAAGTGCTGCTTACAAGTACCCAGTATAAGAATCACCCGATACCTTTTTTTTAATAAAAAAAAAAAATTGATTTATGATTTAATATATTTATCCCTATGGTTTTTTTTTTTGACAAGGTCCCTATGGTTAAGTATCATGGGTTTCATTCTCTTGCTACGTTCATTTTTTCTAAAGAAAAAAAAAATTGAATATAAGCATGCTGTAAATATGGACTTGTACATTGATTGTGCTTCAAGTCAAATTATACTTGCGTGAGACACTTGAAAACATGATAAAATCATTCATATTTCTTCATTCAATATTTAATGTTTTTAGGAGGGCTGATTTACACACACACACATATATGAGAAATCATGATATGAAAATCAACACTAAGCATTGATTAAAGAAATTTAAAGGTTTAAGGTACAGATTTTATTAAAATAGAATGAAATGATCCCTTGGGTGAAAATTAATAAAGGAAATTAATCACAATGGTATAATATGAAAATGATAAACTTGTGAAATACAATTTGTGACTTAAATGAACCAACGGAGGTTAGCACAAGTGGTGGTGAACTTGTGCCCCTTGACCAAGTGGCTGGGGTTTGAATCCCGACTATTGCGTATGGAGCAAATTTCCGCTAGGAGGGGATTTCCCGCCTTCAGGTGCCATTCATTCCCCCGCAGGAGATTAGTTCCCGCTTCCGGCTGGGTATACTCCTGGTCAAGGAACAAAAAAATTTGTGACTTAAATGATTGACAAAAATATTGTAAATAACTTCACCAAATAACAGGCAACAACTAGCTTCAGTACCAATCCTTCTGCTGGTTGGAGGTCCAAATGTTATCCCTCACTTGCTGTAATGTCAAGAAAGGCTTGATTTTAGCTGTTACTGGTCTTGGTTGCAGTGCTTCTCTTCGTGGTTCACGCTTAGCAGCAGCAGCAGCAGTAGTAGAGCAGTAGCAGTAGCAGTAGAGCAGTAGAGCAGTAGAGCAGCAGCAGTAGCAGTAGCAGCAGCAGTGGCGGTGGTGGTGGCGGCGGCGGCGGCGGTGGTGGTGCAGCAGCAACAGGAGCAACAACAGCATTTCAGTAGTAGCAGTAGTAGCAGCAGTAGCAGCAGTAGTAGTAGAAGTAGTAGCAGCAGGACTGTTTCTGAGATTTTAGATGACATGTGCGAATTAAAAAAATTGGTGCCCTTATATATATATATATATTGATTATCAAAAGTACACAAAGAGGTTAAAAACTAGTCACAAAATATTACTATAGAAAAAGAAAAGATTATAGTACCAAACGACAACAGAATTATAGCAAAAGTATAGTTATACTTAGATCTATCAACCCGAACATGTTGCAACAACATCCCTACACCAACAGTATCCTCCACTAATAGCAAATGAATCACAAGGGATCAAGAAAGAAGTTGATCCTCCACACACGCCACATGTTTTGTAAGCAATGAATGTGTTTCAATTAAAATTGCTGCAAGTTCATACAACATATTAAAGCCTAACGCCACCGGTAATCTAATAAAGCAAGATCAAATTTGAAAATACTTTCGTCATTTTAAAAAGTCTGAAACAGTGGCAGCAACTAGGAAGCCCAAACCCTTCTGATGTAAGACTAATCCCCACTGTGCTATCATGGGGTAATTGTTTGCAAGAAACTGGGCGTATAAAATACCTGTAAAAAGGCAAGCAAGGGGGATAACGACAGTCGACAGATGAGAGACGCAGTCAGTCAGTCACGCAGAGGGAGGGACAAAACAAAGGATTTCTATTTTCTAATTTGAATGGAAGAACGGATAATGGGAGTGGTCACACATATAGTTTCAATTTTTTTTTTTTGGAATCCAGTAATAATATATTAATTTTCTAATAAATATAATATTTTTTATATTGTACATCATACATTTAATTAAAATATAATATTAATTATAAACAAACCGGACTATTCCCACCCCTACTTACAAGACTTGTCAAGTTTTCGGCCTGTATTTTAAAAGACAATTAAGCCCTCAAGTGAAAAATTTAACTATATAAAATTTTTATTTTAATATATATATACATACATTAATACATATATACTAAGGAAAAAAAAACAAGCAGTTGGGTGCAAGTAGTTAATGCGTTGCTGTTAAGGACAATGGTTTGTGCTTTCCATGAGTTCGATCCTTGGTAGCAACTACTCTTGGTCAGACTTTACTTACCTCCCGACCGAACCCTAGATTAATCAGGGTCAAAGACTTTGAACACTAAGCATGGGTCAAAGACCCTCCAGACCAAAAAAAAAAATACTAAGTAAAAAAAATGGTGCCCCCTAAAAAATGGGGCCCTGTGCGGTCGCACCACCAAATCATGCTCAGGGCCATCACTGAGTAGCAGCAGGAGTAGCAGCAGTAGTAGCAGCAGGAGCAGTAGTAGGAGCAGGAGCAGTAGGAGCAGTAGCGGCAGTAGCAGTAGCAACAAGCAGTAGCAGTAGTAGTAGCAGCAGCAGTAGCAGTTTTGATTTATTAACCAATGTCCTAAAGCATTGGCTAGGATCTTGCTAACGGGTGCTTTAAGAACATTTATTAAGGAACCCACAAAAGAAAAGTTTGTATTGAAAAATTAAGTATGACGCTCTTCAAAATATGAAATATACAATTTTCTCATATAATTTTTTTCTTTTTTGATTCCTTAAACTTTGACCTAATGACTCTCGTTAGCATTATCCTTCGAAAATTATGCTCTTTATCTATACTTTTTGCCCAATGAGAAAGAATGGAGTACTCGATCTCTTTGTCTCTCTTTACTTCAATCTCCGACTGCTTCAAGACTCAATACTCGACCTCCTTGTCCCTCGTTAGCATTTTTATTTTTTATTTTTATTTTGTAACAGTTGGTCATTTGACCAATTTATGAAGCACTAATGTCATATATTTTATAAAGAACAGATTCTTATAAAAAAAAATCGACTAACAATATCAAAAAACAGAAAAGAACAATATACGTTTTTCTCATATTATCCTCCCACCCGATAGGGTAAAAATTAATCTCCCGATCAATACTGCCAGATGCATAAGTGGGGATCCCTCTCAGTGGATTTTTTTTTTCTTCATACATATGAATTTAAATATTAAACAAACCCAAATTCCTTTCAGGAAAATCGAAGTTTTTTTAATTAACCTAAACCCAAAAGTTTAAGTAGAAGTTTATTTGAGGATTGTGCGCTCTTCAAAAAAAAAAAAATTTTTGAGGATTGTGCCCTATGATTTAATCTACCTGAGAAATTAACAAGGTAGACCGCAGCCCAACTAGCAAGTTATCTTTTTTTTATTTTATTTATGAAAACTAGCAAGTTATCTAGTTTCTTAGTCTTTCACGCATTATCATTTTGAAAGTTCTACTTCACTTGCTTATGAACCTTTCAAATTACAACATTTCCGGGCTAAAAACGCCTATAAATACCTCACAATAGCTCTAACTTTTTCATCAAACATATGCCATAGCATTTCGACATTACTACTGAAGAATATAACCAAATGGGGTCATGCAAGGTTTCATTTTCTCTATTATGTGCCTTGGGATTAGTCATTGTGGGTCATGTTGCCTATGCTCAAGACTCACAAGCAGACTACCTCAACGCCCATAACGCTGCAAGATCAGAGGTGAATGTTCCGAACTTGGTTTGGGATGATACCGTTGCTAGTTTTGCACAGAACTATGCTGATCAACGTAAAGGTGATTGCCAACTGATCCACTCAGGTGGTGGTGGGCGTTATGGGGAGAACCTTGCAGGGAGCGGTGGTGACCTAAGTGGTAGAGATGCAGTGGGATTGTGGGTTAATGAGAAACCCGACTATGACTACAATTCTAA
Organism: Echinosophora koreensis; assembly: GCA_035048595.1. Lineage (NCBI taxonomy): Eukaryota > Viridiplantae > Streptophyta > Magnoliopsida > Fabales > Fabaceae > Echinosophora > Echinosophora koreensis. The sequence continues at coordinate 29,165 of JAPCYP010000149.1, read as the reverse complement.
CTCTTGCATTAATGGTAAGCAGTGTCTGCACTATACTCAGGTGGTTTGGAGGAACACAGTACGCGTTGGATGTGCCAAAGTAAGATGTAATAATGGTGGCACATTCATAGGTTGCAATTATGATCCCCCTGGCAACTATGTTGGGGAAAAACCTTACTAATTAGTGATTCTGTTAATAAGACTGCTTATATATTTATTAAGGATATATAATAAACAAGGCAACAATAAATATCATGAATTTAGGCTCCGTTAATAATAAATTCATGTTATGGTACTTTTTCAATGTATTGAAATATAATAAAATAATGTTATAATGAGTTCATAACTCACATAATAAGTATTAATGTAAGTTTTAATTGTGGTGCTGCATTTGATGTTATAAGTTAAATCCCCATCTTATTCCCCTTTATTTTTGTTTCCTCTTTGACTTTAATTAATAGCATAAGCTAAAGTTTTTACTTGATTTTCTTCTTAATTAAATCCCTATCACAACACATACACTGCCATCTTGACTAATTAAGACAATCAGGTTGGAAAGTCTAGTTTTGAATTATTTGAATTTAACTCATTAAATACTTAATTATATAAATAAATCTCACGCTCAATAAGGATTGGTAAGTGAGAGGATAAAAAAAAAAGTCTCTTGTATAATTTTGCTTCTAAAATGAGTAAGTAAGAAACTAAGGATCGATTTATCGTTGATTTGATAAAGTGTATAGAAGACTTGATTCAATAAATATTTTTTTTTAAATATAATTTAAAAATAAAAGAAGTTTTAACATAACTAATAAAAATAGTTTCTGAAACTAATAAAAATAGTTTACCATAAAAAAGAAAAGAAAAAATATTTGCAAGCATTCCCCTTTCTAATATAATTTCTTAAAAAAATAAGCAGTCTTATACTCTTATACTTGGAACTTGGAACTAATGTACAGAGAGGAGGCTAGAAGTTTTTGAGATGCATGTATACTTTTTTGTTTGAATTTTCGTTATTAGTTTGGAATTATAACTGTTAACTAATTATAACCGTTAATTAATTTTTACAACCTCATTCTGTGATTATTAAATTATATTTTAAACAAATCATTTAGCGAATTAAGACTTCTATATTCTTCATCAAATCAAAGATAGATGGATTCTATTTTTTTTCTTTTTTTTTTTTTTTGACAAAATGATAGATGGATTCTTACTTAATTATTTTATTAGAAGCAAAGTTATACAAGAGACTTATCCTTTTTTTTATCCTCTCACTTACCAATCCTTATTGAGCGTGAGATTTATTTATATAATTACGTATTTAATGAGTTCAATTCAAATAATTCAAAAATAGATGTTCCCATCCGATAGTCTTCTTGTCAAAAAAATAAAATTAAAAATCCGGTAGTCTTAATTAATAAAGATGGCAGTGTATGCGTTATGTGACTAAGATTTAAGATCAAATTAATTGTTTTTTTGATACACATAAAGTTTAGATCGAGGGAATACACGCAATTGTGAATGAACACAAACCGTAGGGAAAAAATGGTTTTTTTTTTTTACTTAAAATAAGAAGAAAAAATAAACTAGAAACTTTAACATATGCTAGCTATTAATTAAAGTCAAAGAGGAAATCCAGTCAAAAAAAAAAAAAGTCAAAGCGGAAATCGAAATGAAAGGGGGGAATAAGTTAGGGATTTAACTTATAACATTAAATGCAGCACCATAATTAAAACTTATGTACATTAGCATGTTTGGAAGGGTTGAATTTTTTCCATTTCAGATGTTTTTTTAACTAAATAGTTATTTTATAGATAATTTATCATATTTGACATCTTGCTTAAATTTATAGAAAAGCTATTTTTTTAGGAAAAAAATGTTGTTTTATGCCATCTAATTTGTTTTAGCTTAAAATTTTGGTAATTTGATTATTTTCTTGAGTTTAATTAGTATGCACTGTCAGTGTAAACTTTTTTACACTGACAATCAATCAGAAATCATTATAAGGTTGGCTTTTAAGGTAAAGATAGGAATCAAACTTTTTTGATAATGTATTAATTTCTGATTGATTGACAGTGTAAAAAATCTTTACACTGTCAGTGCATACCAATTAAATCATATTTCCATTCTCAAAACTATCTTCCCTGTCTATCCCTACAAAACTACCTTCTAAACAAATATTATTAAATTATACAAATAGCTTCATACCTTTTTTATAATTTACTATATAAAAGTGATTTTTTTTCATCACCCAAACGAAATAAATTATCTTAAAATTGCTTTCCACTAAACATACCGAAACAAAAACAGATTCTGATTATAATCGATTATCACAATAACCGATTATACATATAATTGATTATCAATATAATCTTTTTTTTTTCCAGCTTTCCCAAACACACCCCTAATACTAATTATGTGAGTTATGAACCCATTAACATTATTTTATTATTTCAATACATTGAAAAGGTACCATAACATGAATTTGTTATCGTAGCCTAAAAGCCTAAATTCATGATTTTATTGTTGCAGTCTTGCTGACAGAATCACTTAGTAAGGTCATCAACATTATTCATGATTTTATTATATCATTCTTAATATATAAGCAGTCTTGCTAACTGATGAGAATGACTTAGTAAGGTCTTTCCCCAACATAGTTGCCAGGGGGATCATAGTTGCAACCTATGAATGTGCCTCCATTATCACATCTTACTTTGGCACATCCAACACGTACTGTGTTTCTCCAAACCACCTGAGTATAGTGCAGGCACTGCTGACCATTGAGGCAGGAGTTAGAATTGTAGACATAGTTGGGTCTCTCATTAACCCACAATCCCACTGCATCTGCACCACTTAGGTCACCACTGGTCCATGCAAGGTTCTCCCCGTAACGCCCACCACCACCAGAGTGGACCAGTTGGCAATCACCTTTACGTTGATCAGCATAGTTCTGTGCAAAACTAGCAACGGTATCATCCCAAACCAAGTTCGGAACATTCACCTCTGATCTTGCAACGTTATGGCCGTTGAGGTAGTCTGCTTGTGAGTCTTGAGCATAGGCAACATGACCCACAATGACTAAGCCCAAGACACAGCATAGAGAAAACGAATCCTTGGATGACCCCATTTTGGTTATATTCTTCAGTAATGTAGAAATGCTATATGGTATATGTTTGATGAAAAATGTTAGAGCTATTGTGAGATATTTATAGGCAATTTAGCTATTGTGAAAAATATATAATTAATTAATTTAACAAAGTACATAAATAAGAATTAACTTCACTATTTAGATTTATATTTAAGATAAAGAAAATAAATTTTTATTTGTAAAAAATAAAATTTATATAAAAATCATATCAACATATCATTTTATTTTTGTTGCCCCATTTAATTTATTGAAACTAATTAAAATTAAATTACCATTAAAATTAAAAAAATTAATATTTAAGTTTTTTAAATGATAAATAATTTAAACTAAATTAAAGTATTAAAAGTGATAATTATTTTAAAATAAATAATATATAAATAATATATAATTTATATAGAAAAAATATATAAAGATATCCTTTTATGTCATTTTACAATATTTATCAACTAGTTCAATCACTAGTTTTACCAAACACTTCAAATCCAATCTGTTAGGTTATCTGCTATCCGCTATCAGCTAGTTTATCCGCTATCTGCTTTAAACTCATCAGTTATCAGCTAGCTTATCTGATGTCCGCTAATTTTTATCAAACAAGAGTATTTGTAATTTGAAAGGCTGGTAAACATTTCTAGTAGAACTTTCAAAATGATAATGCGCATGGAAAGACTAAGAAACTAGATAACTTGCTACTTTACTAGTTGGGTTGCGGTCTACCTTGTTAATTTCCAAGGTATAGATTAAATCATAGGGCACACTTCTACTTAAACTTTTGGTTTCGGTTAATTAAAAAACTTCGATTTTTCTTGTTAATCAGATACTATCCCTTATTCAATAAAGGGGGCCGGGTTTCCATTTATTAATGTGTGTTGGTCCAAGTGAAATGGATTTGAATCCCTTAAATATGTGGTTTTGTGTTCGATCTCTGAATTCATGTGTATAATAAAAAAGTATTATTGGGAAGGGTTCCCACTTAGACGTCTGATGATATTCGAGAGATTAAGTCGTCTTCATCCTATCGGGTGGGAGAATAATATGAAAAGAAAAAGGATATTATACTTTTGTGTTTTTTAATATTGTTTGTCGAATTGTTTTTTATAAGACTATGTTCTTTATAAAGTATGTGATATTAAGTGTTTCATAAATTGGTCAAATGACCAACTGTTACAAAAAATAAAGGCAAAATGGGTAAATTAGTCTTATAAGTTTATTTTTCACATTGGTCCTATAAGTTTTTTTCCCCCTTAAAATTGGTCATACACGTTACGTTCCGTTTCCATGTTAGTCCCTGCTTTCAATTTTGACCTAACTCTGTCAGACCAAAAACCACGTGTCAGACTAAAGTGATAGTCACGTCAGGTCAAAACTGACGGAAATGACTAACGTGAAAACAGAATGTAACTTGTAGGACCAATTTGAAAAAAATTAAAACTTATAGTACCGATGTAAAAAGTAAAAAAATATATATAAGACTAATCTACCTATTTTGTCAAAAATAAAAGAATGACGCTTAGGCAGTTGGAGATTGAAGTAAAGAAACGTGTAATATTTATGTGAGGGGCAAGGAGATCGAGTACTCCATTCTTTCTCTTTGGGCAAAAAGTAGAGATAAACAACATAATTCTTGAATGGAGAATGTTAACCATTTCCCTTGGTACATTTATTAAGGAATTAAAGTTTGTATAGAAAACTGATCTATATTATATTGAAAAGTGTTAAACTTATATTCTCAATATAAATTTTCATTTTATTAATTTATTAAACAATACTCTTAGAACGCACTTAGCACCTTTAATGGGTCTCTCCTCCCACCAATGTTTTTTCATCCACAAGACTCGTACTCTAGACCTTTCTTAAGGTCCAAGCTCAGTTCCGTTTAGATCAACATAACGTTAGTATCTTCATATGTAAGGGTGGGAATATGCCAGACTGCTCGTTAGGGGCCTATAGCCTAGCCTATTTATATATAAGAAGGAAACAGATTCCCTGTCGTAACTGTGTGATGCAGTTACACTTTAATATCAAATATTGTTTGAATTAGTTGGTTTAATAGTGAAGGTGTAATGTGTGTCGCCCGATCTCAGATCAATGGTAGAGTTCATTCACTGCGTGTTTCCATTACAAGAAGGAATCCGGATCCATTTAAAACCTAGCCTAGCCTATTTAATAAAAAACGTTAGGTCAATGTTTTTTAAAAAACCCATTTAACTAAAGAGGTCAGGCTAAGACTTTTAAAAAAGCCTATTCACACACACACATATATATATTTATATATAAATTAATTTAGTATAGGAACTTGTGTATTTAATATTTGGAAGTGTGGTATATTTAATTTTTCAATGAAACATTTCCCTTTTGCATTTTATCAACCAGCGCTTTTACGACACTAGTTAGCATGATCTTTTAATTTATTATAATATCATAATATATTATTTATAATATTATAATATTTGAAAGTAAGACATATATTGGCCTATTAAATATATATATATATGTTTGTTGGCTAGCTATTTATTTGTAACTGACATCTTTATCATTAGAGCCTGATAAGCCTATTTACAAATTGAAGGCTTGGGACCTATTTTATTATGCCAAAACAGAGCCTAAGAAAGACTTAATTATTCACTTAATAAGGTTTGAGCACCCCTTATGCTCGTTATCAATATACTTTTGCTTAAAAAAAAACTTATTTTAATTTTATATCGTGTTAATCTAATAAGACTGTTACTTTTTTTTTTTTTTTTTGATAAGCAAAAGGTGTATATCATTGAGTACAAGGGGTACTCAACCCATATACAAACTGTTACTTTTATTTAACTTGTTTAAGGCTTATTATATATATTTAAAACAGATTATGTAACTTTTTAGTTTATTAGAAACATGTGTTTTTTTTTTAATTAATGCGTGTTATAATTAATAATTCTTATTTTTATATTTCAACATTTTTTTTAACAACACGCTAGATATAATGCCCATGAGCGATGCATGTGATTTTAAAGAATATTTTTTTAGTCTGGTTTTTCATTACAAAAGTGTGAAAGTGACTATAATTTAAATATATATTAACAAATATTTTTGAGAAATGAACTTTTTTCCGTTTTCAATTGTCGAACATAATTAAATGAATCAAAGTAATGTGAGAGTTTAATAGAAGCACAATTGTAGATAATATTTTTAGTGTTATCTTTATATTTTTCATCTTGCTCAACAATAAGAATTCTAAATTATTATTTTTTTGACTGGATTCTAAATTCTTTTGGAGAAGACATTTTTTATAATTCAATATATAATTATTCATATAACACAATACAAGTATTCATAAATATACCTCACATAATTTAATAATTACCTTTAGCTTTTATTTATTGTTATTGCATAACAGATCTGTTTTGGAGATTGTTTTCTTCTGAAAAAAAAATTCATTTAAAATCGTTTGCTTCATGTAATTATTTGGCATGGGTTACTTTACTTTCATGTAATGTTATAAGTTTTTAAATCGATAAATAGATTATCCAATACTCTCTAATTTAGCTTATTTTAATTTTAACTTAATACATATTAAAGTCAATATATCTTCAAAAGAGCTATTTTAACCACACACAAAAAAGTGCAAAATATTAATTTAGAATAAGAATACTTATAATTTCATAAAATATAAAAAGAAGAATTTAAAATTTAATAATTATTTGCGTATATTTTGTTTTGTTTGTTTGTTGCAATGTAAGTGTGTATTTTGTTTCTATTTAGGTTTATATACGTAATTTAATATATACCTATTAATGTTGTAAATTATAGATTAAAAAATGTGGAAAAACCTATAACTTAATTTATGTTGTCAAGTTGTGTGAGTATTTTATGACATAAAAAGTTATATTTTTGCACCAAAAAACATAAAAATTTATATTTGATAAATAGATTATTTTAGCTTATTTTAATTTTAATTTAATAGATATTAAAGTCAATATATCTTGCCCGACGTCAAAAAAAAAGAGTCAATATATCTTGAAAAGAGCTATTTTAACAACAACAAAAAGTGAAGAATATTAATTTATATTAAGAATACTTATAATTTCATAATATATAATAAGAAGAATTTAAAATTTAATAATTATATTAGTATATTTTGTTTTGTTTGTTTGTTTGTTGCAATGTTAGTGTACATTTTTTTTTTATATAATTAGGTTTATATACGTAATTTAATATATACATATTAATGGTGTAAATTATAGATTAAAAAATTTGGGGAAAAACCTATAACTTAATTTATGTTGTCAAGTTGTGTGAGTGTTTTATGACATAAAAAATTATATTTGATTTTAGTTTTTTTTTTAAATTTTCTAGCAATTTTATGAATAATTTTTTAATTCAATCATATAGTTTTTGGTAACTTTTCCCTTTAAGTTTTGAACAAAGTTCTTTAGAACTTACAGATTCTTATGAGTATAGTTGATCTTCATATAAAATGATTTCATAAATTTTAACTATGTAACAAATTTTATATTTCATAACTAATATTTAATATGTTCTTTATATTTTTATAGGAAATTAAGCACTTATATATATATATATATATATATATATATATATATAACATGTTAAATAATATAATGCGATAAATTATATTTAACAATATGATTTTTTTAAAGGGAAAAGTTTAGGTGAGTCTTTGTAAGTGCTCATAGAGCCCGAAGATTTTCCCTGCCATGGACTGGGGCACCATCCCCTCACCCTAAATTTTCATTACCAAAAAAAAAATTTAGGTGAGTCGGGTCCCAGCTCACCAAGGTTAAGGTAGACCTCACGGTTCAAAAAACACTTACAGATGTACTTATAAATTACTCACCAACGAGGTACTCACATCGATAGTGAAATTTGAATTCACATTCTTGTGGGATATGAGTCATATCCTTATTAATTGGATCAACCTTCATTGACATTTAACATTAACATTAATATTTCTCCTCCACCTGAAATCCCATACCCAAACGGCTCCCTCCCAATGACCACATACTGAAATTATTCCTGATAGTACTAAAGATAACATAAATAACCTTGGAAAAAATTCTGTAAAGGTAGGTCCCCCAAACCATTTGTCTTTCCAAAATGAAATTGTTCTCCCATTTCCTAATTTTTTACATACCCTTCCTCAAACCAATCCCCTCCACCCCCTGCTAAGACCCACATTACACAAGTCCTTCCACCATACCGGCTTGTACCTAACACAACCAACAGAGCCCGAATTAGGAAGGGATGGACAATTCTACCCTTGTTACTAATGAATAATGACTAATGACTGTTATACGACAACTATTGGGATTATATGGATACTGGCTTGATCTAGGTAGTATTATAGTTACAGGTTGCGTATTGCTTTTGATTACCTTTATGTATATGGGTTAGAGTACCCCTTGTACTCTTATCAATATACTTTTTGTTTATCAAAAAAAAAAAAAAATCATAACTATTGGGATTGTGGACTGTGGAGGAGCGATGAACGAGCACATACAAATTGATGTTGTAAAAATTAATTAACCGTTATATTTAGAGTTGGCAAAACAGGGTTTAACCCCGCCATTTTCGACCCGTCAACTCGTTTTGACATATCCCGCCTTAACCCATCAAGAAAACAGGTTGGATGTGGAATGGGGCAGGTTTGACCTGCTAACCCATTTTTTAAAAGAATATTTTTTTGCTATAAAATTATTTTTAGTTTACTCACCCGTAAGGTCATTAGTTAGTTCATCATATTTAGTAATTATTTGTATATGTATTTATATATTTTTCTTTTACAGTTACCCATCCATTAGGACTATATATATTAGTATGTAGTTCATCCTGTTCAGTAATATATTTATGGGATTTGCTAACGTATACCCACCAATTTTTTAGACGGTGTACGTTAGCAAGTTATAACTAAAAAATTGTAAATAGACTCGAAGGTGTAGCTCGCTAATGTACACCTTCTAAAAAATGGGTGGGTGTACGTTAGTAAATCCCAATCATTTTTAGAAGGAGCACGTTAGCATGTTATAACTAAAAAATTGTCAAATATACCTGAAGGTGTAGCTTGCTAACGTACACTTTCTAAAAAATGGATGGATGTGCGTTAGCAAATCCCTATATTTAAATATCGGTTAGTTCCTTCTTGAAAAATAATTATTTGTTATATATGATATTTTAGATTCATATTGGTATGTTAGCATTTTTTTAAAAAAAAATTTTTACAATTTTTTAAAGTTTATTATTTTTGGCGAGTTGGGAGACTCAACCCATTTTATAAAAAAGGGGGTCAATTTGCCCCGCCCTATTTTTGGCGGGTTAATGACAGAGACAGGGTGGATTGACCCATTTTACCACCTCTAAATATAAGAAACTGCTTATTTTTTAAGGAAATTATATTAAAAAGAGGAATGTTAGCATTTTTTTTTTCTGATACACTATTTTTATTAAGTTTATATTCAAATTTATATTATTTTTAAATTATATTTTAAAAATTAAATTTATTTAGTGAATTGAGACTTCTATACACTTTATCAAATCAACAACAGATGAACTTTTTTTTTCCTTTCTTTTTGGTAAGGTGGACTCTTATTTTAGAAGCCAAATTACAAAGAGTCTTATCCTTTTGGGATCCTCTCACAATTACCAATCCTTATATTTAGCGTGAGATTTATTTATATAATAATTAAGTATTTAATGAATTCAATTCAAATAATTCAAAAATAGATGTTCCCATCCGATAGTCCTATTTAATAAAGATGGTAGTGTATATGCGTTATGTGATTAAGATCAAATTAATTGTGAATGAACACTTTCATTGGGGAAAAAAATATTTTAACTTAAAATAAGAAGAAAAAATAAAATGAAAACTTTAACATATGCTACATATTAATTAAAGTCAAAGAGGAAATCGAAATAAACGGGGGAATAAGATAGGGATTTAACTTATAACATTAAATGCAGCACCAGAATTAAAACTTACATTAATACTAATTATGTGAGTTATGAACTCATTAACATTATTTTATTTCGATACATTGAAAAGTACCATAACATGAATTTGCTATCGTAGCCCTAAATTCATGATTTTTATTGGTGCAGTCTTTCTGACAGAATCACTAATTAGTAAGGTTTTTCCCCAGCATAGTTGCCAGGGGGATCATAGTTGCAACCTATGAATGTGCCTCCATTATCACATCTCACTTTGGCACATCCAACGCGTACTGTGTTCCTCCAAACCACCTGGGTATAGTGCCGGCACTCCTGACCATTGATGCAGGAGTTAGAATCGTAGTCATAGTTGGGTTTCTCATTAACCCACATTGTCACTGCATCTGTACCACTTAGGTCACCACTGCCCCATGCAAGGTTCTCCCCGTAACGCCCACCACCACCTGAGTGGACCAGTTGGCAATCACCTTTACGTTGGTCGGCATAGTTCTGTGCAAAACTAGCAACAGTATCATCCCAAACCAAGTTCGGAACATTCACCTCTGATCTTGCAGCGTTATGAACGTTGAGGTAGTCTGCTTGTGAGTCTTGAGCATAGGCAACATGACCCACAATGACTAATCCCAAGAAACATAATAGAGAAAATGACCTCATTTTGGTTATATTCTTCAGTAATGTAGAAATGCTAAATGGTATGTTTGATGAAAAAAGTTAGAGCTCTTGGGAGGTATTTATAGGGGTTTTAGCACAGAACTTTGATAATTTGAAAGGTTCATAAGCAATTCTAGTAGAACTTTCAAAATAATAATGCATGGAAGACTAAGAAACTAGATAAGTTGCTAGTTGGGCTGCGGTCTACCATGTTAATTTCCAAGGTAGTAAGCAAAATAATTTTGAAGTCTAGCACAAGGATGCTCAAATCCATATAGATTAAATCAAACTTTTGGGTTTTGGTTAATTCAAAAGACAAAATTAAGCTATAATTCCATAGGTACATTAGGTGTTATTTTTCAATAAAATTATAACATGTGTAACAGCTCATCAATAAAAACATGACATGTGTATGAGCTGTTACAATATCTTAATCCTATTGGAAAACAATATCTAATGTACCTATGAAATTGTACCTAAGTTTTCTCCTAATTAAAAAACTTTGACTTTTCTTATTAATTAAAGGGTCTTGCTAACGAGTGTCCTAAGGACATTGGTAAGGAACCCATAAAAAGGAAAGTTTGTATTGAAAAACTAAATATGACACTTTTCCAAATATTAAATACACAATTTCCTTTCTTGATTCCTTAAACAATGTTCTAAGGGCATTTGTTAGCATTCTCTTTAATTAAATACTACTATTGTTTTTTAGGAAGTTAATTAGATACTATTAATTACTCCCTCTGGTCCTATATATAAGAGGCAAAACCCTAAAACACACAGACCAAGGAAATACATTGAAATAAGCTATTTGTAATTAATATTCATATAAATTTATAAATTTAACCCTTCAATAATTAATGAACAAACCTACTTGTGAAAGTTGCACTGTCTTGTAAATATAAACCCTATTATAAATAAGGGTAAAATTGGAAATGAGCATTTAATATTTGTCAAAATACATGCATGTTTCTTATATTTGGAGCAAAAAAAAGTATTCATTTGCCTTTTATAATAAGGACCGGAGGGAATATTCAATAAGGAGAGTTTGTATTTATCATGTGTCTAGGTTGAAGTGAGAGAGATTTGAAGCAGAAAGAAAACTTATACTTAGACCCGGACATGCATGACGTCCCCGTCACAGGCTTCAATCAAGGCGTCTCATGTGCTTGATGAATTGAATTAGATAGAAAAACTAAACCACAAAGTGGCAAAGGGCATCGTTTACCGGTGTTTTCTTGGTCATTGAACGAATATGTTCTATTAAACTGTCTACTATTCCACTATAAATATCCGGATATTCTTCCAACACAAGAGGCAGACATATTTTAGGTTTTTTTTTTTTTATAAGCAAAAGAAATTTATTAAAAAGAGTACAAGGGGTACTCTAACCCATGTACAATGAGTAAAGAAAGCAGCATGCAAAAGCATCACAATGAGGAGAGTCATCCCAACTATGTTGGCACCACAAACCCCAATAAACATATGCAGCACACTACTAAGAATAATGAAAAGAAAGAGCAGCTGCAACTATGAGCCAAATGAGACTAAAGAACCAAAACTATCTACTAATCTCACTAAATGAGATGTCAATAATGACTGGGCCAGCACCAAAATGATTCAACGCCAAAAAGAACCCAACATTCCAATCCTTGAAGAGTCACATAGAGATGTGCAACACCCAGCAGGCAAAGAAATCCAAAACCACATATTTTAGGTTAAATCACTATTTTATTCTTATAGTTTCACCTTAATAAATCAACAGAAGATAAGAAAACAGCTAAAAGATTTCTGTAAAAAAAAAAAGAATCTTTTGGGCCAAAACTACACTTGTTATTTTTTTTATAAGCAAAGGTGCTCAAGCCCATCTTATTTTATTCTTTTTATAGGCAAATGCTAGTATGTTAATATATTAGTTGTTAATTTTTCTCATTTGTCAATGTTTGAATCTTGAACCTCCAACACCTTAAATCCTTAGCTCTTACCACTAGGGCTACCCCAACCCCCCCCCTCTTAAGCCCATATGTAAGGAGAAGAAAAAGAAAATGTTACATGTGAGACAATAATAAGGTAAATGTTCAACCATGACTAGTTATGAAGTCATGCTTTGAATTTCTATCTTAACTCCCCAAGCCACCATCAAGCCCAAAAGTTTCCACCCATCCTAAATTGTGAACGAGCTCACACGCCCTGATATTCCAAAACCGAATCAGCAGCCACACCAACAGATTTTGGTTTCTACAGCACTATGGTTAGCAACTTAGCATCAAAGTAAACTCTAAAATCTTGCCACAAGTGATAGCACCGAGCGAAATTAGAAAGGCTTCCATCATCCTTTTGCAGAAAATCCGATTATAGAATCCTAAAGAAATCAAGGATCCTGCAGCAACCAAGCTCTCCCAAAATTGCTAGACAACCAGAGATAGCAGAAGTTTCTTAGCCTCTAAATATAACCTAAATAAAACCAAAAGTCCATCTCCAATCAAATTATTGTGAACCTCTACTGCACTTGTTTTTCAATGACCCTTTTTTACCTACGTAACAATATTCTTAAATCTTAGCAAATTCTGACTAAATTGTATAAAAAATTCTCTGGTTAAATAACAGGGTTTAAATTTAAAATCGATTATGTATCAAAAGCAACTACATTTGTTACAAAATTTATATAATTTCAATGAAATTGATTTATGATACTAATATATAAACATAAATCTAGCACACAAAAAAAAAAAAGATTCACCAATTTTTTAGAGTCTAGCTAACTAGTGCCCTTAGGATATGATTAAAGAATAAAAAATGAATAATTTTATGTTGAAAAATTAAATACAACACTTATCAATATGGTTACTATGTTTCCATTTATAATTTGCCCATCTGTATACATTTTTTGCCATAGTAAATGAAATATATATGGATTTTATTCCACGGTGTGTAAAGGTTTTTACATTGTCACATTATTAAAAATATTTTACTCTTATAGTAACTATCTTAGAAGGCATGCATGTGATGATTTGTGATTTGTTGAAAGTATAAAAAAATTTACACTAACTATATATCAAAATTAAACTCATAAAATATTGCATGTCTTACAAATTATTTTGTCATAAGTGTTTGTATTTTGCCCTCACAATTTTTATATATTTGAACCCACTGTCTTTCTTTCTCTATTTTTCCAACAAACATAGTCATCCAACTAGGGATGTAAATTTTACCCATACCCACGGATATCCGCGGATAATATCCATAATGGAGAGAAAATGGATACCTTAATGGGTATACATGGATAAATTAAATGGATATTTTCTCTACCCGCTTATTAATGGGGCGGGGGCGGATATTATAGTATTCATACCCGTGGGTACCCGTTAAGGTGGAATTACTAAAATACCTTTACATATATAAATCAAATGCCCTTTTTTTTTTCAATATCCTTATGTTGTTTCTGAAATATTGTAGCCACAGCTCCCAAACCCTATCATACCCAAGTCCTATGGATCATTGTTATGTATTATTGCTTCTGGATTAATGCTTATGTGTAAATGTTGTCAAGATAGGGGTGTTTGAATAAAAAAATTAGTCTAATATTCAATATTCTTATGAGGTGTTTGAATATCCATGGATACCCACAAATATTGATAAATCTGTTTAAGACCCACACAAGATGGATACCCACACGGATATGAGGCATGGATGGGTATGAAATTCATCCAATGGGGCGGGTAGTGGGGGGCTACCACCCATACCCACCCCGCCCCATTTACATCCCTACATCCAACCCTCTCTTCTCACTCAAACTCTCACCCTCACCCAGCCCTCTCTGTCTTTATATTCACATATATGATAATAATTAGGGTTAAATATATTTTTGATCCGTATAAAATTGGTAAAAATTGATTTTGGTTCCTATATAAATTTTATTCGTTTTTAGCCCTATATTTTATGTAGGTAGTGTGTTTTTAGTCCCTCACCATGGATTAAAGACAAATAATTTTTGTATTTTTTAAGGACTTAAAATGAATAAAACTTTTATAGAGACTAAAATCAATTTTTATCAATTTTATAGGGATAAAAAACATAGTTAACCCATTGTCAAAAAAACATTAACCCTAATAATTATTATTAATTTTTTATTTTTTATTTTTTAAAATTCGTCCCCACTGAGTGAGGCTCCTAGATCGACCACTACACCAGGTCAACCCCTTTGGATAAAGAATCTTTATATGTACACGTATGTTTTATTAAATTATCCTTCAATTGGGGTACTAGGGGTACCCAAAACGCATGTACAATAGAAACAGTAACCAAGTGATAGGTACAGCTAAAGCTTCAATATCCAAAGGGGTTGACCTGGTGTAGTGGTCGATCTAGGAGCCTCACTCAGTGAGGACGAACTTTATAAAATAAAAAATAAAAAATTAATAATAATTATTAGGGTTAATGTTTTTTTGACAATGGGTTAACTATGCTTTTTATCCCTATAAAATTGATAAAAATTGATTTTAGTCTCTATAAAAGTTTTATTCATTTTAAGTCCTTAAAAAATACAAAAATTATTTGTCTTTAATCCATGGTGAGGGACTAAAAACACACTACCTACATAAAATATAGGGCTAAAAATGAATAAAATTTATATAGGAACCAAAATCAATTTTTACCAATTTTATACGGATCAAAAATATATTTAACCCTAATTATTATCATATATGTGAATATAAAGACAGAGAGGGCTGGGTGAGGGTGAGAGTTTGAGTGAGAAGAGAGGGTTGGATGTAGGGATGTAAATGGGGCGGGGTGGGTATGGGTGGTAGTCCCCCACTACCCGCCCCATTGGATGAATTTCATACCCATCCATGCCTCATATCCGTGTGGGTATCCATCTTGTGTGGGTCTTAAACAGATTTATCAATATTTGTGGGTATCCATGGATATTCAAACACCTCATAAGAATATTGAATATTAGACTAATTTTTTTATTCAAACACCCCTATCTTGACAATATTTACACATAAGCATTAATCCAGAAGCAATAATACATAACAATGATCCATAGGACTTGGGTATGATAGGGTTTGGGAGCTGTGGCTACAATATTTCAGAAACAAAATAAGGATATTGAAAAAAAAAAGGGCATTTGATTTATATATGTAAAGGTATTTTAGTAATTCCACCTTAACGGGTACCCACGGGTATGAATACTATAATATCCGCCCCCACCCCATTAATAAGCGGGTAGAGAAAATATCCATTTAATTTATCCATGTATACCCATTAAGGTATCCATTTTCTCTCCATTATGGATATTATCCACGGATATCCGTGGGTATGGGTAAAATTTACATCCCTAGTTGGATGACTATGTTTGTTGGAAAAATAGAGAAAGAAAGACAGTGGGTTCAAATATATAAAAATTGTGAGGGCAAAATACAAACACTTATGACAAAATAATTTGTAAGACATGCAATATTTTATGAGTTTAATTTTGATATATAGTTAGTGTAAATTTTTTTATACTTTCAACAAATCACAAATCATCACATGCATGCCTTCTAAGATAGTTACTATAAGAATAAAATATTTTTAATAATGTGACAATGTAAAAACCTTTACACACCGTGGAATAAAATCCATATATATTTCATTTACTATGGCAAAAAATGTATACAGATGGGCAAATTATAAATGGAAACATAGTAACCATATTGATAAGTGTTGTATTTAATTTTTCAACATAAAATTATTCATTTTTTATTCTTTAATCATATCCTAAGGGCACTAGTTAGCTAGACTCTAAAAAATTGGTGAATCTTTTTTTTTTTGTGTGCTAGATTTATGTTTATATATTAGTATCATAAATCAATTTCATTGAAATTATATAAATTTTGTAACAAATGTAGTTGCTTTTGATACATAATCGATTTTAAATTTAAACCCTGTTATTTAACCAGAGAATTTTTTATACAATTTAGTCAGAATTTGCTAAGATTTAAGAATATTGTTACGTAGGTAAAAAAGGGTCATTGAAAAACTAGTGCAGTAGAGGTTGATCACAATAATTTGATTGGAGATGGACTTTTGGTTTTATTTAGGTTATATTTAGAGGCTAAGAAACTTCTGCTATCTCTGGTTGTCTAGCAATTTTGGGAGAGCTTGGTTGCTGCAGGATCCTTGATTTCTTTAGGATTCTATAATCGGATTTTCTGCAAAAGGATGATGGAAGCCTTTCTAATTTCGCTCGGTGCTATCACTTGTGGCAAGATTTTAGAGTTTACTTTGATGCTAAGTTGCTAACCATAGTGCTCTAGAAACCAAAATCTGTTGGTGTGGCTGCTGATTCGGTTTTGGAATATCAGGGCGTGTGAGCTCGTTCACAATTTAGGATGGGTGGAAACTTTTGGGCTTGATGGTGGCTTGGGGAGTTAAGATAGAAATTCAAAGCATGACTTCATAACTAGTCATGGTTGAACATTTACCTTATTATTGTCTCACATGTAACATTTTCTTTTTCTTCTCCTTACATATGGGCTTAAGAGGGGGGGTTGGGGTAGCCCTAGTGGTAAGAGCTAAGGATTTAAGGTGTTGGAGGTTCAAGATTCAAACATTGACAAATGAGAAAAATTAACAACTAATATATTAACATACTAGCATTTGCCTATAAAAAGAATAAAATAAGATGGGCTTGAGCACCTTTGCTTATAAAAAAAAATAACAAGTGTAGTTTTGGCCCAAAAGATTCTTTTTTTTTTTTTTTTTTTTTTACAGAAATCTTTTAGCTGTTTTCTTATCTTCTGTTGATTTATTAAGGTGAAACTATAAGAATAAAATAGTGATTTAACCTAAAATATGTGGTTTTGGATTTCTTTGCCTGCTGGGTGTTGCACATCTCTATGTGACTTTTCAAGGATTGGAATGTTGGGTTCTTTTTGGCGTTGAATCATTTTGGTGCTGGCCCAGTCATTATTGACATCTCATTTAGTGAGATTAGTAGATAGTTTTGGTTCTTTAGTCTCATTTGGCTCTTAGTTGCAGCTGCTCTTTCTTTTCATTATTCTTAGTAGTGTGCTGCATATGTTTGTTGGGGTTTGTGATGCCAACATAGTTGGGATGACTCTTCTCATTGTGATGCTTTTGCATGCTGCTTTCTTTACTCATTGTACATGGGTTAGAGTACCCCCTGTACTCTTTTTAATAAATTTCTTTTGCTTATCAAAAAAAAGAAAAAACCTAAAATATGTCTGCCTCTTGTGTTGGAAGAATATCCGGATATTTATAGTGGAATAGTAGACAGTTTAATAGAACATATTCGTTCAATGACCAAGAAAACACCGGTAAACGATGCCCTTTGCCACTTTGTGGTTTAGTTTTTCTATCTAATTCAATTCATTAAGCACATGAGACGCCTTGATTGAAGCCTGTGACGGGGCAGAGCTTTCTGAGTGGAGACTATTGAGTGCAAGTTCGTCATGCAATGACGCAACAAATGTTGTCATGCATGACTGCATGTGTACGTCATGCATGTCCGGGTCTAAGTTTTCTTTCAGCTTCAAGGTGGCATTTGGAAGAGCTTATTTAAGCTCATTTTGATTTATCTGATGATATAAGTTCTTATGTAGTGTGTTTGGCAGAACTTATAAAAGTAACTTATGTCATCCCATAAGAAGTTTTTGACTTATTTTCATAAGTCACTGGAACAAGCTTATGGAATTTTAACAAGTGCTTATGACCCCTCCATGTTTTCCCCCTTTGAATCTTCTCCTGTCCCTTTCTTCATAAGCTCTTATGGCATAAGCTCTCATGCGATAAGGTCTTATGTGATAACCTCTTAATTAAGTTGTTTACCCAAACGCGGCCCAAATCTCTTTCACTTCAACCAAGACACATTGATAAATACAAACTCTCCTTATTGAATAATTAATAGTATCTAATTAACTTCCTAAAAAACAATAGTAGTATTTAATTAAAGAGAATGGCTAACAAATGCCCTTAGGACATTGTTTAAGGAATCAAGAAAGGAAAATTTTGTATGGGAAATTGTGTATTTAATATTTGGAAAAGTGTCATATTTAGTTTTTCAATACGAACTTTCCTTTTTATGGGTTCCTTACCAATGCCCTTAGGACACTCGTTAGCAAGACCCTTTAATTAATAAGAAAAGTCAAAGTTTTTTAATTAGGAGAAAACTTAGGTACAATTTCATAGGTACATTAGATATTGTTTTCCAATAGGATTAAGATATTGTAACAGCTCATACACATGTCATGTTTTTATTGATGAGCTGTTACACATGTTATAATTTTATTGAAAAATAACACCTAATGTACCTATGGAATTATAGCTTAATTTTGTCTTTTGAATTAACCAAAACCCAAAAGTTTGATTTAATCTATATGGATTTGAGCATCCTTGTGCTAGACTTCAAAATTATTTTGCTTACTACCTTGGAAATTAACATGGTAGACCGCAGCCCAACTAGCAACTTATCTAGTTTCTTAGTCTTCCATGCATTATTATTTTGAAAGTTCTACTAGAATTGCTTATGAACCTTTCAAATTATCAAAGTTCTGTGCTAAAACCCCTATAAATACCTCCCAAGAGCTCTAACTTTTTTCATCAAACATACCATTTAGCATTTCTACATTACTGAAGAATATAACCAAAATGAGGTCATTTTCTCTATTATGTTTCTTGGGATTAGTCATTGTGGGTCATGTTGCCTATGCTCAAGACTCACAAGCAGACTACCTCAACGTTCATAACGCTGCAAGATCAGAGGTGAATGTTCCGAACTTGGTTTGGGATGATACTGTTGCTAGTTTTGCACAGAACTATGCCGACCAACGTAAAGGTGATTGCCAACTGGTCCACTCAGGTGGTGGTGGGCGTTACGGGGAGAACCTTGCATGGGGCAGTGGTGACCTAAGTGGTACAGATGCAGTGACAATGTGGGTTAATGAGAAACCCAACTATGACTACGATTCTAACTCCTGCATCAATGGTCAGGAGTGCCGGCACTATACCCAGGTGGTTTGGAGGAACACAGTACGCGTTGGATGTGCCAAAGTGAGATGTGATAATGGAGGCACATTCATAGGTTGCAACTATGATCCCCCTGGCAACTATGTCGGGGAAAAACCTTACTAATTAGCGATGCTGTCAGAAAGACTGCACCAATAAAAATCATGAATTTAGGCTCCGACAGCAAATTCATGTTATGGTACTTTTCAATGTATCGAATTAATAAAATAATGTTTTCTAGGAAAATAAAATAAAAATAATGTTAATGAGTTCATAACTCACATACTTAGTATTAATGTGAGTTTTAATTCTGGAGCTGCATTTAATGTTATAAGTTACTAGTAAATCCCTATCTTATTCCCCCGTTTATTTCGATTTCCTCTTTGACTTTAATTAATATGTAGCATATGTTAAAGTTTTTATTTGATTTTTTCTTCTTATTTTAAGTTAAAATAATTTTTTTCCCTATGAAAGTGTTCATTCACAATTAATTTGAACCTAATCACATAACGCATATACACTACCATCTTTATTAAATAGGACTATCGGATGGGAACATCTATTTTTGAATTATTTGAATTGAACTCATTAAATACTTAATTATTATATAAATAAATCTCACGCTAAATATAAGGATTGGTAATTGTGAGAGGATCCCAAAAGGATAAGACTCTTTGTAATTTGGCATCTAAAATAAGAGTCCACCTTACCAAAAAGAAAGAAAAAAAAAAGTTCATCTATTGTTGATTTGATAAAGTGTATAGAAGTCTCAATTCACTAAATAAATTTAATTTTTAAAATATAATTTAAAAATAATATAAATTTGAATATAAACTTAATAAAAATAGTATATCAGAAAAAAAAATTGCTAACATTCCTCTTTTTAATATAATTTCCTTAAAAAATAAGCAGTTTCTTATATTTAGAGGTGGTAAAATGGGTCAATCCACCCTGTCTCTGTCATTAACCCACCAAAAATAGGGCGGGGCGAATTGACCCCTTTTTTTATAAAATGGGTTGAGTCTCCCAACTCGCCAAAAATAATAAACTTTAAAAAATTGTAAAAAAAAAAATTAAAAAAAATACTAACATACCAATATTAATCTAAAATATCATATATAACAAATAATTATTTTTCAAGAAGGAACTAACCGATATTTAAATATAGGGATTTGCTAACGCACATCCATCTATTTTTTAGAAAGTGTACGTTAGCAAGCTACACCTTCAGGTATATTTGACAATTTTTTAGTTATAACATACTAACGTGCTCCTTCTAAAAATGATTGGGATTTACTAACGTACACCCACCCATTTTTTAGAAGGTATACATTAGCGAGCTACACCTTCGAGTCTATTTACAATTTTTTAGTTATAACTTGCTAACATACACCGTCTAAAAAATTGGTGGGTATACGTTAGCAAATCCCATAAATATATTACTGAACAGGACGAACTACATACTAATATATATAGTCCTAATGGATGGGTAACTGTAAAAGAAAAATATATGAATACATATACAAATAATTACTAAATAGGCTTAATTGCAATTTCGGTCCCCCAACTTTTGGCTATGTGTGATTTTGGTCCCCGGGTTTTTTTTATAGCACATTTGGTCCCTGAATTTTTTCAATGTTGCGATTATAGTCCCTCCATCTATCTGTTGTTAATTTTTTAACGGAACTTGACTGTGTGGCAACATGGGACCCACACTTTTGTCCACCTGGAAAATATTATCAAATATTTATTTTATAACAATTTATTATTTTACTTTTTTAATAGAAAAAAAGATAAATATTGGGTTGCTGGGTCACGAACTTGCCCCTTCCTACGCAAATTAGGTTTCAACACCTCTCCTTCAATTCTGAATTTTGGGCGTCGTTTGCCTTCTGTCTTTGCATTTTTGGATTGCATTTTAGCTTTACGCTGGTTTTGTGGTGGCATTTTTGGTTTGCCATCTCTCTTTGATCTGTCTCCCCAATTTCTTCCTCGCCTTCATATTCCTTCACACTCCCCCTCTCTCTGTTTCTCAAACTTCTCTCTCTTGCAGAGTCGCAGGGAAGAAGGGATTCAAGGACGTGGTTTGCATCATCTTTTTGCTAGCCAAAAAATAAGAAAAATCAGGGAAAAGATTTGAACAAAAAAAATGGATAAATCTGAAAATGAGATGGAAACAGACATGAGCCAGAGAACAAAGAAGGGGGAATAGTGTTTCAGTGGAGGAGAAAACAACAGCAATGATAGATCCAGGCGCATCAAGGTGGCCCTGGTGCGTGGGTCGCGTGGCAGGGGAAGGGGTGGTCGCAAGGGGAACACATCTGGGTTGATGCGCATTCTCGGCCGTGACTGGTGGTGATGGAAGCTGTCTTGGCTGGGCTGTTGGCCACGATCTGGTGGTGGTGGGCAAATGGGTTTTCGATGAAACTCCAAGGGAAGAATATGGAGATTGGAGTGTGGTTTTTGGCAACAGAAACAACATTTTTTTCAAATATTATTTGAAATAATAAAAGATATTGTTGAAAGGAAGAAGATGGTTCTCACAAAAAAAGAAGATGAATCTCACAAAAAAGAAGAAGGAAGAAGATGGTTCTCACCAAAAAAAATGGAAGAAGATGGTTGCTGCCTGATGGAGTAATTTACGTCATTTAAGGGTAAAAGTGCAAAAACCCAATTTTTATAGTTTTATTTTTAAAAAATAAAATAATAAAATATTATAATATAAATATTTAATAATATTTTTCAGGTGGATAAAAGCGTGGGTCCCACGTTGCCACACAGTCAAGTTCTGTTAAAAAATTAACTGCAGATTGATGGAGGGACTATAATTGCAACATTGAAAAAATTGAGGGACCAAATGTGCCCAAAAAAAAACTCGGGGACCAAAATCGCACATAGCCAAAAATTGAGGGACTAAAACTGCAATTAAGCCTACTAAATATGATGAACTAACTAATGACCTTACGGGTGAGTAAACTAAAAATAATTTTATAGCAAAAAAATATTCTTTTAAAAAATGGGTTAGCAGGTCAAACCTGCCCCATTCCACATCCAACCTGTTTTCTTGATGGGTTAAGGCGGGATATGTCAAAACGAGTTGACGGGTCGAAAATGGCGGGGTTAAACCCTGTTTTGCCAACTCTAAATATAACGGTTAATTAATTTTTACAACATCAATTTGTATGTGCTCGTTCATCGCTCCTCCACAGTCCACAATCCCAATAGTTGTGATTTTTTTTTTTTTGATAAACAAAAAGTATATTGATAAGAGTACAAGGGGTACTCTAACCCATATACATAAAGGTAATCAAAAGCAATACGCAACCTGTAACTATAATACTACCTAGATCAAGCCAGTATCCATATAATCCCAATAGTTGTCGTATAACAGTCATTAGTCATTATTCATTAGTAACAAGGGTAGAATTGTCCATCCCTTCCTAATCCGGGCTCTGTTGGTTGTGTTAGGTACAAGCCGGTATGGTGGAAGGACTTGTGTAATGTGGGTCTTAGCAGGGGGTGGAGGGGATTGGTTTGAGGAAGGAGTATGTAAAAAAATTAGGAAATGGGAGAACAATTTCATTTTGGAAAGACAAATGGTTTGGGGGACCTACCTTTACAGAATTTTTTCCAAGGTTATTTATGTTATCTTTAGTACAATCAGGAATAATTTCAGCATGTGGTCATTGGGAGGGAGCCGTTTGGGTATGGGATTTCAGGTGGAGGAGAAATATTAATGTTAATGTTAAATGCCAATGAAGGTTGATCCAATTAATAAGGATATGACTCATATCCCACAAGAATGTGAATTCAAATTTCACTATCGATGTGAGTACCTCGTTGGTGAGTAATTTAAAGTACATCTGTAAGTGTTTTTTGAACCGTGAGGTCTACCTTAACCTTGGTGAGCTGGGACCCGACTCACCTAAATTTTTTTTTTGGTAATGAAAATTTAGGGTGAGGGGATGGTGCCCCAGTCCATGGCAGGGAAAATCTTCGGGCTCTATGAGCACTTACAAAGACTCACCTAAACTTTTCCCTTTAAAAAAATCATATTGTTAAATATAATTGATCGCATTATATTATTTAACATGTTATATATATATATATATATATATAAGTGCTTAATTTCCTATAAAAATATAAAGAACATATTAAATATTAGTTATGAAATATAAATTTTGTTACATAGTTAAAATTTATGAAATCATTTTATGAAGATCAACTATACTCATAAGAATCTGTAAGTTCTAAAGAACTTTGTTCAAAACTTAAAGGGAAAAGTTACCAAAAACTATATGATTGAATTAAAAAATTATTCATAAAATTGCTAGAAAATAAAATAAAAACTAAAATCAAATATAATTTTTTATGTCATAAAACACTCACACAACTTGACAACATAAATTAAGTTATAGGTTTTTCCCCAAATTTTTTAATCTATAATTTACACCATTAATATGTATATATTAAATTACGTATATAAACCTAATTATATATAAAAAAAAATGTACACTAACATTGCAACAAACAAACAAACAAAACAAAATATACTAATATAATTATTAAATTTTAAATTCTTCTTATTATATATTATGAAATTATAAGTATTCTTAATATAAATTAATATTTTGCACTTTTTGTTGTTGTTAAAATAGCTCTTTTCAAGATATATTGACTTTTTTTTTTTGACGTCGGGCAAGATATATTGACTTTAATATCTATTAAATTAAAATTAAAATAAGCTAAAATAATCTATTTATCAAATATAAATTTTTATGTTTTTTGGTGCAAAAATATAACTTTTTATGTCATAAAATACTCACACAACTTGACAACATAAATTAAGTTATAGGTTTTTCCACATTTTTTAATCTATAATTTACAACATTAATAGGTATATATTAAATTACGTATATAAACCTAAATAGAAAAAAAATACACACTTACATTGCAACAAACAAACAAAACAAAATATACGCAAATAATTATTAAATTTTAAATTCTTCTTATTATATTTTATGAAATTATAAGTATTCTTATTCTAAATTAATATTTTGCACTTTTTTTGTGTGGTTAAAATAGCTCTTTTGAAGATATATTGACTTTAATATGTATTAAGTTAAAACTAAAATAAGCTAAATTAGAGAGTATTGGATAATCTATTTATCAATTTAAAAACTTATAACATTACATGAAAGTAAAGTAACCCATGCCAAATAATTACATGAAGCAAACGATTTTAAATGAAATTTTTTTTCAGAAGAAAACAATCTCCAAAACAGATCTGTTATGCAATAACAATAAATAAAAGCTAAAGGTAATTATTAAATTATGTGAGGTATATTTATGAATACTTGTATTGTGTTATATGAATAATTATATATTGAATTATAAAAAATGTCTTCTCCAAAAGAATTTAGAGTCCAGTCAAAAAAATAATAATTTAGAATTCTTATTGTTGAGCAAGATGAAAAATATAAAGATAACACTAAAAATATTATCTACAATTGTGCTTCTATTAAACTCTCACATTACTTTGATTCATTTAATTATGTTCGACAATTGAAAACGGAAAAAAGTTCATTTCTCAAAAAAAATTGTTAATATATATTTAAATTATAGTCACTTTCACACTTTTGTAATGAAAAACCAGACTTAAAAAATATTCTTTAAAATCACATGCATCGCTCATGGGCATTATATCTAGCGTGTAGTTAAAAAAAATGTTGAAATATAAAAATAAGAATTATTAATTATAACACGCATTAATTAAAAAAAAAACACATGTTTCTAATAAACTAAAAAGTTACATAATCTGTTTTAAATATATATAATAAGCCTTAAACAAGTTAAATAAAAGTAACAGTTTGTATATGGGTTGAGTACCCCTTGTACTCAATGATATACACCTTTTGCTTATCAAAAAAAAAAAAAAAAAAGTAACAGTCTTATTAGATTAACACGATATAAAATTAAAATAAGTTTTTTTTTAAGCAAAAGTATATTGATAACGAGCATAAGGGGTGCTCAAACCTTATTAAGTGAATAATTAAGTCTTTCTTAGGCTCTGTTTTGGCATAATAAAATAGGTCCCAAATAGGCTTATCAGGCTCTAATGATAAAGATGTCAGTTACAAATAAATAGCTAGCCAACAAACATATATATATATATATATATATTAATAGGCCAATATATGTCTTACTTTCAAATATTATAATATTATAAATAATATATTATGATATTATAATAAATTAAAAGATCATGCTAACTAGTGTCGTAAAAGCGCTGGTTGATAAAATGCAAAAGGGAAATGTTTCATTGAAAAATTAAATATACCACACTTCCAAATATTAAATACACAAGTTCCTATACTAAATTAATTTATATATAAATATATATGTGTGTGTGTGTGAATAGGCTTTTTTAAAAGTCTTAGCATGACCTCTTTAGTTAAATGGGTTTTTTAAAAAACATTGACCTAACGTTTTTTATTAAATAGGCTAGGCTAGGTTTTAAATGGATCTGGATTCCTTCTTGTAATTAATGGAAACACGCAGTGAATGAACTCTACCATTGATTTGAGATCGGGCGACACACATTACACCTTCACTATTAAACCAACTAATTCAAACAATATTTGATATTAAAGTGTAACTGCATCACACAGTTACGACAGGGAATCTGTTTCCTTCTTAAATAGGCTAGGCTATAGGCCCCTAACGAGCAGTCTGGCATATTCCTACCCCTACATATGAAGATACTAACGTTACGCTGATCTAAGTGGAACTGAGCTTGGACCTTAAGAAAGGTCTAGAGTACGAGTCTTGTGGATGAAAAAACGTTGTTGGGAGGAGAGACCCATTAAAGGTGCTAAGTGCGTCCTAAGAGTATTGTTTAATAAATTAATAAAATGAAAATTTATATTGATAATATAAGTTTAACACTTTTCAATATAATATAGATCAGTTTTCTATACAAACTTTAATTCCTTAATAAATGTACTAAGGGAAATGGTTAACATTCTCCATTCAAGAATTATGTTGTTTATCTATACTTTTTGCCCAAAGAGAAAGAATGGAGTACTCGATCTCTTTGCCCCTCACATAAATATTACACGTTTCTTTACTTCAATCTCCAACTGCCTAAGCGTCATTCTTTTATTTTTGACAAAATAGGTAGATTAGTCTTATATGTTTTTTTTTTTTACTTTTTACATCGGTACTATAAGTTTTAATTTTTTTTAAATTGGTCCTGCACGTTACATTCTGTTTTCACGTTAGTCATTTCCGTCAATTTTGACCTAACACCGTCAGTTTTGACCTGACGTGACTATCACGTTAGTCTGACACGTGACTTTTGGTCTGACAGAGTTAGGTCAAAATTGAGAGCAAGGACTAACATGGAAACGGAACGTAACGTGTATGACCAATTTGAAGGGGAAAAAAAAAACTTACAGGACCAATATGAAAAATAAACTTATAAGACTAATTTACCCATTTTGCCTTTATTTTTTGTAACAGTTGGTCATTTGACCAATTTATGAAACACTTAGTATCAAATACTTTATAAAGAACATAGTCTTATAAAAAACAATTCGACAAACAATATTAAAAAACACAAAAGTATAATATCCTTTTTCTTTTCATATTATTCTCCCACCCGATAGGATGAAGACGACTTAATCTCCTGAATATCATCAGACGTCTAAGTGGGAACCCTTCCTAATAATACTTTTTTACTATACACATGAATTCAGAGATTGAACACAAAACCACATATTTAAGGGATTCAAATCCATTTCACTTGGACCAACACACATTAATAAATGGAAACCCGGCCCCCTTTATTGAATAAGGGATAGTATCTGATTAACAAGAAAAATCGAAGTTTTTTAATTAACCGAAACCAAAAATTTAAGTAGAAGTGTGCCCTATGATTTAATCTATACCTTGGAAATTAACAAGGTAGACCGCAACCCAACTAGTAAAGTAGCAAGTTATCTAGTTTCTTAGTCTTTCCACGCGCATTATCATTTTGAAAGTTCTACTAGAAATGTTTACCAGCCTTTCAAATTACAAATACTCTTGTTTGATAAAAATTAGCGGACATCAGATAAGCTAGCTGATAACTGATGAGTTTAAAGCAGATAGCGGATAAACTAGCTGATAGCGGATAGCAGATAACCTAACAGATTGGATTTGAAGTGTTTGGTAAAACTAGTGATTGAACTAGTTGATAAATATTGTAAAATGACATAAAATGATATCTTTATATATTTTTTCTATATAAATTATATATATATTATTTATTTTAAAATAATTATCACTTTTAATACTTTAATTTAGTTTAAATTATTTATCATTTAAAAAACTTAAATATTAAATTTTTTTAATTTTAATGGTAATTTAATTTTAATTATTTTCAATAAATTAAATGGGGCAATAAAAATAAAATGATATGTTGATATGATTTTTATATAAATTTTATTTTTTACAAATAAAAATTTATTTTCTACTTTTTTCTTAAATATAAATCTAAATAGTGAAGTTAATTCTTATTTATGTACTTTGTTAAATTAATTAATTATAAATTTTTCACAATAGCTAAATTGCCTATAAATATCTCACAATAGCTCTAACATTTTTCATCAAACATATACGATATAGCATTTCTACATTACTGAAGAATATAACCAAAATGGGGTCATCCAAGGTTTCATTTTCTCTATGCTGTGTCTTGGGCTTAGTCATTGTGGGTCATGTTGCCTATGCTCAAGACTCACAAGCAGACTACCTCAACGGCCATAACGTTGCAAGATCAGAGGTGAATGTTCCGAACTTGGTTTGGGATGATACCGTTGCTAGTTTTGCACAGAACTATGCTGATCAACGTAAAGGTGATTGCCAACTGGTCCACTCAGGTGGTGGGGGGCGTTACGGGGAGAACCTTGCATGGAGCAGTGGTGACCTAAGTGGTGCAGATGCAGTGGGGATTGTGGGTTAATGAGAGACCCAACTATGACTACTATTCTAACTCCTGCCTCAATGGTCAGCAGTGCCTGCACTATACTCAGGTGGTTTGGAGAAACACAGTACGCGTTGGATGTGCCAAAGTAAGATGTGATAATGGAGGCACATTCATAGGTTGCAACTATGATCCCCCTGGCAACTATGTTGGGGAAAGACCTTACTAAGTCATTCTCATCAGTTAGCAAGACTGCTTATATATTAAGAATGATATAATAAAATCATGAATAATGTTGATGACCTTACTAAGTGATTCTGTCAGCAAGACTGCAACAATAAAATCATGATTTAGGCTTTTAGGCTACGATAACAAATTCATGTTATGGTACCTTTTCAATGTATTGAAATAATAAAATAATGTTAATGGGTTCATAACTCACATAATTAGTATTAGGGGTGT